>JAABOM020000092.1:24242589-24260220 GCA_011800125.2 Solanum clarkiae | reverse complement strand
ATTCTTTCAACAATATCAAATATATATATATATATATATATTTGGGAGAAAGTGGGGGCCCCAAAAATGTTGAGGTCCCAAGTGATTGCTTTAGTGATCTTATGATCAAGACGGTCCTATATATATATATAATTCGAAATATAACTTACTCTAGATTTAAGATAAATAATAATATAAAAAAGGTTTTTCTTTTTTTAATTTGTATTTATCCTAATATTTTTTTATCATGAAGTTAGCAATTTATGTTTAAATCAATATTTCAGATTCGAGTGTTGAGGCAGTAGATTAATTATTTTATTTGTTGAAGTTTTAGTGGATAACATTTTTTCGTTCATAAATTAGTAAAAAATAATTTATAATATATAAAATTAATCAAGATATATATAAATAGATCTCAACTATAATTATTTATATATATATATATATATATAAAGTGTTGAGTTGGCTATAAATTATAAACGTGGCATGGTATAAAATAATTGCGACGTACCAAATTCTATCTCCTTTGACAAGTAATAAATAATTCTTTTGGTTAATTAGAAAAAGATAATATTTAAATTGGTAGCTATTATCAGAAAATATGTTCTGTAATTTAGAAAAAATATATTATATTTTTCATTTTAAAATATTCAGATTTTAATGTTTACTAAAAGCTTGATTAAATTTAAATTTATGTATAATATTTTTAATAGAATTTTTTCCTTTCTGAAAGTTTAAATCTGAAATATCTGATTAAAGATAGAAAGATATCAATAATTTAATTAAATTTCACATTAGTATAAATTTAAATTAGTTAATATGGAATAATAATATATTTATTATTTTTTTATAGTAAGAAGTTCTTTTCTAAATTTAACAATCGAAATTTGAAATCACTAATAATTTAACATTTGAAATTTGAATTTAGAATCTCAAAGTAAATTTTGAGTTCCTAAATCATGAAGCCAATCTATAATATTGTATTCAGCGTATTCAAAATTATATACAGATACTAAAAATGAAAATTACCTTATATAGAGTGTAATAATCTTTTTGTTCAATTTTAATTATTATATTTTTTTTTAGAGTCAAATTACATAAACTTTGATTAACATTTTAAGATGTATTTTTTATTATATTAATATAAAAAATTATAATTAATAATACTTTTCTTAGTCTTTGAATATTTAATTTTTTAACTTAACTTTGAAAATAGTTAAATTGACTTTCGAAAAGCATAACATGACAATTAAAATAGAACAGAAAAAATATTTTGTTGAAAGTAGTCGAGTGAACAACCTCATCACCTCCTAGATCTACTTCGAATAACTCACAAATCACATATAATAAATAAATAAATAAATTTTTTTGATAAGATTCCAATGAATTTGGTCAGTTTGGTCCTACTTATCTTTGCTTCTATCCTGTTGTGGGGTCTTAATGGACTCTTTGTTATTTCCCTCTAATGATTTTGACATCCATTAATATATATATATATATATATATATAAATCATTAATTAAGAACATTATCTCACTAAATATTCTTAAATATTTTCTTATCATTAATCAAGAAATATCAATACAAGTTCTAATTATTTATTTACCAATCCTTATAATTTTATAACTCACTTATCCAGGATTGAGTATTTTAAAAGACTAAAAAATTACTTTTTAATGAATCAGATAGAGTAATTATATTATACATAATATCGATTATTTAGTTCATCGGTCTATTTTTTTAAAAAAATAACGAATACACGTTTAATCTAAATTTTACTAGATATTTTATTTGAAAATTATCGTTTAATTTATATTTTTTAAAATTGTTTTCTTACACATATTCTTATTTCTAAACAATTAATTTCACATGTGTGATTTTTGAAGTTTAATATAAAAATTAAAATAACAAAAGTATCATGTAAAAACTATCAATTACAAAACTCAAATAATGATAAACAAACTATATATTAAAAGATCCATAATACTTAACATGATTTGATCAATTATAAGAGAGAACCCTTAATAAAGGAAAAAGAAATATAAAAATTATAAGATGGAACCTTTAATCTATTTTTTAAAAAAAAGACTATACACGTGGTGGAAGAAGAACCTATACTAGGTAAGAAATGGAGATAATAATATAAATTGCGACGAAATAATTTTTTTTTTCATTTTTGATAAACAATTAATTTGAAAATAAAAATAAATTATTGAAAGTATTGATCCTAAGAATAAAATTTTATATTGTGCAATTCAATGATGATCAAACTTATATATAAATATCGAACATGAAAAAAAATTATTTTCTTTTTTAAAAAATAGGAGATGGGATGATGAGAGAATAGTGGTGGTGAGCAAAGAAGAAGAGTTGAGATATAATTGGCCTACACCCCTTTAACTAAAGTGGTCCATTTTTGTCCTTTTTTTTAATAAATAAATAAATTTATTCAATATTTGATATTATATTGTATTTTGATTAATTTAAATTTATATTGGATGAAATTTGAGACATTATTTTTTTATCAAGAGTATTTGTTAAACTCAAAATTCAAAATTAAAACTTCTGATTAAAATAAAAGTAATTTTATTCATTGGATTACATTCATTGATGGTTGATTATAGTATGATTTACGTTATATGCACTTTGTAACTTTATTTTCACATCAATAATAAATAGATTTAAATAATTAAAATAAAAAGAGATAAGTGCAATATTACAAATTATGAGAAAAGTTAGTGTTAAGAAACAAAATATAAAGGGAGTTTTCTTAAATATGATTTATTTTCTTCTCCAAAAGCTAATGAGTTTATTTGAATTTATGTAATATTTTTTAGTTGAAGATGGATTTTTTAAAAAAAGAAAGAAATATTTTTAAAATTTTAATCTAAAATTAAATATTTTTATGAAATTAAATTCATTAACTAAAAGAAATGTTTTTTTAATATCAAATCATTTTTAAGTATATAATTAATAAATTTAAAGATTAAAATAATTCTAATCTTCTTTACTCCACCTCTTTTAGGAATAAGCTCATGATTATTTATGTGAAAACACACAATTACTTACTTTTTAAAGATAAATAAAAACATAAAATAACATTTCCATGAATGCACCAAAACAATTAAAATGAAAGCATCCCTTTTATGTGAATAAATTATTTTACTAAAATATTCAATTAACTATATTATAGAAATAACTACTAGCAGCAATACTGATGTCTGATATCCGTATAAGATTTTAATTAATTCGAAGTACATTAAAGATATGCTTTTTACTTTTCATACATAAAATACTTTTAGTACAATAGGTAAAAGTACATAATATGTGATAAATTTTTAGTATTCTTTAATTAATTGTTTGATTATAAAGTGCGAAATAATGCATGCTCATGATTAATAATTAGTATTGAAATAAATAATTCTTACTTCTGGCTGAAACAATAATTCCAAGCTAACTCATTCCAAGAAAAAAAATAGTTAAAATGATAAACTACCCCTGAAATCATTTTACATTCTATATATTAATAGATGATAATTTTTATAAACAAACAACTTATTATAAAAATTATATTATACATATTCTCTCGATTTTTTGTCATATCTAATTTTTTTCTGCTTATGAATTTTAAGATGAGGATTCCCAAAAAAGAGTCTCTCTACTTTTGTGAGGTAGTGGTAAGGTCTGCGTATGTTCTACTCTCCCCAGACCCCACTTATGGGATTTCACTGGATATATTGTTGCTGTTGTTGTTATACTCTCTCCCTTCACCTTTTCTTGTTACTGTTTCGTTTTTCGAGGTCAACTTGATTAAACTTCAAAACGAAATTGAAGTTGCTAGATTTAATATTTGAAATGTAAAATTTAAATGGATAAAAACTATACAAAAAATGATATAAGTTGCAATTCTTCTCATATTAATATGATATAAAAATACATTTTAAAATGTTGGCCAAAATTTATATGTTTTGACCTCAATAAATAAAATAATGACAAATAAAAATAAACTGAAAGAGCAATACATATTTTTTTCCCAACAAATCAGACATCAATACCTGAATAACCAAGTCCGCTACAATTTCTATTCAAACTAATGACCAGACTTAAAATCGAGAACTCTAATTAGAGAAGAAAGATAATAATATCTATTACACCACTTCCTTTTAACAGTATGTTATTTTATTACTTCAAAGATAAAAAGTAACATTACCATAAATAATAGGAGTACTTAGTAATCCTTTTTTTTAATTAATTAAAATAAATAAGTAAAGAAAAAGAAAAAAGTTTTTTTTTTTATAAAAAAAAAAAATTAAGACAAGAATTCTTTTTCTTTTTTGTATAAAATAGAGAGAAGAAAGGAAGGGGTTTTAGCATTGTTTTGTTTTCTTTTTAAGTTTACCAAACCCAGAGGTTTTTCAATCTTGTCCACAAAAAAAAAAAAAAAAAGTTAATAAAAAGTGCAGAAGTTACAAACAAAGTACAAATTTCTTCTTCTTTTTAGCAAATTTTTCATGGCTTGAAAAATCAAAAATCCTGATATACAATACATAGATTTCTACTCAGGTAATTTTTTTGAATTTTTTTGGTTTTTGATGCTGTATTTTATGGAGTTTTTTGGAGAATTTGTTAGATGTAATTGTTGGTGTAAGGGTTTTATGGGTTTTTATGGTGATGGAGGTTGGTTGAGTTTTCCGGTGAAATTCAGGTTGATCACGTGGAGATCTGATCGGATTTGCTGAATTTTGTTTAGTTTTTCAGTTTTATTGTGTGGAAGTTGATGTTTCTGAGCTTAAATCGGTGAAAAAATTGGATTTTGGATGAGAATTGGAAGTGGGTTTTCTTTTATAGTTGTTAATGGTGAATCGAAAATGAAGCAGATTGGTTGGGGTTTTCTTGAGAATTTTGAAGTCAAAATTACGAAAATGGAAAAAAATTATGTTTTTATTCTGAATTGTTGCTGATTGGAAATTGGGTTTATAGAGATGGATCTTGTATGTAACATGGAATGTTTTTCTTTAAAGTTCTTTAGAAGTTTTTGGTATTTTTTGGGTCTTGTTTGTTGCATTTTTTAGTGCTGATACCTTATTGAAGGAAAGTGATTTGTGTTTTTTGAGTTGTATGATTACCATTTGCATATATAGACTTGTAGCTCGTGGAAGGATCTCGGATTTTGTGTATATATGTTTCATGATGTCCGTTTAGAGGTATGGTTTACGTGTATATGTGGATCAGCTAAGTGCATTTGAAGAGAATGACAATATACTTGATGTAATCCCACAAGTGGGGTCTCGGGAGGGAGGATGTACATAGAGCGGATGTGGGGTAGATAGACTGTTTTCGATACACTCTTAGTTTATGTGAAAAATATGTTTGCTTTATGTAATGATATACATTTTTGTTGTGCCTTTATGTAATGTATATCTTGTCTTTAGTCAATGCTTTATGGTATGATTGATAATGGGCTTTTTTTTGGGTGTAGATCGGTGAAATTACTGACATTGGTTCATCGGATCGGGTGATCACTTGCTGGCATGCTTCTGAAGATATGGTGTATAAGAAGAAGCTAAATTTTGGTTTCAATGGCTTTCAAGTTCCAGTTATACCTAAAGCTCCTAGATCAGTTAGAGTAAGGATGCTGAAATTGTTAAATTGTCTGATCTTTTACAAGTCCTGTATTTGTATACTTTTCTAAATATCGTCTGCGATTCTGAATCATTTCAGAGGAGACGTTCCTGTAAAAAATTGGATGATGATCAAATTTGTGCATTTGAATTATTGGCGGCTGTTGCCGGGAAGCTTTTACTGGAGAGCGAAAGCTCTGCTTCCAGTAATGCAGCAGAAGGGAAAAATGAAATTGCTGATGGAAGGGATGGTATTATAAGGGAACAAGTGAAAGATGGTAAAGCTGTGAAATCAGAATGCCTAGACCAGGGGAGTAGCGTAGAAAGCGCTTATGTACTAGTAACTGCAGCCCAAGAGCAGAATTTGAAACATGATCTCGATAAACCTTATCATGCAGAAAATAATTATTTCTTGGAGCATACTTCTACTTTTGTAGGTTCTGACACTGACATGAAGTTGGAAAACTGCAAGGAGGTCAATGTAGCTGATGGAAAACACCATCCCCAAATAGAGTGTGAATCCTCTAATCTCGAGGATCCATGTGATAGTAAAATCAGGACAGGAACTCCAAAGCGCTCAGATGATGACAGCAAGCAGATTGAGGACGTAACTGTGACTAACACTTGTAGTGTAAAGAATCCAACCAAAGAATGTGTTAATAACAGTGGCTTGGTTAACTCAGATGGTAGTGTACAGTTACCCTTGTACAGGGATTCGGTTCCTAGTGCTTCTTTTGTAAAGCAAAGGAACAGTGTAAAGTTAGGTATTAGAGATGATGACGAAAATTCTTTTGACTGCTATAGATATAGCACCAAGTTAAGGGCCTTTAGGACTACATCACGACGACTTGGATACAGAAGAATAAGGAAGATGCTAAAATCTCGACACTGGAAAGTAGCTCCTAAGTTGAAGGAATATGAGAGATCTTACACAAGTAAGTGGAGGATAACCCTCTGAAATTTTAGCCTGCTTAAGTTTTTCTTATACTTGTTTCTGTTGTCTCTTCACATCATTTTCTAACTACATGGATTTGGTGGTTTAGATGGTGGAGTGGAGTCCTTTTACCTCAGTAGGAAAAGTGTACGTGCACGCAAAAGATGCCAACTTGAAGTTCCTTCCAAGCGAAGGAAATTGAACAACCATGGCTTTGCTGTTGCATATTACCAGGAGGCCAGTAGCGAAAGTGTTACAAATTCACCTGACAAGGAAATCAAACGAGACATTAATACCTCTCATGCCATCCCACCGAGAGGTCAATACTTTACTATTGACCTTGCAATTGAAGATCCTGGTGGTTTATGTAGTCATACTAAGTAATATTCTGTATTGCTTTACAGGAACTGCTGATCCAGCTCCAGTTAAAAATCATCACAAGAAGGACCCTAATGGTAAGAGATTTTGGATTTTATTTGTATTTTCAATTTTCGCTCTTTGATACCATGCATTTTTACCTTCTAAAACTTTTAACATTAGTCCGATTTATCCTTTCAGTAAAATTTAGCATCAAGTCCTTCAAGGTGCCAGAGCTTTACATAGAGGTACCCGAAACTGCAACAATTGGCTCCCTGAAGGTATTCAGGGTTTCCTCTTTTCCATCTTCTTCTCTGTTGTACAAAATAGTACCCAACCTCAGTCCGACTAAGAAACTTTGGTTGACAATTTATGCACGTGTGGAATGTTGAAACTTATTGTTCTTACTGCATCTGTCAGTAAATACAGTTATTCATTTAATCGTTTATCATCTCTCTGAAGTTGCTTCATTAAGAATTCTCTGATATGCAGAAAGCTTACATTTAATTTCAAGGAACGATAATGTCTGCAGTCATAATTAAATTGATTTATGGTCAAGTTAGAAAGTTTTATTTCTTGTGGGATTTGAAGTTCCCGAAGCTTAATGGTAATTTTCTTCCATGCAGAGAACAGTGATGGAGGCAGTTACAGCTATACTGGAAAGTGGATTACGGGTTGGGGTGGTTCTCCAGGGAAAGAAGGTCAGAGATGACAATAGAACTCTGGAGCAAGCTGGCATTTCCCAGAATGGCAACCTCGATAATTTGGGTTTCACTTTGGAGCCTAGATTCACCCAAGTTTCTCCATCATCATCTCCTAATAAACTTCCGGCTTCATCAACATATGTTGCTGATCAGGAACTAACTAGGTATGATTGAAGAGTACTGTTATGTTTTTGCATGGTGTTGCTTTGGATAGTATCACAGAAATGCTAGTTGCAAAATATTTTGCCTACCATTTATGAAATTGACTGAGTTTTGTCTAATTATTATATTTATGCTCAGGCGGCGACCTAGTCCTATATTGGAATTGGGGATTCACAATGCTTCATCAGACCCACTAGAGACTGAGATGGGCAAGTACAACGAGAATAACCATCCATCAGAGCTATCTCCTACATATCCCGTTGATCCGTCAACTGATGTATCTATTCCAGATTCTAGAGCCTTGGTCATAGTTCCTCCTGTTAATGCAGAGGCACTTGCTATGGTTCCTCTGAACCAAAAAAGTAAGCGTTCTGAACTTTCACAACGTAGAATACGGAGACCATTCTCAGTTGCAGAAGTAGAAGCTCTAGTTGAAGCTGTGGAGCATCTTGGAACTGGAAGGTGCGAGATCTTTAAATCCTCTTATCAACAGTTCAGAGTTTGTTGTCCATTAGGGAACTGCATTTCTTATTATATCTGATAATGCAGGTGGCGTGATGTTAAAATGCGTGCTTTTGATAATGCTGATCATCGAACTTATGTTGACTTGAAGGTTAGACATCTTATGGTGCCATTATTGTTTCTGAAATTCTGAAGTAGCAAGAACATTTGTTTCTTTTGCATGCATTATGCCAGTTCTCGAGAAAATGAATTTGTTTCTTTTACACCCTTGATGTTATAACATATTGTTCTTAGCAAATAGTCATGGTCACATTATCCTTCTCTTTTTTTTAGTTACTTATCTATATTTCAAACTTAGGAACTTGAAAAAAATATTTTACGTTTAAGGACATACTCGTAAAGCCAGATACATGTCATGGCATGTTTAATACCCACAAGTTCTAAATATACTTTTGGTATTGTATAAAACATTGTTTCTTTTCCTTTCAACTCCATGTCCAGTCAAATACCGCCATATAAAATGAAACGGAGGGAGTATTTAGTAACACGAGAAAAATGTCTCTCTTCATATGACAAGATGCTTCCCCATATCCATAGTTTTATTGATAACTTGATATTCTAATGGCTTAGTGAATCTTATGACAGCTCTGAATGATTGCCTAGAAAAGCAAAAGGGAAACATATGAGTTGTTCTAGATTAAGCAAAAAGGGAACATATGAGTTGTTCTAGATTAAGCATAGATCTCACTAATTTTTAATCTTTATTTAGCAAATGCTAATGATTGTTTCCATCATCCATGTGATGTGTGGTGCTTTGTTTATATCAGGATAAATGGAAGACATTAGTTCATACAGCAAGCATTGCCCCGCAACAACGAAGGGGCGAGCCTGTTCCCCAGGAACTTCTGGACAGAGTCTTAGCTGCCCATGCCTACTGGTCTCAGCAACAGGGGAAACATCATGCTGAGCCTCTGAAAACTCCAGATGCAAAAGCGCAGAAAGTTGGCGCTTGAAGGAATTCGTCGAGTAGTCAAAGATGTAAAGAACATATTATATTAGGTAAGTAACACGAAGAACACAACGCGAAAACTGTAAAAAAAGGATTCGTTCTGTTTCTCGTTAACTCGGGTTAGACTCACTGATTTGTTGCTAAGTCCCCTTACAACAGCTGTGACTTTGTAAATTGCTCAGGAATAAAGCAGTGTAGCAGCAGCCACATGCCTCTCTTAGGGTTTATTTTGGTTCTTCCATTTGGTGTTAATTAGGGGTTATGGAGAGAATCAAATGTATCAATATGTACATTAAGTACTAGTTTCAATTGATTTCTAGTGTAATTTCACTATTGTTTTTCTATATGCAACTATCCTCCTATTTAGTTGAATCTCCTTGTAGTGTTTTGTTATTCATATATCTAAGATCAGACTGCATACAATAGACTCGATGTGATTTCATTCTTCGAGCCTTTCATTTGACATATGATGAAAGTTTAGTATATCGAGCTGTCTAACTTATATCAGCAAATTGTCGCTCATTAATAAAATACCAACACTATTTGATTTTGAATTCAGAGCAATGCCTATTGTACTCTCTTCAAATTTTACTAATTCACCAGCCGTTATTTTATCAAGATTGTGAATACGAGTAATGCTACCGTCTAATTGAAGTACGGTAGAGGTAATTACAATCTTTACTTCTTTATTATATTGTTCGATATATTCACAGATAATATCACTAATTTCGTCAGTTTGAATGGTTAATATGATTCTTTCTTTAGTCTTTTTTTCAAGAAAAAAAAAAGAAAGACTAATAAGTTATTTCCTTCATTATTCTCAAACATGCCAATATTGGCACTAATGGTACATAAATGTAACTCATCGTTCAAAAAACTATTAGAGTTCCTAGAGTTCCTCGTAAAGCTTGTTGAAGAACCCATTGTCAAACTTGATTAATTGCCCTTTGTTGTTCAATTCATTATTCTTTATAACTTTAATATTGTATATAAACTTGCTCCAAGCCCTCCAAACTACATTGGCGAAACATGATTTTCACGAGAAAAACTTACTATCTACATTGTATTTACGTAAAAGAGAAATTTTATAAAAATAACGTCATTTTTCAATAATGAACACTTTTTCGCCTCTCTAGCTCCACCTCGTCCCCACCTCTCCTCCACAGTGTGGTCTCCACGTATTGTTTTTCTTTTCCCTACCAGAAAGAATACAAAATGATGAGAGGTCAGAAAAAAAAAATGAGAAAATAAAAATTAGTTAATTATTTTTAAAAAGAAATAAATAAAAGAGGATAATGAAAAGGATAGAGATTGAATATTCACACATGATTTTGAGGAATATATAATATAAATAGGTGTCGGTGATATATATTTAATTATTTATCTTTTTTCTTCTTTTTAATAAAATATTTCCAAAGTGAAAGCCAAACAGCACGTTATGCCATGTGAGATTTATGACTTACTCTAAAGATTGCTTCTAAAGATAGGCAACTCATATTGTTAGGTCATTAGTCCGATAGTCGAGTGTTGTCTTATTTATTTTTCTGTATTGTTAATTATAATATTATTTTTATAATTTTTTTTGTTATTTAAGTCTGGTGGTTAATATATGGTACTTTTTGTATTTTAATTATCATTTTATTGTGTTTGAATAATTTGTCAGCATAGATATAGTATTTTATCGTAACTTTTTATTTTTGTTATTTCTTTCTCTATATTGTCTTAAATATTTTTTTTAGTCGAGAGACTATTTGTCTAGGTAAGGGTAAAATCTGCGTACATATACTTTACCCTCTTCAAACTTTACTTTACGAAATTAGACTTATATTAGTATCTAGTGTTTGTTGGAGACAAATTTACTTTTCTTAAAAGATGGATAATTAATTTGCGTGTATATTGACTAATTCTATGAATATAAATAGATTTATCATTTTAAGTTAGCAATATAGAGTAACACTAAGTGAAAATTTATGTCGCACTTTTAGTTTTTAAGCTTGATCGAAAATTTATACATGAAATCAATGGCGGAGCCATATTGGGATGAGAGGGTTCATCCGAACTCCTTTCGGCCAAAAATTATACTATTTATAAATATAATAAAAATTAATTTTATATATATAAAATAAATCTCGAAGCTCTTTCGCTTAGTTCGTGTGTCTACTTCTTAAAATTTTGAACTCCTTTAATGAAAATTATGGCTTCGCCACTGCGGAATCTTCAAATTTTTGAAATGAAATTTATATACTTGTAAACTAAGTAAAAAATATTATAAGTCATAATAATTGACAAATCAAAATACTGAAAACATATATATAAATAATTTACAATCAAATATAGTCTTGTTTAAATCTCGAAATTCAAAAAGTGTCGTATAAATTGAGGACGGAGGGAGTAGCTAGGTAGATGCACGTGGCCCGATATCATTAGTTTGGTCCCAAATTATAGGATGCCTTAAACTTAGACTTCAATTACTATAAATCCAAACAGACAGACTGGCTGTTAAGTTATTTATAATATAAAGTTTAAATTTTAGTTACAGATAACAACTACTCCATGCACATGCAAAAGTGAACCCTACTGACATATGAATCGGGGCGGATCTAGAGGGTCGGATCCGAATTTGTTTGATAAAAAACTAGCCTGTATATATAACGTAATTCTATTTTTCATCTTTTTATATAGATTTCGAATCCCATAGACATAAGGTTGGTTAATTAGAGGTTTAAAATTAATCTTGAGTTTTCAATTAGTTCAAATACTAGGCATTACATTTTTATTTTTCGAATTCTCATTGCGCACGTGATTTTATTTAGTACTGTATAATTATTTGAATTTTTTATTTTCTTGTCCGCTGCTCATATTGGAACCTAACAAATTCAAGTTCATACATTGTGATACTTATTTATGAAATATAAAGTAATTTTATTTTTCATCTTCTTTTAATGTAATCTTTTGTTCGAAAATAGAAAGAAATATCCTTTTTACCAAACCAACATAGATAACTAAATAGTATTGTCAATATAGTTTGGCATAACAACATATATAAATATGCTTTTTAATTTGATTCCAGATGATATTTATGTCTTCTAATTTTAATTATGCACAAAGAAACATTTACGCTTATATAAAGTTGAACAAGTAGTTAGATACACACGTCCTACGTAGAGTCTCACATAAATTACTACGTAAGATGCGCGTGTCTTATTTGCGCCTAGTGGTGTGAGCCACATAGTGTATAGGGGGTTCAATCAAACCTCCTTCGATGAAAAATTATATGATAAAAATAATTTTTTATGCATATATGATAGATTTCGAACTCCTTTCGATTAGTTCAATTCTATTTCTTAAAATTCTGAACCTCTTTAAAGAAGATTTTGATTCAGCCACTACAATTGTGCACATCCAAAACTGAAAAATATAAATATTTGTTGAGGTCAAACTTAACGACGGGTTTATGTTATTATCAAATGGATAAAATTTCCTTTCTAAATGAAGTCACTTACCTATCATATACACAACTTGAAAATAACTAGACATAGGTTATGCAAGCTCAACTAGGGTTACATTTGTCAATTTTTTGTCTTAAAAGGTGCAATGTATTTATGATTATAGCCATATTGTAGAGACAAAACCTGCAATGAAAAAGTGGTTATAATTGTGGCCTTTTTAAGGAATGGTTCACATCGTCAAATGATATGGTGTAGTAGATAAGATTGTTTCTTTTCTAATCAGAGATTTTGAAGTCGAACCCTGAATATAAAAAAAATCTTGGTCAAGAGCGCTTCTCCCAGAATGGAATCTTATGCTGAACTTCAATACGAATATCAAATACCGAACATCGAGTGAAAAACAAACAAACAAAAAAAGGAGTACCACACATTTATCATGACTTTGAAGATTGTTGGGGGTTGTTGGTCTTGATATTCTTTTTTCTCATGGGACAATCGTTGAATCGATGACATATTGAAAATGTTATTTCTACCTTTTAATTAAGGTATAGATAAGATTTGCATATATACTATTCTTTTCAAATTTTATTTGTGAAATTATATTAGGTATGTTATTATTGTTATTGCTTGTCTCGTGGGAGAAATTTTAAGGTTATTAAAATTTGTCACATATTTTCAATCTCAACCACGATTTCTAATTTACCTCGTAATCATAAGACAAATGATAACTTATTTCGTAGTATGAAATTTGCAAAATTATGATAGTTTTGGGGAATTATGTGTATAATTCTAAGTTAAAATGATATGCGTTGTGCTACATTTGAAAAGTGTTTTAGAAAAGTGAAATACAAACAATAATTAATATTAAATTAGGAGGAATTTAATCCTTTAAAATTATAGTTGGATTATAAAAATATCTAATAATTTAAATATGAAACTTATAAAAAGCATGATATTTTTATACTTGATAGCTTAAGTAGGGTAGAGTCGGATAAAGAGGTTTAGTCATCAACTTACTATTTATATATTTACTATTAGAATTTATATATTTACTATTAGATCATTCAAAAATAACAATATAATAAGGGATGAAAGTACTTTTTTACATGTCAAAAATTCATGTTCATAAATTTTAAATTTATATTGACCTACCCCACCAAAAATATCCTCTTTTTATAAACCAACTCTCCTTTAAATTTTTGAATAAATACAAAAATATATATAAAAAAGGAAATGGTGAAGACACCTTCTTGTGAAAAAATGGGGCTAAAGAGAGGAAAATGGACAGTTGAAGAAGATGAATTATTGGTGAAATATATTCAAGCTAATGGAGAAGGTTCATGGAGGTCTCTTCCCAAAAATGCTGGTAATTAAATAAATATATATATTTTTCCTTTTTGATCATGTTAATATATATAGCTTTTGGGGGCGCTTTTCATCATTCATTGTATAGGCGTGTAGTATAATCAGTGTATATTCGATATATAGTCAAGATAATGTATATCCAGTATATAGCTCATGTATAAGTAATCTATATTGTATAATCAGTGTATATTTTCTCTGACTTTTTGCAAGCTATATTGTGTAGCCACTATAAATTTGTTATGATTTTGATTTTTTTATTTATGTAAATTAAGTATGACTATATTTGTTGTAAAATAATTAGTTTATTCCCTCTATATACAATATTTTGAAAGACAAAATATGAAGAGTATAAAATACATCTAACAAAGTATAAAATACTCCTAAGAAAGTATGAAATATAACGAGTGTCTAGCTAGAAACTTATAGGTTGATTTCTTATAAAATATTTTTTCTTGATAATTACATTTTGTTTTGCTTCAACAATAGCTTATAAGGATGAGAGTTTGATCATCTTTCTTTGGGTGTTACATTATAGTTATTTAATAAATATTATGATTATTTACTAATTATAGTAATTAATGCAAGTATTTTTACATGATTAAATGAAGGTTTATTAAGATGTGGAAAGAGTTGCAGATTAAGATGGAAAAATTATTTGAGACCAAATTTGAAGAGAGGCAAATTTACTGCAGAAGAAGATGAAACAATTGTCAAATTGCATAGCTCCTTGGGAAATAGGTTATTTTCTTCATCTTAAAAAAAAAAAATTATTGTCAAACTTTTTTATAATGATGTTGTTTGTTAAGATATAGTTTGACTGCTATAATGAAATATTACTATAATAATATAACATGATATAAAAGGTCCAAACAAATTTAATCATTATAGTACGTTTGTTATACAGAGGTCTGGAAGATCTATGCACAAAATTTTAGTGTCCTAATTTTATTTTAGATATATATATATATATTTCAATCTTTTCTTTTTGGTCTGAAAGAAAACTATTGTATATTTAATTAGAAAGTAAACTGTTGATTGAATTGTATATTCCAAAAGATGCATGACAATTAAGGGATTTCATGTTTTTATTGAATTATTATTGACATTTCATATTTTAGTAGTCGAAATCAAGATATACATTTTAGTATATTTCAAAAAGATTGATACATATGTTGTTTGATCAAACATCATCACACTTTTTGTGATCACTTTCATGTTATGTGTTACAGGTGGTCATTGATAGCCCAATATTTATCTGGTCGAACAGATAATGAAATAAAGAACTATTGGAATTCTAGCTTACGCAGGAGAATTTATATCTTTAGAAACCTCAAAGAGCTTATTAAAACCACTCCAAATGTACCAAAAATTACAGTTGATGGCGATAATGATGAATCCTCAAAAAAACAAGACACAACTACAAGGTCGAAAAGGGGTTCAATTGGATGTGTTTTACCGAGAAAAGATATTGTTGATGATATAGGTTCCTCTCAGAAAAATAACTTATCATGTCTTGAAGGTAAGGACGGAGCTACATTGTCTGAAGGGGATTCAATTGAATCTCTTTTACCAAAACATTGTACTGTTGGTATGGGTTCCATTCAAAAATCTAACTCCTCATATCCTGGAGGCAAGGACAATACTATGTGGTCTAGAGTAGGTTCAGTTGAATCTCTTTTGCCGGAAAATATAGAAAACAACTCCCCTTGTCTTGGAGGCAAGGACAATGCTATGTGGTCTGAAGAAGGAAGTTTATTTGAATCTCTTTTGTTGAAAAATTTAAAAATCAATTTCTCGTATCCTAGAAGCACAAACAATGCCACATGGTCTGAAAAGGGTTCAATTGAATCCTTTTTATTAGAAAATTATATCGTCGATATGAGTTTTAATCGAGAGACCAACTTCTCATGTCTTGGAAGCAAAGACAAAGCTACGTGGTCTGAAGAAGGGAGTTCAATTAAATTGTTGTTGGTAGAAAATTATATCGCTGATCTAGGTAAATTGATAAATTTTATTTATATATGATCTCATTTATTTCATTTCATTTGAAAGTGTTTGACTACGTATGATAAATTTGAAAAATAAAGAAAAAAAAATTCTTAAAACTTATATGCTTAAATATATCATGGCTTTCTATTTTATAATTCAGTAGAATTCCAATTATGCTACTCTTTAACATTTTCTTTTCAAATCTTCTTGTTAGAATTTCTGACTCAGTCGTTGCTCATGAAATTAAAGGACTAGCCATGCAACAACATGAACATCATGCAAAATTAGAGACACATGAACCAAGAAATGAGGAAGAAGAAGAAGACAAGAACAACAAAGACATTCATGTGATAACTAGAGAACAACAAGTGTGTAATGGGGGTATGGACCTTTGAGGAACAAGGACAACACATACAAGGACCATATGAACAAAATAAAGTAAATGAAATTGTACTTCTACAACAACATAATGAGTGTGTGTATAATTTTGATAATAATTGGTCTGTTATTAATTTTGATTATTTCTTAGAAGAAGAACATGGAATTTAGACCTATTGAAAAATGTACATCTTAGGAACATGACATGTTGCTTCAGCTATGGAATGATAAATAGAACTCTGGTAAATGTATCAAAATATTATTTTATCTCATGGTCTCAAACATAATAGGTAGAAAGTTAAAATTTAACAACTTCTATAAAAATACATATTCTTTTAAATGGATTAAAAAAACTGGAGAACCAAATTGAAACAAATAATCAAGAGTATTGTTTTATCAACTCTTGGCCAAGCCACTATATATCCTTTCATACTTGTAAACCTATGTTGATCGGACTCTTCAGAAATATCAATGGAGCGTGTCGAATTCTTTAAAAATAATATATTTTTGAAGAATTTGACACGAGTGCAGCAACATTTTTAAAGAGTCTGAGCAAGGTCCAAATTCCATCATAACATATATAACTTTGAAAACCAATCAAGATCATATATTGTATAAGTACAATAAACATGAATTACTACACAACATTACATTGAAAAGAATTGTACATATATACCTCATGTTTAAAAAAAAAGTTCATCCAAGGAAAAAGAAAAAGAAAATGAAGTGTCACATATTAATTACAAATTCCAATCCATCGTAATTGTGTATATATGACGGATATAATCTTATCTGTCATAACTGTTCTGTCACAAATTTGTATTTTTAGCGACGATGCACTATGGAAGAATATTTATTCTTCATCCAACGCAAGCTTTCACGTATAGAATTCTTGATTTTACCTTCAATTGTATAAGATTTGTAAGAAGCAACACGTTTTTTTCTCTTTTCTTCTAATTTCTTGTATTGTTTTGTTGGTAATGTATATGAATTTGTATTAGGTTTTGGTGGATCTTCCATTTGATCATAAATATCATGAGATTTGAATTCTTTAAATTGTATATTTGATTGAATATTTCAACTTTTGGTTCAATTTGGTAAAAAGACCCTATATATATATATATATATATATATATATATATATATATATATATATATCTGTGTGTGCGAATGTCTATTGATTTGTTCCTCTCATCTCTAAGGGGCATTGGGTTGGAGGGGGG
>JAABOM020000092.1:24222977-24242489 GCA_011800125.2 Solanum clarkiae | reverse complement strand
TTTAAAAGATTTTTCTGTTAGGTCTTTTAAAAATATTTTCGATTTCCTAATTATCCTTAAAATTAGGTGGCGACTCTGTGTCATTTCGAATTTCGAGAATCGATTTTGCTCAAATTAATTGAGTTTAGATCGATTTCTCGATTTTCGAATAATTTTCAATTTTCTCAATTTTATTTTTAAAGTCGATCGTTTTTCGGCATAACAATATATATATATATATAAATTACGATCTATTTATATTATGTGGCACAATAAATTACTATCTATATTTTCTTGAAATAATGATAGTGTAGTTTTAGAGAAGATACGTATAAATACATTTATTATCCACACAATAATAGTTAGATAGAGACATTGTATACGTGCAGATACGTTTATTTAATTTATTGATACAATGTATTGCATTATTATTATGTGCGCAAACAATCATATACGCATGAATATACTTATTATGTACATAAATACAATATATTCTGCTATATTTTAAAATAAAAAATATTACCATATTTTATAATTAAGCAAAATCACTATTCTTCTCAAAAAAAAAAAAAAAGAAGCATTTTATTTACCCAAATTTCTCAAAATAAGTTAAAAATTTAAGTGCTATAACTTTGAACTAATAAAAGAGATTATCAGAAAAGTCCAAATTATATGTTCCTTCCACATTTTCTTCTCTGCGTGATTAATCAAATAAAAACATTTTATTTATTATTTTGATTAGAAAGAAGAAGCTTCCTATGTGTTTAATTTCCTTTGTTTTTTTCTTGTCTTTCCTTTTAACTTTTTGTTAACTTTGGAGTGCCAAATTTCTGTGATAGGCAGGTTTTTAATTTTTATTCTAAAATATAATGGATTTTAATTAGTCTCTATTGATTAATTAGTTAAAAATAGTATTTTTCATTAAAAAACAATTTTGCAAAAAAAAAAAAAAAAGTAGTTTAGGAGACTTTCATTTAGTCCAGCATAAATACATAACTCGTTGGTTATGAGCTAGATTTATACCTCAATTCTGTAGAAATTAAGCAATATGACTTGTTATGTCTCATAAGACGTAATTTATATTATATTATGATATAAAACTATAAGCTTTTGCTTTGATTTTTTTCCTGATATTATAGTTATTTTCAATTATTTTTTTGCTACTTAAAGTGTTGAAGAATAAAAATTAAAAAATTTCAAAAATAAAAATTAAATATTATCTTTTTTGACTTTATGTTATCTTATTTTTTTTATCTGATGTTAAAGATTTAAATTAAAATTTTGACTAATTTAAATCGCACGCTGCAAAATCTATTTGAAGCGCTTCCAACCTAATTTATTAGTTGATAAAAAGATGCTATAAACTAAAACGACTAGGTACCATAAGCTACATATAAAACAACATTGATCTCATCACTAACCAAATAATTATTATTATTTTTAATCATATTATATACATAGTGGAAGCCACTTGTCTCGACTTTGACATCGCACAATTTTATTAATTACAAACCCCACCAAGTTTTTTTTTTTTTTTTTTTTTTTTGTAAAAAAATTATCACTTTTGATGTTATAGTTTCTACAATTTTTCACTTACTTCTATAGTCTGGTGTAACTATTTAAGGTGTAATTTATGTTATTTTCATATATCAATTTGATATGTAGTGCAATTATTTGTGTTGTATTTTTTAAAAAAAAAAAAATTGAAAAGATCTTCTTGATTATTTTACTTTGTTATCCATTTTCGTTATACATTTAGGAGGTTCTGAAAGAATATTTAAAAATTTTTAGCTAAATAGCTAAGTGTTAATTTGCTTATTCTTGTATGTTATTTGTCGTATTACTGGTCATAGAATTACTCTTATAGTTTTTTGTCTGTTGAATTTGATTATCATCTATCTTTTTTTGCACTTTGACTATCATATTATCTTATTATGACAACTGTTCAAGATGATTTGTCTAGTTGTCTATAATATTTTGTCATTTCTTCGTTTCTGTTATTTCTTTCTCTCTATCGATTCACACTTTTTTTTTATGAGTTGAGGATCTATGAAAAACAACCTCGTCACACCCTTCAAGTTAAGAGTAAAATCTACATATACTTTAGCCTCTTCAATTACCGCTTTATGTAATTATACTGAATATGTAATAGTATATGTTTCTGTCATATTTAACAAACATAAATCATTAAACATTTGAAGAGGACTAAAAGTGTTAATCTTTTATAATCTTAAAAGCAAATATTGGTTGGTGTATATTTGTAAGAACTACTTTCAACATACCATTAAACTTAAAAGGACTATTTTTGTAATATTCTCCCAAATAAATCCCTAGATCCATAAAGACACTACATAGTTTCTTATAATTCAACTCTCCATCTTATAATTAACCCCTCCGAAAAAAAAAAAAAGATTTTGCCAAAAAAGATGAGAAATATTTCATTTAGTGATGAAGAACAAAGTGATATATTGCCAAAAACAGCCACATTTTGGTGGAGAACACCACAAGATTTTGATGAAAATGGCCATCTTAAAGTGGACATTTCTGATCTATCAAAACTCACACCAAGGCTTAAAGTCCTTAGAGAAATGGAGAGATTGGCTTTTATTTCAAATGAAGGACTTGAAGATCTTAGACACAAACTTATTACTTATAGGTAATTATTAATTTTTCATTCAGTATTCGATATTTGATTTTTAGCCATCTCTTATTTTGCTACTTGTATCCTATTTATAAGTTTCCAATTACTTTTCACTTGTAGTTATTTTTGTATCTAATATTTTCTTGTATAAGGTAGTGATAATGTCTGTGCACAGATATATCTACTTTAGTATCCCATGGATTCTCTATATACCGGAAAATTTCATTGTGAAAGTCAAC
This sequence comes from Solanum clarkiae, assembly GCA_011800125.2. Lineage (NCBI taxonomy): Eukaryota > Viridiplantae > Streptophyta > Magnoliopsida > Solanales > Solanaceae > Solanum > Solanum clarkiae. Next base: position 24,239,630 of record JAABOM020000092.1, on the reverse strand, counting down.
TTTTTTCAACTAATACAGGAACTATTAGTTGAATGACGATTAGAGGAATCGATTCTCATTCGATATCTGGTATTAGTCTTGGTGTTTCATTTATTCAGATTCATGTTGGAAAATCTCACTTTTAATTTTAGTAAAGCTTCTCTCCTTAAGAGTCAAAGTCTACTTTTAAACTTTATAATTGAAAAGTAGTTATTGTATTGTAATATTTTAAATGTGAAACTTTGTAACAACTTAGTACTTACCATTCCACTACGACATTTAGGAACTGCTTTTCAAATAATCACTTAACTAATAATTATTATCTAATACATGAATTACAGGGCAGGTGATTTTTGGTTACCAGTAGGAGGAATAAAGAAGGAAGATATGGAAATATCACCAGTGATCACAATTGTACTAGTTGGATTATCTGCTTCTGGAAAAAGTTCACTTATTAATTACATGTATAGTGTACTTGGTAGATCTGGTCTCATCCCTTTTGCTCAAACATCAAGTATGTTCTCTCCTTTACTGTTCTTTCCGTCCCAAAATAAGTATCACTTCAGTAAAAATCACGTCCATTAAGAATCCATATGTATAGTTTTGCTAAACTACTATTGAGAATTGAAAACTATTAAGTTAATGGAGTCCAAGGTTATAATTGGAAAAACATTTTGAATTCTTGAGGTATCATTTTTTTTTGGGGGGGGGGGCTAGGTGACATTTATTTTAGAACGATGGGGTACCACTTTTTTTTTTCTTTTTTTTAGCAGAAGGGATGAATCTATCATGTTAGTTATGGATTTACGTGGATTCAGTCGTTTTTGTCCAAAGATGTGAATATATATTAGAGAGTGAAGAAAGATCCAAAATACCCCCAAGAATATTACCTTCCCTTCTATAGTTATTCTAAAATAAGGACCAATTTTGCTAAAGTAGATTTACCTATTTTGAATACTTGAGGAGTAACTAAAATAACACCTTAGTTTTATTAGCATTAATTCATTTTTTGGTGGGTAGGGGAGGTTGGGGTGGAGGGTTTACCACATTTAAAGATAAGTATGAAAATGTCCCACCAAGAGTTATTGGCTAAGTTAATAGATGTGTACATTATTGGTTGTATACTTTAACTTGTGAAGACCACCACAAGAGTAACTTGCTTTGGAGGGACCACTAAGTAATGTATCGGGTTTGAGTCTTGAAAATGAAAGATATTCAGTGTATAGAATGATTTATTTTGTAATTTTAATAAGTCTTATGATTTTTCAATCTGAATTACTTAGTCGAGCTAAGTGAGTTTCAAATACCAAATGATTTCAGGTTCAATAATCTCATTTATCATGGATGTCACTTTAAGTTATGTTTTGATCTCTTAACCCAACACACTACCACTCTATACAATTTTGCTAAACTCATATGTATGTGTTTCAAAAAAAATTATAAAACAAATTGGTTATAATAATGGAATGGTGGTATTCTTTTATACGCTGACTTTAAATTCTGAATTTGTCTCTGGTTATCGACCCTATGACATTTTGTTAAATCTTGTTATATAGGTGGGAATTCACATTATACAACAATGTTTTTGGAAGAACACAATGTCTTAAGATCAATGAGAAGTGGATTTTGTGTGTATGATACAAGGGGATTAGATACTAATGATATGATTGAGGGATTAGATGAAGTTTCTACATGGATGACACGTGGCGTTCGACATAATCAACCTTGTTTTAGACATGGTGATTCTAATAATAACAAGGTTATTAATGGTGGAGGAACAAATGCAAGATACACTAAGAGGAAAGTTGATTGTGCTATAATTGTGGCTGATTTATCAGAGATTAGCAAAGCTTTTAGCTCTGGAGATTTGAACCATGTAGTGGCCTTGAAGAGCCTTTTCAACAATCCTTCTATAAGGAAATCAAGTAAGTTTTGAGTAGTTAAGTAGTAATTCTTTGCCTAAAATATATGTTGTTTGGACTTTTCAAAAATGGTGTTGGTGTGTGTCGACTTTTTTTTAAAAGAGTAGTACATTTTGGATGATCAGATAGAGGTGCACGGCAACAATTTGAATCGTTTGAGCAACATAGCCTAAAAATATTGTCAGGTTCTCCAAAACTCTGCCTAAAACCTACATTGTTCGAACTCTTCAAATATGTTGTTGAGTGCGAGCTAAATTCTTCAAACATAGTTCATTTTTTAACAACCCCAGCAACAAAAGCTAGAATCACTATAAAATATTATGTTTCACAATAAACAAATGTATGTCTTTGTCTTATTTGTTGGATCTAAATCTGCTCTATAGTTATGTAATCGCTTTGTATTTGTTTTGCTCCGACAGATGAAAATCCGTTGCTAATATTGACACATGGCGACACGATTAGCGCCGAGGAGAGGATCAATTGCCGGATAAAAATATGCGAATTTTTAGGGGTAGCAGAAACGACAGGGGCCTACGATGTAGCGTGTTTAACTGAGCAGGGAATTTTGCCAGAAGAATCGGATCCGGTTTCAGCATTTGCCCTGACTGAAGCTGTGTATAGATCACTAATGCAATCTGATAGAAATCATCACCCAAAGAAGAAATTGAAGGATTGGGTTCTGCTATTTGTGAAATGGATCATGTCTTGCATTGGTGCCTTCTTTGCAGTTCTTGCACATTTCTTCACAAAATTTAGTCAACATCACAACAACAAACCAAGAATATTGCGGGGTAATCTTGCGTACAATACATCTTAGTAGTATGATGGTTGAAATAGATTCAGTGTTGGAGATACATATGTCAAAAGAATTTTCTTTGTCCTTATGTTCGTTGAGTGTAATAGAGGTCGGTTTGAAATTGTTCAAATTTTTCTTTATCGATCATTAGAATTTTTGACTCCGTCACGAATTAAATTTGCTTGTGCCCCCACCCCTTTTTCTTTTTGGTGAGCGTGTTTAAGGTGTGTTTGTTGAATTAATTTTATTGTCTAGCTAACCAAGAGTTGTGATAAGGTTTCTATGGATGAATTTAATTAGCTCAACGTGGTAGGGCCTTTGTGTTGATTTTATATTTTTTTTAAATATATAGTGCTAAATTGTTTGTTTTTTTTTCTTTACTTCTAGGGTTTTTGTGCAATATTTTAAAAATATCAAGTTGTAGAAATATGAGAAATTTCCCCTTTTTGTTTCTTTTTGGTATCCGCACTTCTATTTTTATTGGTACATTATATTAAAGATAGGCAAATATATATTCATTTTTATTTGTCCAATTTAAAAACTAATAGATAATTTATTATTAAATATTATTCATCTCCCAAGATTTAGGTGATTTAATAATTAAGAACAATATAGTAAATTATTATTTTATTTGTTATTTCTTACAATAATATAGTGTCAAATCAAATATGGATGGAGGAATATTTAAATAAATGGAGGAATTAGCCACATTAATTACTCATTAGCCCTAATTGGCTACTTTCCCGCCCTTTTAAAAAAAACAATAAAGTTTTCAAAGTTATTGTCACCTAGTTTCGAGTTTCACTTATGAAATTTGAAACTTCATAAAAATAATTTTTTCAATAACTTAAATTGTAAACTCGCTATTTGTAATTTTTTTCATATTAAAATGTATTGATTTCTGATTAAAGTTAGCTCAGTTGTGGTATGATATAAATTAAAATAGATTAAGATTTAGGATTTCCCCCTAGACAAATACTTTTATGTATATTTCTTTTGGTTGATTCATATCGTTAGGAGCGGTCTTTTAAGTTGATGTGTAGACTTTCAATATTGAAAAATGTGTATGTATATATTTATATAATTGTTTAGATCGTACGATGATATTTTAAAAAAATAAAATGAATAACTTTTTTATAATATTAATAATGAGTATTGATGGATTGTAGCTACGGACTTTGACATTTGTATTTGAATGTATTGTAAATTATTCCTCCTTAATTTTTATCCAAATTTACGTCACAAGAGAAGAATGAACTTAATCAATAAAAATAAAAAATTATCTGAGTAATCAACTCGATAAGCATTGCGGTTTAAAAAATTAGGTCTTTTTTTTTCTTTTGTCCCATATAATTTTTTTTTGTTCTTTCCTTTTAATTTCTACCACTATTATTTGTTTTGTCCCTTAGTCTAATGTAATACTTCCTCTAGCATATTTTGTGACATTTTATTTCCATTCTTGCTAATAATAAATTCTATAGATTTTCCATCAATCTCGAATGGAGCCAAAAATTCACTATTTTTAGCTTTGGGGTACGATGGAATAAAGCAAAATGACTCTTTAAATTGTCTGTGCTTCTTTCAATTGTGAAGTAGCAATTAGTCAATGCAACTTTCGATGCTCATCATGGATCATCCGGAAACAGGCACATTATGTTTTTAAACATAGGGGTCAGGCTGCGTACATCCGACCTCCCTTTACCCCGGAATGGGCGGGAGCCTTTGAGGCATTGAGGTAATGTTGTTGTTGTTATTGTAATAAATTCTATAGATTATCAAATAATAGTATTAACAAATATTATCACATTGATTACCAAAATAATTATATAGCAATATAGAGAAAAGCATTATTAATTGCAGATTGATTTTGAGCGCTGCTCCAATTCTAATAATGCATTTTTGGCAACAATAAATAAGGAGAAGTGAAATTCTTGGATGTTATATACTAAATACAATAAGCCTGATTTGTATTATTTATGCGCAATTAAAAAAAAATGAGGGAAATCAAAATATTCAAAATATTGGAAGAAAAGAAAATTTGAATCCCTAAAATTGGAATAAGTTATTCTTCTTGAAATTCTCAATACATAACATCAACAACATACTCAGTATAATCTCACTAGTGGGGTCTGGGGAGGGTCGATTGTACGCAGACCTTACCGCTACCTCATAGAAGTAGAGAGGCTGTTTCCTCATAAAATTTGTATTTATACCTTCTCAATACATAAGAAGGTATAAATACACATTCAAGATTTGAACTCTATTTGTTAACCTTTGATAGTTTATTTGGTAGAGTGTATAAATAAAAATAAGGTATGCATTAATTATATATATTAATAGTAGTATGTTGTTTGATATATTTTTTTATGTGATGTATAACAGATCATTAATTATACACTCTATTATATATTAAGGTGTATACAATTAATATCACGAATTTTTAAGTATTAGTAATATAAGGGCTTTAATGTACGCAACGATTGTATCTTTGTAAATAACTTATTTTAAAATTATATAATGCATGCTATTTTTAATACTCCATATAAAACAATACACGAGAAATATTTCTTCATATTTAATGCAAACATAATTAACACAAGTATTTCTAATATACTTTATTTGGCATTATTTTTATGCCTACTGTATGACTCCTAAAATTTTTAGCATTGAATCTATTGATACTATGGGTTCATACCTTTATCTATTGCAATCTTAGTAAAATTGTATTCATACAGCTATATCATCATAAAAAATACAAATTTAAATGAATCGATAGAATTGCCTCTGCTAGCTGAGTCATGTGAACCTAGAGCTTACATGATAGATACCGCCTTACTCCTCCCACACACTCTTATTATTTCAATTTATTTGTTATTTTTTGATTTGATATTAATTTTTTTTAATATTGAATCTTATAATCTTAAATTTTTAGTACGAATTACTCTTTGTATTTATTTTTTTCTTCTTTTTTGTCTTTCATATCTAGTTTATTCTGCTGGTGGATTTGAAACGAGGGTTTTCAGGAAGCAATCTCTCTACCTCTATGAGATAGTGATAAAGTCTGTGTACATTCTACCCTCCCTAAACCCCACATGTGAAATTCCATTGAGTATATTATTGTTGTTGTATAACCTTAAATTTTAAAATATGCCAATCTCATACTATTAAATAAATTATGTAAAAGTTAGAAGTAAAAAGTGTATTTTTTTTTTTTTAAAAAAGGCAATTCAAAACTAATTTCAAACATACAACTACTTCTCAAATTACAATAGATGGAGTATTCAACTTCTATTATATTCAATTTTATAGTCACATGTACTCTCTCTTTTTATTTTTACTTATTGTGTTTTATTTTTTAAAAGTCAAATTTATAAAATTTGATCCATATGTTAAGATGTATTCTTTTAATTTAATTTAATATAAAAATAATTATAATTTATAATATTTTTTGTATGGTATTCGAATATTTAAATTTAAAATTTTAAATATTGAGTTAATTTAATGCAATTTAGCTCCAAAAATTAATCAAATCGACTATGATGATTAAAAAAATTCACACTACCCTTCTCCATCTAAACACTTTATTAAATTTAACAACCCATTTGGCCACATGAGATGAAATTAAAATTTGAAATCATAATATGAAATCACATGAGATAACGTTGATGCAACTTGAATTCTTAAATTGTATTATTTTACTCATAAACATAAAAATGTCATAAATTTGTGAAAACTATTAAAATTGTCAAATCCTTTACATAATCTTACCATTCAAACAAAAGTATAATACACTATTACTAAAATATTTGAAAAGAAAATTTAATATTTATGATCAAATTTTAGTTCAATAAAAAAAAGTAAAATTGAACATGCATTGCAGTACACTACTATTTACTTTGAGCCGTCTGATAATAAATATCATTATATTTATATTTTGTAAATATCTTATCACTTCTTTGATATTCTCGCAAAACATTATGTAGATATGAAATAATAATTTTTCTTTTTACAAAATATAAATTTGTGAGTCAATTTAACATGTAAAAAAATATAAAATTTTTAAATCTAATTTTAAAAGAATTTGAGATTTCATCTCACGATATAAAATTGTATATCCAAACGTTTTACTTAGTTCATTTTAAAAATCCTACAACTATTTATTTACTTACATATATATTTTTTTAAATAAAGCGGCAAAAATGAAAATTGTTTCAATTCCCCCAAAAATACAAAAACCAAATTTTAATGGCGCCATTTTCCTTTTTTTTTTTGGCGGTAAAAAAAAGTTCTCACAAAAGGGCAATTTCGTCTTTTCACACTCCCGCGCAGCTAGGGTTTTTCTTGGTTATAAACCACAGATTCCATTTTTTTTCCGCCCATTTCATTCTTCTCTTATCTTCTACTTAGCTCAAATTTCTTCGCCTAAAATCACTTTTTGAGTTGGTGGGGGTGTTTAATCTTCTTCTTTTTACTCGATCGAGCTCAAAAATCAAGTGTGATTCACCTTTTTGGGAGTCTTTTTAGCGGTTTTCTTTTGTGGGGTTTTGTGTAATTGCTGGTGGAGTTTACACATTTTGATCATTCAGTGGGGATTCTTCTATCAGAAATGGTGGATCTAAGTGATAAAGTAAGTGATCATTAGCTACCCCTTTTCTTATTAGGTCTAAATCAAGTGTGATTTAGCTTCTTTTTGGTTTTTCTTTAGCCGTTTTCTTTTGTGGGGTCTTGTGAGTTTACACATTCTGATTATTCAGTTGGGATTCTTCTGAAAAGTTTATAGAAACGGTGGATCTAAGTGATAAAGTAAGTGATCACTAGTTACCCCTTTACTTAGTATGTCCAAATCAAGTGTGATTCGGCTTGTTTCTGGTTTTTTTAGCGGTTTTCTTTTGTGGGGTGTTGTGTAATTGCTGGCGGAGTTTATACATTGTGATTATTCAGTTGGATTCTTCTGAAAAGTTTATAAAAATGGTGGATCTAAGTGATAAAGTAAGTGATCACTAGTTAACCCTTTTCTTATCAAGTCCAAAGCAAGTATGATTTAACTTATTTTTGGGTTTTTGAGCGGTTTTGTTATATGGATCGTTTGTAATTGCTGTGTGGAGTTTACTCATTGTAATCATCTAGGGTTTAATTGTTGTTTGTTTTACTCAGATCAAGGTTAAAATCAAGTGAGATTCAGCTTGTTTTGGGTCTATTTTGCTGTTCTTTAAATGGATCTCGTGTAATTGCAGGGGAAGTTTACTCATTGTGATTATTCTTCCGAGTTTATAGCAGAGTTATAAGGGTTTAATTTTAGTCTTTATACTTGAACAATGTCGAAAATCAAGTTTGATTCAGCTTGTTTTGGGTCATTTTTGCTGTTTTCCTTAGTGGGTCTTGTGCAGTTACTCGTCGTAATCATTCAGTTGAGATTCTTCTGATTAGGCTATGAAACCAAAGTGTTGTATCTAAGTGATAAAAGCAAGTCATCTCACTAGCTTACCTCTTCTAATTAGGTCAAAATCACTCTGCTTATTTTGAGTCTTTGTTTTACCTGATCAAGGTTAAAATGAAGTGTGATTGAGCTTGTTTTGGTTCTTTTTAGCTTGTTTCATTTAATGGGTATTGTGTAGTTGCTGGTGAAATTTACTCATTTGTAGTCCTTCAGTTTGGATCGTCTGATTAGGTGTGATTTCGCTTAATTTGAGTCATTTTAGTTGATCAAGGTCAATATCAAGTGTGATTCTGCTTTGCTTAGTGTTGTTTCTTGTGTTGCAGCAGGGTTTAGGATCTGAAGAAATGAGTAGCGAAGCAACTTCGCCGGAAACTAGCCAAAGTAACGTCAAGACTTGTGCTGATTGTGGTACCACAAAAACACCTCTTTGGAGAGGTGGACCTGCTGGTCCCAAGGTATCATCTTATTTATGATTTCAAATGGAACAGTGATCTAATTCTTCATAAAAGAAACATAAATCATGTTATAGAATTACTGGTATAAGTTGTACAATATCTATGGTGGAATCGTATATGTTGGTTCAAATTGGCTTGAACATCGTATAATGACAACATATACAGTGTAGTCTCACAAAGTGGGAACTGAAAATATCTGAACAAATTGCATGATAATATAATGAGAAGTTAATTGTTTATTAAACACAGGTTTTTAAGAAAGATTGTTGGCATATTTTGGAAGTATCCTTGGAAAATTGTGACATTCAACATGCAAAAGTGAAATCAACGTAAACTTTATTGGTTTAATATTTGGTTTCCGACTGTAGAACCTGTAGTGCTATTATGATTATGAGTTTATATCTACTATTTGCTGCAATTTGAGTGTAAGTTTACAGAGATTTATGCTTTGTATCAAAAGTATTGGATTCAGATGACCATGAAATCAGTGTTGGCATCTGCCTCTTTAAACAAGTCATGATATTTCTCGGTTGTAACAACACACCATCAGAAATGAAATACGATGAGTGTTTTCAAATCAAGAAAGGTCTCCTCTTTCTGGTAAAAGGTTAAAATGAAAATGTGTCTTGTGAAATGAAAGGCGGAGTAATGGGATAATGTAAAATGAACACCATCTCATTTGAGTTTTTTATTTTTTTTAATGCTCAAATTTGATGATTATGATCATTGTGATTGCAGTCACTATGCAATGCTTGTGGGATCAAAAGTAGGAAGAAGAGAAGAGCCTTTCTTGGGTTGAACAATGAAGACAAGAAATCAAAGAAATCAGTGGCACTTGGGCATAAAAGCATTGGACTACAAAACCATTTGAACCAAAGTTGTAGCAGCAGCAGCAACAGTGAAGATAGTAAAAACAGCAATTTTGTGAAGAACATCGTTTCTTCTTCATTAAAAAAGAAATTATTACCTTTTGGTAAAGAAGTCGTCTTGCAGAGACCACGATCAAGATCTACTCAGAAGAAGAAGCTGGGAGAAGTAGAGCAAGCAGCATTCTTGCTGATGGCTCTTTCTTGTGGCTCTTTCTATACTCAGACAGGAATGAAAATGGGAAAGGACAGAAAGAATGAGAAATGCTGTAGTCTTGGCAGTAAAAGTAGTACTTTGTGGGTTGGTTGAATGAGAGTACGCGTTTCAGCTCTGTTGGAGAGGCCTAGCCTGATGCGAGAAGTGTTAATTCGGTTTGGAAGTGAGCAGGCATTAGATAGAATGATCAGAATGAGAGCTTAATCAAGTTGAGAGCTCAATGTTTTCATTTCATTAATTTTATACTACTATTTAGTTCATTAATGATGTTGTTTTCTAATGTTGATGATGAGTTCAATTGGCTAATGATGAAATTATTTCCTAATGTTCATTACATGGCAATCCTGCAGGGTGACTCAATGGTTTGGGTGTTGGAGGTTTTAAGTTTGAAATTCCTTGCTAGTGAAAGCAAAGAGTGTTTCTTTTGGGTTGAATTTGTTGCATTGGACTTGCCTAGTATAGATTATTTCTCTTGCGTGGTTTGTGAACTATATGGAAGTTTTACCTTGTGTGCATTCAAATGGGTTTCTTTTGTCATAAACAAAAAGGTTCATTACATGGCAACAACCTTTATATATCTAATCAAAAGAAAAAGTACAATAAGTAGTTTTTCCAAGTTATTATCTACACATGTAGTAGGAAGGGGTAAAATTTGTGTATTCCAAAATCCAAACCTTCCACTCCTCTCCCTCACCAAAGGCGAAACGCCACAACATAGAGATAAAAAGGAAAAAAATCGATTCACAAAGTATCCCGCTCCTGCATTAGTTGGATTCAAAAAAGAACCCCACCCCAAGATGTGTGGTCTTATCACCTACCCTCATATCTAGCAAGAAGCGACTACTTCCATGGCCCAAACCCATACACTACAAGTCACACATAGATAACTTTACCGTTATTCAGAAACTCCCTTGACATAAGAGATAAAAAGCATAGTAGTAAGTAGATCAAAAGATAACCACAATATTATAGTATCTTGTTTTCCAATCATATCAAAGGTGAAACACCACAGCAACAGACATAAAACAGTGACTACTCATATAAAGAAGCATGAAAATAAGCAAAAAAAAAAAAAAAAAAGGATCAGCTAATTGAGCAACTAAAAGAATCCCATAGACTAGCAGTTTATGGCAATCCAAATATAAGCTGTACATCAAGATCAACTCCTGAGAATGAAATAGAAGAAATTAAACCAGGTTATTTGAAGTTAGTAAATAACTCCGAATGTCTTAAGAGAATCCCTCCGCCAAACGTGTTGCATCCCACAAACAGAACATCTCCACAAAATTACTTTTAGGATGTGCAAATTGCCCTACATTTCACCTAGCTATATAGAAGTCAAAACTTTGCATGTAAGCCTTTGCAATACTATGCAGAAGTATCATAGACAAATTACCCTTAATACTTGCTGTCTAATTCCACAAGAATCAAGAATCAGACCGGAAGATGCAACCAGACGAGAATCCAACTTCAAGAATTGAACGACGAGCTGAAACTCCAACATTTTTGTTCACAGAAGTCAACTTTCAGCTGAGAAGACAACTATGTACACACTAGTGACTCTGAATTATATGTTAAAAAGTGTAAGCTCACAGCAACTACGCTCTTTTCGCATCTTACACAGGAAGATTGTCCAGTGGTGGATATCCATCAAAGCCAAAGTCAGTTTCAACTTGTCCGACACTTTCTTGCTGTTGGAAATTCATAAAATGCAAATTAGCCAAATTAAAAAAAAAAAAAAAAGGAATGCCATCACTACAATTAAGATTCTGAATCAAGCTACAATGCGGAAAAGAACACGGACTAACCTGCTTCAGAAGGGCACTCATGAGATCATCCTGTCCAAATTGCTCCGGAAAAAAGGAACCTTGATAGCTCATATCAGGAAGTTGTTCAGATTTAACAGTAAGCAAATTTCCACCAGAAAATAGGTTAAGTTGCGCTCCAGCCATAGGAGAATTTCCATTTTTTCCATTCTTCTTCATTGAAGAAATACCTTGTTGAACTAACATGGACGGTGAGACATCGAGAGTTCCTGGTATACTTGAATGACCAGAGGCACCGAAGGATGTTCCTGCATTTGGTAAACCCCAATCCTGTGTTTTTTGCTGATGTAGTTCTTCAAAAATATCGTAACCAGGAGGGAATCCTCTGGATCCTTTAATATCAGAGTTAACTTCTTCCTGAAGCAATCTTTTAGATGTCTGAGTTGACATCCCTGAATTCCTACTCAGAGAAAAGCTATTGTTTTGCAACTCTGTAGTTTGATTCAGCGAGAAATCTACCATTGAAGATGTTTGGGACACTGGATTGTACAGTGGCCCTCGTACATTGTCAACAATGGTATTTCGTGATAAGACTGCAGCAGGTTGTGACATGGACAATGGCGGCCGTGAAACTTGAACATTACTCGTTTCATTTAGCATTTGAGCCCTAGACGGTGGTTGTTGTTGTTGAGACATATGCATTAGTAGGGTGTTATTTTGTTGCATTCTAGCGTTCCCTTGCATATTCATAGCCACAAAGGACTGTGAGGACTGGTGCAGATCTGCTAGCTGCTTTGGTTCCATGGTGGTTGGGATCCCATGAAGCAAGTTAATTTGCTTACTGCTATTATTTAATTGTTGCTGTCCATCGGGAAATCTCAACTTGGGATTTTCAAAGCTGAAAAGGTTTCTTTGATCTACTAGAGGCACAGTTATCGCAGATTTTGTTGCAGACCTACCTAGTGCAGCTGCCTGGAGGGTAGCAAGACTTTGTGCGGGTAGTTGACCAGTGGCAGCTAAAGCTTGAAGCTCAAGCCCATTGAAAGGAGTCATTGTCCCATATGTTGCTTCCTGGTGTCCCATGTACGAGTTATTAAGTCCATTCTGATGCTGTACCCTCCTTAGGTACAGCCGATATTTCTGCAGTACATGATTACCGCCAGTAAGCACTTCACTAAGAAACTATAGAAATATTATCAACTATATGTTGCAAAACAAGCATGATGTCTTCCACTAATCAACTAATTGTGCATGAAGCTATACATTCTTGTAAACAGACAAAGTAGTGCTGCTCAGTACCTGAAGGTGGCTAGCAACATTTTCTCTGGTTAGCCCAGGAACATTCATCAGCTCAAGAATTTTCTTGGGAACGGCCTCTGGAATCATAGCCAGAATCAGCAACAAAGATTAGACAAGTATCTAGAATATAGGCAAACATTCTTTTCTTGATTCAGAGAACCCATTTCTAAGGTAATAGACATTGCACTACAGTTAGACTAAGCAGCTTGGATGAAGAAAAGTTGCAAATGTTAAACGAAACCTCACGCAAAAATTTAGCGAACTATCAAATATTAAGTACACCCGAGAGAAGTGAAATGGACGTTATTCTTGCGATACCTAGTACCGATATCACCAAGTCAAACAGCCTCCAATCACCATCTAGGGCTCAAATGGTCACAAGAATCAATTACACTTCCATTTGCTATGACAGAGAGAGGTCACAGGCATGGATGTCAAACATAAATTATGTCCCCTTTTGATTAACATTAAATATGTGTATACGATGACAAAGTTAGGAACTTTTGACTTGAGCAAAGGTAATTTGACTAGTTCATACTCATGGTTTCCATTTTTCTCCCCCAATCCCAATCTTGTCAATCCAATGTTTTACTTGATCACTGTCCTTACAAATAAGTTTTCCATCTTCAATCTAACTACTGGAAATAATAGTAATCCAAGTCCTTAAACATATGTGTGCTTTAATTTAATTGAGTAATCTGTTCAAGGTGCCCCTTGTTTGTCTCTACAAGGGTTCATAAATTCATGGTAACATCCCAATAAACTCGGAAAAGTCAATTGTACAAGTCCCAGTATGAAGAATAAGGAAAAGATAACACATCTGTCAAGAAACAATAGTTCTTTTGTATGCTTTTCGCCTTCGACGTCTGTGTTAGCCTACAGATCTTCTGAACAGACTTGAATACAATAACATACTCAGTGTAATCACACAAGTGAAGCTTGGGGAGGGTAGGGTGTAATGCAGATCTTACCCCTCCCTTTGTGGGATAGAGGGGTTGTTTTCGATGGACCCCCGGCTAAAAAGCAATGTTAAGAATCAGGATTGCAAGAAAAATATAAGAAGACAGCAAGAGACAAAGCAAATGAAGCAACAAATAGTACCACAAAAAGGAAGAAGCTAGCCCCTACCTCTCCCACATAAAATGCGACAATACCAGGCTACCTACTAACCTTCTACCATAATTCTCAACCTCCGTACTTTCCTATCTAAGCTTGAATGAAACCAGGAATTTAGTGATGGAACTAATTGCATTGATGAGGAATAAAATACATGGAAAGATATATCTGACTCACAACATCCTCATCCCCCTCCCCAATGCCAAAAACCCACAAAAAAAAAAATAAAGAGGAAATATTAGCAAAAGAAGTACATCAGTTTGATTACGACACAAGGTTAGCTCAGCTAGGAAGAACTCTTTCTTCAGGGCTAAGGATCATTAATAGGCATAAATCCCCTAGACCTGAAATACCCCAAGCAATATTGAACCACAGCCACATTGAAATATTAAGGTAAAGAAATAATTAAGAGAAGTAAATGGTCCATACTTTCGACTCCAAGTTGGTTGACAGCTGATACAAACTGTTGATGAAGCTCCACCGACCACACCACACGTGGCTTCTTTAATGTGGATGAATCATCCCTTTCTTCAGTTTCATCTTCCTCCTCCTTTCTTCTCTTTGAGCTTTTCCAGCTCCCTTCATTAGCTGAAGATGAATAATCAACATCTTCTGGCGGTTTCTGCTGTTGATCTCCATCTTCCAGGCTTGTCGATTGATCAAAATCTTTGTCCTTCAACTCATGCTTCTTTTTACGAATCACATGCTGCCAAATGTTCTTCAATGCCTCAATACGCACCGGTTTGATTAGATAGTCACATGCACCATGAGTAACACCTTTCATAACAACATCCTTGCTGTCATCCGCAGACATCACTAGCCAATGACAAAGTGGAAATCAGATACCGTTAATTAGTACATCATCAGCAGTTCCAAAAAACTTGAAAAAAAAAGAAGATAAAAGACAGTTTTTTACTAAATGAAAAGGGATACTCACTTATAACAGGCAGGTCCATTTCCAGACCAACATGCTCAAGAAGTTTGAAACCATCCATGTCAGGCATGTGCACATCACTAATAACAACGTCAAAACCATTTCTATTTTCTCGGAGCATTGATAATGCAAGCTCTGCTCGATTAGCCTTGGTGACTGGGAGAATCATGAAATTGGAATGAATTATGACAGGAAACAATAAATAGTCAACAACAACAAACAACACGTTCTCAAAAACTAAAACATTCTATCTCAGACCAAGGTCATAAATGAAAGACTTCACTTGACTCTAAGGGGTCATTTGGTATGGACGATGCGGTAGACAACGTTATCCCATGGGATTAGTTATCCCACTATATACATGGGATCAATTATCCCACTAACTCCTCCCATCATTATAGTATACAATCTTGGGACTAACTTGATACCCCTAACAAAACGCACGATAAAATAATCCTACATTTCATCCAGAAATTATTATCCCTCATACCAAATGACCCCTAAGAGTTAATTTGGGAAGTTCAGGGTTCTTGATAAACATGTAAATAGGAGATCCAACAACAAATTTTCTTTCATCATGAATTTCCAAACCTATCATTTACAGATCTCGTGTAAATCAAATCTTATATCAATCACACTCTTTATTGGTTTACCCTATCCTTCATACCCTAAATCCAACATGCTTCTGAACTCCAAAGCAATTAACCAAATCAAGCACAAAAACACCTCCTCTATCCTCTCCATGAACTCAAATTCAATACGAAATAAGAAAAAGAAGAAAAAAGAAATCTTTTTCATTGCGAATTCCCAACTTATCATTTCCAAATCTCATGAACCAAACATTTGCTCATACTCTCTATTGATTTATCCTATTATTCAAAACCAAAGAAACCAACTAAATTAATTTGAAAAAAAAACATATCCACTATGTTCTCCACTAGTTCAAGTTCAACATAAAACACGGAAAGAACAACAGACTTGAACTTTACTAAACTAAAGGAGCAGCAAGAAAAGAAATCTTCTTTCGTCATGAATTCCAAACCTATCATTTCCAAATCTCATGCAAATCAAATCCTACACATTAACCATACTCTCTATTGGTTTATCCTATCCTTCAAATCCAAAGAAACCAGCTAAATCAAGTTTTAAAAGAACACATCCACTGTCCTCTCTACATGCTCAAATTCAACCTAAAACAGGAAAAAGAACAGCAAAGACTTGAACTTTAATAAACTAAGGAGAACCAAGAGAAGGTCAATGGGAGATCCAAAAAGAAATCTTTTTTCATCATGAATTCCAACTTATCATTTCCAAATCTCATGAAAATCAAATCCCATACATTTAATCATACCCTCTATTGGTTTATCCTATCCTTAAAATCCAAAGAAAATCCAACTAAATTTAAGTTGTTTCTTAAAAAATCCACTAAGAAGTAGAAAGACTTGAACTTAAATAAACTTAGGAGAAGAAAAAGAAGTTCAATATGAGATCCGAAAGAAATCTTCTTCCATACTATTTCGAAATCTCATGAAGAATAAACTCTATACATCAATTACTCTCTGATGAAATCTAAAAGAACCTACCAAATTAAGTAAAAAAGACACATCCACTATCCTCTCCACAAGCTCAAACTCAACATAAAAAGCCCCAAAAAACAACAAAGACTTGAACTTTAATAAACTTAGGAGAAGAAAGAGAAGTTCAATATGAGATCCAAAAAGAAATCTTCTTTCATCATTAATTCCAAATCTCATGAAGAACAAATTCTATACACCACTCATACTCTCTAATGAAATCTAAAAGAACCTACCAAATTAAGTAAAAAAGACACATCCACTATCCTCTCCACAAGCTCAAACTCAACAT
>JAABOM020000092.1:24202707-24222877 GCA_011800125.2 Solanum clarkiae | reverse complement strand
GAAATCTTCTTTCATCATTAATTCCAAATCTCATGAAGAACAAATTCTATACACCACTCATACTCTCTAATGAAATCCAAAACAACCAACCAAATTAAGTAAAAGGACACATCCATTATCCTCTCCACAAGCTCAAACTTAACATAAAAAGCCACAAAAAACAACAAAGAGTTGAACTTTAACAAACTTATGAGAAAAAAGAGAAGTTCAATATTAGATCCGAAAAGAAATCTCTTTCATCATGAATTCTAAATCTCACGAAGAACAAATTCTATACACCACTCATACTCTCTAATGAAATCCAAAACAACCAACCAAATTAAGTAAAAAGACACATCCATTATCCTCTGCACAGGCTCAAACTCAACATAAAAAGCTCAAAAGAAACAACAAAGAGTTGAACTTTACTAACTAATGAACACTAACACAAAGGTCAACTCTTGAAGAAAACATCAAAGATGAAATCCAATACCTTCATAGAGGCAATTCCTAAGCATCTTCTCCAAGATCTTTAGACAAGTAGGATCATCATCTACAACAAGTACCCTTAAACCTGCCGGAAACTGGTCGGAAACTCTATCACTCCCACCGGATTTCCAAGAAACACTACAACTAGCACCAGACATGTTTTTCACCACTGACCCAACACCAAGATTCATACTTTCTTCAAATTTTTGAAAATTTTTCAACAAATTTACATGGAAATATGTCTCAAAAATTGAAAAAAAGAAAATACTCACAAACAAACAAGAACAAAAGTATCTTAAAAGTTAGTAGTACATATCTTTAATTGGTACATCCATAAGGAATCATATCAGTACCCTATTGAAAGAAAATTTCAAGAAAGAGAGAGACAGGGAGAATTTTTTATTTAAATTTTTTTTTTAAAGAATTTTTTTTTTTTTTGGGGGGGGGGGGGGCTTTTACAAGAAGAGAAGAAAAAAAAGAGGAAACAATTGGATATAAATTGCAATTTATATATATTTTTGCGTATGCTGGAAGAGATGAAGAACATGGGTGTTTGTGCTTGGAGTTGTCAAAAAATAATTCATTTATTTTGGTTTATCTTGTTTATATTATTAAAAAAAAATTATTACTTGCCAATTATTATTTTTTTTTAAGAAATAATTTATAGTAATAAATTATTGTGGGGTCTCTACATTGAGCGTGGATCCAGCTCATATATGAGCTTAAAAAACCCCACACCAGCTAAAATTATTTTTTATATTTTTTAAATCATAATGGAGTAATATTTTTATTATTGTTTGTGGATTTAAATAATAGACCCTTATCTAAAAATTTATCTAGCTGTAACTTTAGGTCTACTAGACATTACTCTACGTGAATTTAATTATTTTTATTTGTATTTTGTACTTAGATCAAAATAGTATTAGGGAAGGTAATTACATAGATATGATGCAGCTTCATATTATCGAGAACATGATCTTCGATAGAAAGAAGTGAAAGTCACGTATTAGGATAGAGGTTAGATGACTAGTAGGGGTATGATGATGTGTGACCTTATGATATAATAGGTTAGTAGAGGTAGTCGTGTCATTATATATTGTGTTGTTATTATTTGTCGTTCATTTTGT
The DNA here is from genome assembly GCA_011800125.2 of Solanum clarkiae. Lineage (NCBI taxonomy): Eukaryota > Viridiplantae > Streptophyta > Magnoliopsida > Solanales > Solanaceae > Solanum > Solanum clarkiae. The sequence goes on along the minus strand of JAABOM020000092.1, from coordinate 24,221,282 downwards.
TGCTACAAACTATCATTTTCTTTCCATTCTAGTCATTTGATTTTGTATCTGGTATTTTCTGCTTTTAAGGTTGATATTTTTGAGATGAGGGTCTTTCGAAAACAGTCTCTCTATCTTTATGTGGTAGTGATAAGGTTTGCGTATATTTTGAGCAAAAGTTACTGAATTCGATCGAATTCATACTTAAAACTTCTAATTCTGCTCCTGTTTAACAAATCATGATTTTTTTAATATAAATACAAACAATAACAACAACAACATACCCAGTAAAATTTCATAGGTGGGGTCTGGCAGGGTAAAATATACGCAGACCTTACCACTACCTCATAAAGATAAAGAGAATGTTTACGAAAGACTCTCATCTCAAAAATATCATCCCAAAAATTGAAAGTACTTGATATGAAACAACGACTAGAGCAGAAAGCAAATGATAATTTATAAAGATAATAAAAGTAATAACATAAATGACAGACAATAATAACACAATATATAATGGCACGACTACCTCTACTAACCTACTATATCACAAGGCCAGACATCATCCTACCCCTACTAGTCGTCTAACCTTCTACGCTAATACGCGACCTCTACACCTTTCTATCCGAGGTCATGTCTTCGGTAATACGAAACTATGTCATATCCTGTCTAATCAACTCCTCTCAATATTTTTTTAATCCATCTCTACCCATTCGCATAACTTCTAAATCCAGCCTCTCGTATCCTAAAATTTAAATTCAAATTTTAAATTTGCCAATATTGTAAAAGTGCTCTAAAATAGCCAATTTCTTTCCATATTTTTATTTGAGGAAAACATTGTGTTATTATAGTCAATTAATAAGGAGATTGCTATTTTTATTATGAAAAAATTGGAAGTAAGAACTTTCAAGAAAGGACTTTATTTGCTATTTTTTTTTCTTTAGTTTGCATCTAATTATACTCCTTTTTTCCTAAACAAGTTTTTTTCTTGTAGTTGTTAAGAGTAAGTTGAATTAGTTAATTAGGTTTAAATCAGTGTTAATTAAGCACTTGACGCATCTCACTAATTGTTTAGTAACATGTCTCTTGTCAACTTGTAGTTTGGTTATGGTTACATTTTTCCACACATTATTAACAAAAAATTTATCAAATTAAACAACTTTTTATTTTTTTGATCAATAATATTTTTATGTAGTGCTCTTTTTTTTTTTTAAAAAAAAAAAAAACAATTAATCATTCTAGTTCTAAAAATAATTATTGAATGTTTCATATTATGAATTCTTGCAATATTGTACGTTGTGCGGAATGGTTGAGATCGTTCTAGTCTTAAAAGCAAAATTATATAGAGAGTCAGCAGCGAAGCTATCCTTTAGTCAGCAAGTTCATTCGAACTCTTTTCATCGAAAACTTATACTATTCATATATGGTTACAATAATTTTTTGTATATATAATAGATGTCGAACTCCCTACTTCTTCAGATTTTGAACCCTTACTAAAAATTTTGATTCCGCCACTGTTGAGAGTGTCGCTTTGAAAAATAGACTCTATAAATATAAATTCAAATTTAATCGAACTCAAATATGAATATCGAGAAACATTTTTGACACATATATATATATATATATATATTGCATGTTGTGCCATCACCCCTCAAACTTCTTAAATATTTTAATAGCTTCATGGTCCATTACTCCATTTTATATAAGCAAAAAACAATTATATAATAAAATAAAGGATATTAACAGGATAAATAATGAAATTAATTAAAACTATGGCCTACAATCATATATTAAATTATTTTTGATCCCAATAACATAATTTAATTAGCTTGGTTTCTCAAGTTAATTAGCTGTCTGATTTGACAAATTCATTTTTATTGCTCACTGATTCTAATAGCAAAATCACAGCTAATTAATAACATATAAACAATTGTTAATTTTATTTACATATTAATTTAGCAACTGTTGATAACTAACTTCTTTTTCTTTTTTATTTTTGAAATCAAAAATAGTTAATATTATTTTATTAAATATTAATAAAATAATAGCTTCTGAAAAAAGTTTGAAACCAACTTCGTTATATGATGTCACTTGATGAATAGTTTTTATATGTTTATATTACTCTTTCTTTTTTTTTAATTTATTTATCTAATTTTAATGTGATACAAATTTTTTAGAAATAAAAAATTAAAAATTTATAAAATATATTAAAGTATTTTTTAATTTCACCATGTTAAACATATCATGCAAATATATATATTATATATATGTAATAAGAAGTTGTAAATAAAGAAAAGATACATTCCTTTTTTTAAACGAAATAAAAAATAATAAAAATAAATTTAAATAGAAAAATTACTTGATTATTGAATATTTACGTAATACTTCCCAAACAAAGACTATTTATACCAATAACAATGATTTACCTAGTGAAATTCTATTACGAGAAATATAGGAGAATAAAATATATCTAAAAAGTATTTCACAAATTATGAAGATGGAGATGTTATTTTTTAAAGACTTCCAATTTAAATACTGTATATAAATAGAGACGGAGCCACCTATTGGTTGGGGGGTGTTTCAACGAACCCCTTCCATAAAAAAAATTATACTATTTATACATTGTTAAAATAATATTTAATGTATATATAGTAAATATCGAACACTCTTTAACAAGTTCATATGTCTACTTTTTCAAATTTTAAATTTTAAATTCTCTAAATTGAAATTCTAACTTCATCACTGCACATGAAAGAACGTAAAAAAACAAAGGAAGCAAAAATCAATATCGAAAGAAGCAAGAGAAAAAAACCTATAACAACAAAAAAATAAGTCGATGATCACAACACAAAAAACAATCATTCTTAACTGAAATTACAAGACAAAAAACTTCAAATTATATTTTGAAAATTTTATTATCAAACACTAATAAAAAAACATTTGATCTGTTTTTTTGTTACCAAAATTACTTACAAACAGCATTAAACAAAAGACCAACAGTATATTCTCATAACAATCTTTTCTTTATTCCAATAAGTAAAGTAAAAATTTAACTATAAAAGAACTAATTCCCAATAAAATACCCAAAAAAGCCTGTTTCACCATAGACTTCCAAGTCAGCATTTTTTAAATTTTTTATTTTTCACCCGATGTCTGATGTCTATATTCGAGTTCGACTATATTTAAATTCGTATCGCGTAGAGCTTTATTTGAACGAAAGTACTTTCTTCTAAGAATTTTTTGATTTCCAAAACTCAAGTCTAAGATCTCTAATTAAAGATGAAATAGTCCCATCCACTGCACCATCGATTAGTCAGCATTTTTCAGTTAAAACCATAATGAGGTTTAGAAAAAAAAGAAAGAGCTAAAGTTATCTTGGTTTCCCACAGAAAAAGAATGTTTTTTTTTTCCACTTTTAATTTTAATTTATTATATTTCTTCTCATCTTTTAATAAAATTTCACTTTAACAAAATTAAAATAATTAATTGAATAGTGAAGTCATAAAGAAGTCTGAGGAGGGTTAGCTTTTCATGAAGGCTTAGATGCTTTTAAGGACAATAATACAAATATGTGTGGCAGTGATTGTGACCATGCTTTCACGCCAAACTCAAAAATATATTAATGTATTTTAATTTTTTTTTCAAAATTTACTGATCTCACAAATCTAAATTTATATTGAGTAAATTCACTAAAAGGTCGTCACAATTTTTATCAAAAAGTATGTTTTTTATTTCTATAGCTATTATATGTGTCTCGACCATCTCATTATACCTCTCGATGCCCAGCGATAATGAAATATCTAATCCTCGTTTTACTTGTCTAGTGTGATTTTTCATTGTCTCTTTCCGCTTCACGCAATTGCACGCCCCGAAGTAAACGGACTTCGCCAGTAGTAGCCTCCTTAATTTGTTGGATAGCTTCTTTCTGGCAAAGCTTACCATCCTACACTCCTTTCTTCTATGTCTGGTGAAGCTATTCTCGACAGCCTGAGGCGTTGCTAGCAAATGGTTTTTGAAAAGCGTTAGAAATCATGATCAATATTTTTTCAGCACTTCAACGAGCTTTAGCCTTTTTTGGTTACACGTATCGTTCCGCTTCGAAAAAAACTATCAGTCAATGATGTTTTTGTTGCTATGGTAGACCTTTTGCTTTACCTTTCAAGATATTGCAAATATACATCTAATTAGCAGCTTGTGTGCAATAACAGAGTCAAAATTTCAATTAAGGGGGTTCAAATTTTGAAAAAACAGGTACATGAACTAGTCAGACAGGGTTCGACATCTAATATATATAGATAAAAGATAATTTTAACTATGTATTAAATAGTATAATTCTCTGCTAGAAGGAGTTTAGATTAACCCCCGGCTAAAGAGTGGCTCTGTCAGTATTGCTTGTGTAGATACTTGTTACGTATTGTTTCATAACATATTATATTGTTATATAATATTCGAAACAGCCTCTCTACTTCTTTGAGGTAGCGGTAAGGTCTGCGTACAATCTACCCTCCCCAGACCCCACGTGTGGGATTTACTGGGTATGTTGTTGTTGTTGTTTTGATCATTATAACTTTTAGATAAAGTATACCATTTGTAGTCAATATATAAAGTCACACATCAATTATTTATAAACGTAAAATCTACAATGTTATAGAAAAAAGTAGGATACAAGTAAACTCGTTATAAAAAAAAGAATAATGTAAACAATAGAATAAGAGTATTAAATAAAGATAAAATGAGAACAAAAACATGATAACGATACGATCATATCAAATCATTTGTCGAATAAATTAAGACATATCATTTTTACATAACGATAAATGTAATAATACAATACAGTAAAAACTCAAACAATTTTGATTATCAAACCTATTCAATTGTTCGTAAAAAGATAATAAAGAATTTCTTATATATCATATCATAGATATTTCATAATAAATATCATGTTTGAAATGACAATATAATACAAAATAACATATAGTAACTATCTAGACAAACTGGAACTAAATATCATATTCGAAGTAACAATATGATACAAGATAATATAGTAATAACTATTCAAAATGTAACTAAATATTATATTCGAAATAACAATATGATACAAAATAACATATAATAACTATCTAAACGATAGTAACTATCCAACTAAGCTATTACTAAATATCATATTCAAAATAACAATATGATACAAGATAACATGTAATAACTATCCATACAATTTGTAATTAAATATCATATTCAAAATAACAATATGATACAAATAACATATAGTAACTATTTAAACGAACTCCATACATACAAATAAATTTAAAAAGAGTCAAAACAAACTATACTATATTATTGATAAAAAATGTCAACATCCATAAACACCAAAAGCTTTTGGATAGTGGAGAAACTGTCAGCTATCACAACACAAATGCTATATATCTATATAAATGATATCGACTTTTTTTACTATAATTAATCAAGTTATTTCAGACATTACAAACACAGAAGTAAATTGCGAATTATAAAAATATAAAAATTATTTTAATATAATAAAAGTTTTTTTGTTCAAGAGAGTAAAAATTTATGATATAACAAATTCCAGAACTCCATGACACTCTAATCGCGATATTAACTCTAATTTTTTTTAATTTTATAATTAATTAAATCAAATAATTTGATTAGTTGAATAACTTAAATTTACTTCCTCACAAAATTTTATAAGAAAAATATTTATAAAATTAATTAGTCAAAAGAGAATAACATACATCTTAAAATTTTATGATCAATTAATATCTTAAAATCTTCAAATTAATATCTTAAAATTTTATGATCAATTAATATCTTAAAATCTTATGATTAATCAATTAGCCAAAAGAGAGTTAACATATTATATTATTGCTAAAATTAAATTAATATCTTAAAATTTTATGATCACTTAAATACAAATACATGATTAATGATGTGACACGTGTTGAATCATTAAGGATCGACACGTGGCAGTGTGGGAATTGTAGAGATTCAAAACATAGCTGAATTGGGCCAAGAGTTGGGCCCACTTGTAGGCCCACTATACTAACATGTCCATCAATTATACTCTAGACTATAGAGCATTGACTAATCAATCGAGTAGATAATCAACTTTAGACCTCGAATTCAAACTCTAAATATAAAATCATTCGTTTTTATAAAGAGCGTTTCATGTTGGAAGTAAAATTTTTTGCGAGAATATGAATTAGTTAATAAATTATAAGTGTATATTGAATACTGGGTGAAAATAAAAAAAAAATATCATATTTTCTATCTCAACATATCAAAATGAGAAAAACTTTCTCCATTACTTATATTATATGAAACGATTCAAAATATACGAATCAAATTATCTTATTTTGATGTAAGTTTGAACTTTATGCTTGATTTTTCTTTTTTGCACAATTCTACATAATTAATATCAAAGGCAAATTATTCAAAACATTATATTATTTAAAATATTATAATATTTTTTTTATGTGAAATAGAATGTGCTTTTTTGCTCTATTTGTCCTTTGCTCAAGAGGAAGGACAAGTGGGCAAGTAAATAATGGAGTACTATGAATAATACTAATTATTAAAAATAAAATTAAAAAAAGCAAAGTAGGAACTAGTATATAGACATTAATCCATATCTTTCAGAGGCAGACATATAATTTTCGAAAGATCTTCAACTTTACTATAATTAATATTATATTATGATATTATTCTAAATATCCCTTTTACATGAACAATTGAAGGCAATTGCTAAAATTGCTTTTTAAGAAGATATACAAGTGATGTCATGATTATTTTCAATACAAATCATGATTGAAATATGCTCATGATTTGAACTTAAAAAGTTTTATGATGTCTTTCATACAATGACGGACTCAGAAAATTTACTAAAATTATTCGAAATATTTTTTTTAAAAAAATATATAAAAAAATAAAGAGATTCAAATCTATGATATATAAAATACAGTTTTTTTTTCCTAAAAACTCTTCCTCAAAGGAACTTTCTTAAAAGGAGATATAAAATTTATGATGACTGCATATTTATTTATTTTAATAAATAAAAATTCTATTTTAAATTGCCTATAAATAGAAATTGGTCTGACATGTGGGCCAACTAAATGGGCCCACAATAGCAGGCTTTAATTGGTCTGTCAGATTAAAACGCGGGCTGCGGGCCCAATGAAGAAGGCCCATAATTGATAAGTTGGACCTTTTAACTCATGTAGCAACAATAAAGTAAGGAAGTTACACATTTGTCCGGTCGATAAAAAACATTTAGATAGATGATTTTGCGGGATCTTTTAAAAAAGGCAACTTGTCATACGATCTATCTTAGATTAGGGGATCTTTAGTGATGGTACTAATATATGTACGATATGCTCTAGCCAATGTATATTGTATATTATCATCCAACGACTATTTATGTCAATTTCACGATAAAAAAGGTATTAATAGAAGAAGTCATAAAGTTAAATCACTACTACAAGTTTCAAAGGATGAGTGCATTGCCTTGGTAGATTTAAAATTCTAGAATTAGAAGCAGATTATTTATCAAACTGTTGAAATTATGAGTTTAGATATGTTATTCTTGAAATTATTGTAAGTTCGTACGTTGAAACTACTGAATTTGAATGAACCAGATACCGAACTCAATTGTTTATGGTAACTAAGCAAGGTAATTTTGACACGACTTACAACTTTCTTCACATGGAAAGAAATTCTATATAACCACGACTTGAATTACCAGTCATTTAATATGGCAACCACAAGTTCAGTTATCGAACACATGAATTGTCACCTTAATAAATAGATCTCTTGATTTCCGCAACCTAAATATTCTTTTAAAAGTGTAGAAAGTGATCTTTAAAAATTTTAGTTGTCATATATCTTAATGGAAAGCATTAAAATTTTCCAACACTTATATGATGTATTTATATCGTAAACATGTCGATATGCTAGCTTGTGAAAAAGGTGTCGGTGTAATAAATATTGTCCTAATCTTTGAGAGAATCCTACCAAACATGGGGTATGCCTTGTGTTGTCGGCATCAGTATCGGAAACAAAATTTTAATTAAAGTGAGTTAACATATGAAGACATAAATATATGGAAAAAGTCAAAGGAAATTCTAACATTTACTATATATATTTTAAAAAATAATTTTAATCACTAGTCTAGCTTCCCCAACTAGAAGAGTTGAGTAATTTCTTGATGTCATTATACTTATATGTGATCTTTTATAGTCGGTTACAATTTAAATAGAAGAAATATTTATAGAATTATGGTCACACCTCATCTAAAAGTTTAAACTGTGATAGAGAACGCACACCTATATACTTAATTATATCTTCAACATATCTCTCACACAGAAGCAGAGCTAATACTTTGGTTTCAAATTTGGATAAACTCGATAACTTTAGTCTAAACTTTAAACATGGATAAATTTTTAATTAAGAACCCACAAATTTTAAAGTATTAAGTTTTTAAACCCATACACTTCAAATCCATATTTAATTCTGTTTTATGAGCCAAACACGTAAAAATTCTTTTTTTTTTGTCTCAATTATTTGTTTTTAAAGAAAATGAAATTCTGACAATTATGTCTTTAAAAAAAAGTGTACATAGCAACTCAATTCCTATGTCACTACTCAAATTATGTGGTTCTGTGTTCAACATTGTACTATAAAATAACAACTAACAAAAGTCATACTAATAAGTAGGTCCTTTTCCATATTGAACAATGACATTGTAAAGCAACATAATGTGAAGTAATTTTGAAAAATAATTCAACAGTCAAATATTACATATTCTTTTTTATTAGCCTGAGTTGGACTGTTAATTTCACATTCTTTTTTTTGGTACAACAACAACTTACTCAAAAAAATTTCACAAGTGGAATCTGTAGAGAGTAAAATATATACAGACCTTATCACTGTCTCATAGAGAGTCTGGTTTTGAACGATCATCAACACAAATATATTAGCCCCCCAAATAAAAAATACTAGATACAAAAATGACTATAGTGAAAAGCTATTGGAAATTCATGAATACAATATAAGTAGCAAAATAAATGATGGCCAATAACAATATAATATATAATGATGCGATTAATCCTACAATCCTACTATATCAACAAAATTTTTTTTCCCGTGACGCTGGTGTTCTGTTCAACTTGCGCACACAATTGATTTATTCAATATTTGTTATCTTTTATTAATACACATACACTAGGTAATTTTGCCAATCAAAAACATAAACAAATAAAAATAATTGCTTTTCTAAATAGATGAGGAAAAAATACCTCTTCAATATGATTTTATTTTACATAGTATTTTATTAGACAATCACTATGTTTTATATCTTTTTTTTTTCTCATACAAAGTGTGAATACATTTAACAAAATCACTTAATTTTTGAATAGTTGGTAAATGAATAAAGGGTTTGATCCTCTTCAATACATAGCACCTAGTAACAGGCTTTGATCAGAATAGAAAATTTAGGAAGAATTAGTCCTCATTTATGACTTTTTATTCAAATTTCAACTCCAACTTCCATGATTTTTCCTTCTTCTAATTACTAAATAATAATTTCTTTTAGAGAAGTATTGAAAACATCCTAAACTTGGTGCAAATAAATTAGTTTCATCCTCAAATTATTGATAGTCTTAAAATTACCCTTCTACTTGACTAATTGAACTTAAATACATGCTCGATCAGCCTTGATCTGCCACATGGCATAGCAAATGGTCTCAAACTCTTGTAGGAACATGAGATTTTAATAAAAAATCGAGATAAGTGTTGAAAATATCCTTAAATTTGAGGAGAATTGAGGGGTATATTTCACTTATATTGCAAGTTTAAGAGTATATTTAAATTCATTCAGTCAAGTCGAGGGGTGCTTTTAAGTCAATTCGAAGACCAAAATTAATAATTTACGTCAAATTTAAAAATGTTTTCAGTACTTTTTTTTCTCTTTTTTTTTTTTTTAATATGTGAAAGGAAATCACCTACCTACTCAATAAAAAATGTAGGCTCCAAAATAAGACTGAAACTAAACAAATATAACTCAATTCCTCTTGACCAAAATTAAGTCCAAAATTATAATGCCGCCCATGTGTTTTTATTCAACAAAGATTTTTAAATTCCAAACAAAAAATTAACCAAGAAATTTCATTTCAACCTATATATATGCCAATTAACCATAAGTACAAACAATATAAGAATAAATCATCAATTTCTAATTTAGCCACTAATTAAAGTTTTAGTTCTAATCACTATGGGTGTTACAACTATTACTCAAGAAATTATTTCCCCTATAACACCAAATCGTCTGTTTAAGGCTTTAATTGTGGATTCAAAATCCTTAATACCAAAATTATTGCCTCAATTGGTTGAAAATGTTGATTTATTACAAGGAGATGGTGGAGCAGGAAGTATTGAAAAAGTGAACTTCACAAAAGGTTAGTCATTTTCTTTTGTTGGTGTACGATATTCGTATTGAGATTTTGATTAATTCGTATGCATAACACATAAGGTATATTTAAAGAGCCATTTTCTACCTTGAATTCTTTTTCATATTCTGATTTCAAATTGAAGATCTCAATATAGAAAAATAATATATTTTTTAAAAATAACTTTTATCGTACTAAAAATGTAAACCCCTCAAATGAAGCCTAAGGAAAATTAATTCTACTCCACTCAAATGGTTATATGATAATCTCCCTAATGTCCCATTTTTGGTTTAATTTTCCTAATTTCATATTGGCAAAGATAAGATTGCGTACACGTCATTTTCTTCGGATCTTCTTTGCAGAATTTCACAGACTATGACTTTTTTTGGTTTAATTTTCCTAATTTCACATAGATAAAGGTAAGATTTCATATATACCATCTTTTTCAAATCTTATTTGCAGAATTTCGCGGATTATATTACTGATGACCTTTTTTGATTTAATTTGCCTAATTTCACATTGATAAAAATAAGAGTGCATACACGCCATCGTTTTCAGATCCTATTTGTAGAATTTCACAGACTATATCATTGATGACCTTTTTTGTTTACTTTGCAGATTATCCTTTTGAGTTTGTGAAGCATAGAATAGATGAACTAGACAAAGAAAATATGGTGTGCAAATACACAATGATTGAAGGTGATCCATTGGGAAAAAATCTTGATTTTATTTCTTATGAAATAAAATTTGAAGAGTCTAATAATAATGGAGGATGCATTTGCAAGATGACAACAAATTATCATGGAATTGGTGATTTTTTGATCAAAGAAGAAGATATTAAAGCAGGAAAAGATAGTGCTATAAAAATTTATAAAACTGTTGAAACCTATCTTATTCAAAATCCGAATCTTTATGCTTAATTAAAATGAAGCTTATGTTTTTTCTTAGAAAAATAGATATTAATTTTTTGTTGTTGTTGAAGATATATGAAAGTTCAATGTCCATGATATACAATAAATAGACATTTATTTATTGATATTGTATTCAATTAATATAAGTTAAATGTTTATGATATTAACATGGTGTAACACTGTTTGATTTGAGTCAAATTTGTATGGTATTCTTCAAAGATATCGCGCTAATAAGAGTGTTCTTACACTTTTATATGTAGGTTTTTTTTTTTAATTATTAATGTAAGATTTTATCTGCACACCCAAACAACTCACATTTGAACTAAGTTCTTCATAGTCCATCATGCTAATATGGTGATTCACAAATTCAGTTTGTGTTATCCATATTATTCAAGTATTTATGGACATCGAAGCCCACTTGTATGTTGTTCAAGAATAGTAATAGATTTTCTTGACATATTTATATTTTTGGTGAACAGTCTTTTGGACTTGATCATGCAATTTTTTTGTAAGGATGCACCTTTTATTCTAAAGTTACAAGACTATTTTATCAAATTTCTTAAATAGAACTATCTCGCACCCCTAAATATCTCTACCTACATTTAGTCGTAGGAGCATAAATTAAAGACCAATAAAAATAAATGTATATATATGTCATTACCTTTACACACATCGATCTCATCGAGTCATTACCTTTGATATCACTAATTGTTGAGCTAAATCAACTAAAAACAAACTTTTAACATGTTATGATAAAGTAAGATCTTCAATAAAATATGTCACACTGTTAGAAGTATTCCTAGATGTGGTATATGTTGATATTTTAATCTAATAATATTTTTATAGCCAAAAAAAAAAAAAGAAGAAACAAAAGATACATCATATTGTATGTTGTTGTAATTAGATTCCTTCTTTGCTTCATATATGTTTAAACTAGTTAATATTCCTTCAATCTAAACTAAATATTAGTTAATTCATCATTAGAGAGGAATTAAGCATATACTTAACTAAATAATTAATTAAATTCCTCTTAAAAGTATATATGAGATCTTTCCAATATCTCTTTCATAAACTTTACAAACAAAAGAAAAAGAAAAAAAAAAGTAATTAAGTATCAATAAACCTCTTTGGCATCTAATCATGGAGTTCATGCAAATATTATTAATTGTTTCCTATGGAATATTATTGTCACAACCCAAAAATGACCGTGATAACACTCGTCTTATCCCATCAGGATAAGTTAGCTTAAAATTCAATTACAATAATAAAATGTAGAAGGATAATATAAAGTGAAAAATTTAATTCAAATAATAAGTCAACTTAATTAAAATCTCCCAAAATCTGGTTGTCACGTGCACAAGTCTTTAATGTGTTACAATAGATTTGAAAGAAAAATATAGGTCTCAAATGATGTTGTCTCTAAAGTAGAGCAAGATCATAAATAATGAGAGGATGAGGCTCGCTGAGATGACAAACAACTATCTCACTAATCTCCATAAAAAGCCTCGGATAGAATGAGAAGAGGGAGTATCACAAAGATCCGAGCGCCTAACCTACAAAAATGTAGAAGCAAGGGGTGAGTACCAACCACACAGTACCCAACAAGTCAGCTAACAAAGCAAAGCAAGTCTAATAGAATACACAAACTCCTCTCCTCCCAACTGACATCCACAACTATAACCTGCATAGAAAATCATCCCAGCCCAACAACATATACACGATAAAGATAGTTTCCCTAATATCACAATTCAAAATCACAAGCCACAAATCATAAAGGATAACATAGTCAATCACAAGAATAACATCATGCCACACAAGAATATGCAAGGAGGAGATGCAATACAACACCATGAAATGATATATCTCAAATGCCAAGTCATCTCTAAATCGTATATACACAATACCTCTCGGGAATACGTCGAGGGTTTGTGACCCATGGGGGACTTGCGAGGTCTATATACCGACACGGACAGTCTCTATATGTCTGTGTGGACGACCTCAACGCACTACCATAAAATCAACCATCCCCAGCACGGACGATCTCCACGTGCCCAACTTAGATTATAATAGTGATCTCAACACACACTCAATTTCATGTCAATCCATATGCACAATATAACATCGATAATATAAGGGATGGTAATGCATCGCAACACAACAAGTATTAGTATAACATGTAGTCACTTCAACTGTCACAAATATACGGGTTCAATAAAGAAATCCAACCATATAACTCAATATAGAATTCACATCACTTAACCACATTTTCGATTCAAGTGTTACCACACGACACCAACTCACATTTACCTTTTATCACCCAATTTTTCATAATATCACAAATATTTCATGCATCACACATAGAAGAAAGGAAAATTTGAGAATTCTATAAGAATTACAAAGTTTTGACAGTTCACTTGCCTTAGTCAAATTACCATCAATCAAACACTTGAGCCTTTCTCTTTCAAATAGAATCCATATCACCACGATCTAGTCAAATAATAATCACAATTAAATTTTAAAATAATACCCATATTATTATATGACTTAACCTAAACCCAAAAATTATCGAATTCCATAATCAAAATTCAAAAATAATTTCCATCTCTCTACAACCTTCTCTCTCTGGACTAACATTTTGTTTTTAAGAAAATCATAGTTTTCACCAAATAGTTTCCCCAACTTTCTTTTCTTTCCAGAGGTCTACAGTAGTAACCAAACACTAAAACGCAAAAAAATCATAAAACAAACATTTTACTTCATACATACAGTATATATAAGTAATAACCATCCAAACAATATATGCATAGCAACCATCCCACCACCAAGAGCACTGAACCTTAAATCAATTAATAAACAAGAGAATGAAGTCATCATGAGGCTTTTGTTACGGCTGGTTGCCTATCCATGTTGTGCCAATAATTTTCTTTTAATTCTACGATTTACCCATACTTATTTATCGAATAGTTCAAAAAATTTCTTTAAAATTTTACGAGATAAGTTTTTTATGAATCAAAAGAACTAATTCTCAAAATGACTTAACGGGTCATTACAATTATATTTTCCAATATCCTAGGATTAATTAATCATTATGATTTCATGTACCAAAAAAGAAATAAAGAATTAGTAATAGATAATTTCTATCGCTATATAATATTGATGAATTATGTATTAAAGAATTTTGTTAGTTAGCTACGAGCTATTTAGCAATATATTAACGATGAATTTTATACTTTAACTTTTTTGTTTTTAATCATGACCACTAGTTAATTAATATCATTAAATAGCACTATATAGAAGAACATCTCATTTAAATATTTAGGTTGTTTGAGCATATGCAAATTGGAGTGTATATATAATTGGAGAAAGAATCTTCTTATACAATATATATATATATATATATATAAAATCTAAATTAAATAATTTTTTCCCTGATGGCTACATTGTTTAAACTGATCTTCTTTTGGTAGGAGTAGGATTTTTTTTTTTTAAAAAAAATAGAAGCAAATTATATTCAGTATTTGGCATTTTATTTTCCTTTTTCTATATTCCTATATATAATAAGCCGCTTTGAGGAGCTTAGGGTTGTCGTGTCTGCTTGGGTTGTCTTCTTCAGCTGCTTCAAGCAGGCAGCTATTGATTGGCTTGATGATCCTAGCCCGACATCTTAAATCCAACATTTCGAGATTGAATTTCAACAACGACAATATTTTTACGACATTTCTATTAAGCATTATTTAATTATTTATTCATTAACTGCAACTATGAAATTATAATAACAGGTCTACTTAATTTTAAGGTGGCTATTAAAGTGTCTGCACAAATTTACTATGTCATTTTTATTAATTATTATTTAAATTACTGCTTACGACCGAGCATTTCAGCTGCCTGCTGCAGTTGCTTGAAGCAGGTAGGTGACTACACCCTGTCTACTTAGTGTTACAGTGGCTATTAAAATGACTGCTTAATTTTACTGTGTTATTTCTATTAATTATTATTTAGTTATTTCTTCATCTACTGCAATTATGAAATTATAATAACGTATCTATTTAATTTTGCGATAGCTATTAAAATATCTATTGAACTCGTACAACGACGACAAAAACTAGTATGTATATATTTGGTTTTGATGCAAATGTCCTAATTGGTACCTCTACGAGAAATGAGACTTTTAGTGACGACTTTTATATGGCGATTTATTAAAGTCGTCAGAAAATACAAGTGTTTTTTCGTGACAAAAATATTGTCTTAGAAAAAAAGAATTATTTTTATTGTTGCAACTTAAACTATGTGAATGAGACAATAAGGGGTCGTTTGGTACAAAAATGAATAATACAATTAGTAATATAGAGATTATTTTTTTAATTAAATATTTGGTTCATTGCTTCCCATCTAATTTTATAGTTGGTTTAAAAATCTACAAAAAAACTTCTTTCCAATTATACCTTTGAATTATTTTGTAATTTTCTATTTCATATAATTAGATCAAAGTAGATTTTTTTTATGGCTTCTAACTAGTTAAGAGAACAATAATTTTGTCGTCATGTTTGCTATTTTCTCACTTGAATTATTTGAGAATAAATAATTATGATGTTAATAAATTCGTCACTAATAAAATGCCAATTTTTAATTTATTAAAGATAGACTATCTATTATTAAAATTGAAAAGATGGTAAACAATCGTAAAATAAATCTGTATTTACACATAAAGGTTTGGAAGTTGTAGTTTGAATATAGTGTTTATATCTTACAAACTTTGAGAATATATCTAATATCATTAGATTTTGTTTTGTGTCAATAAAACACTCAACTAAATTAATTATAAAAAAAAAGATAGACATGACATTTTTTTGTCTATTATATAAATATGAAATCACAAATAAATAAAATGTAAAAATTTGACATGGTAAATTTATTTATTTTTATATTATAAAAATATGAACTCGCAAATAAATAAAAATTGTAAGCTAATTTATTTAAATAAACTTAGTACAAAATTACAAATATAAAACATAAAATCAAGAAAATAAAAAAAATAAAAGAATTTGAGGGATATTTTTGTGTTTGTATAATTAGTCGCATGATATTAAATTCGTAGTATTAGCTAATAACACCAAATAAGAAGTATTAATTAATACCATGTATGTTATGTTAACTAATCCATTGATTAGTTATATATGAGTCCAAAAATTCTATCAAATATAGTATTATTGAATACAATAAATAATTCATGAATTATTACTCCTCCTACCAAACATACCCTAAGTACATACCTGAACATGCTCTTTCAGAGAACAACCTTAGCATTTATTCTATCACATTATTTTTGCAATTAAATTAAAATAAAAAATTAGTTATGAGTAGCAAAAAAATAAAATAAAAAATCATAGATTAATACCTAGGTATTTCTGCGTATGGGTTTTGAGCTGAGGGTTTTAGGAAACAACCTCTCTACTTCTTTGAGGTAGCGGTAAGGTCTGCGTACAATCTACCCTCCCTAGACCCCACTAGTGGGATTCTACTGGGTATGTTGTTGTTGTTGTAAGAATTGAACTATTGTCTATTGAATTATATATATTCAGGGCAAATTTACTATGCATGATCCACACATAAATCGTGGTCTTTCCGCAAAATTAGATATTTATATACATAACTTTTTTTTTAGAATTATTGTGATATTACATATATTGGCATATTACGAAAAGACTTATTTTTTGGTTGAATATTGAATTATTTATCTAAAGATAGTAGATGAATAATGATCAATTTCCAACTAATAAAAATATTTTTTTCTTCTTTTTTATTAGTGCATCGAACATGTAGAAACTCTAAATCCTCCAAAAATGTGAAAAAAGGGAAACATTGCTAGAGTATTGTTAAATCATGACTAAAAAGAAGGAAAAAAAGGAACATACTTTAGTATATAGAAGTGAAATATATAACATCACTCATACATGTAAAAGTAGCTTCATCGACCATATATACATGCAAAAGGTGTGTTAACAAACTTAAGAAAAAAGATAGATACTAATTTTAAAGACGGATTTAAAACAGATTCTGTAGATTCAGTGAAGCCTATTACATATGTTTACGTGTCGATACAATGAGATCACACACATAATTCTGAACTTTGTAACTCTGGATTATTAAACTCGCTATGCTCAATAGTAACCCATATATTTTGGTTTTCTCTTATAGTAATCACAAATAAGAATTCCTCCATGTAACTTCACAGCTTCATAATTATTCATAACTCTCCCTTCAGCTGGTTTGAACTGAACAACATGAGATTTTTATGGTTGATATTGGTTATAATTAAAGTAAGTGTTTGTTGTTTCAACGGAAACAACAGAAGGAGGAGCAGGATTAGGAGCTTGAGGCCCTCGAGGCCTAATTTGTCCCTTTGTTGCATAGAGTTGTTCTTCAAGAAGACCAAAAGCTTCTTGGCCTATCGTGGATATGTCTTTCTTGTTTGGTGCCATTTGATTAGAGTTTTGAATGCAAATTTGTGTTGTGTATAAAGAGTTTGGTATTTTGCTTCTTAATAGAAAGGAGAGACTTGTGTTTATTTACGAGGGCTAAAGGATGGGACTATATTTATAGGCATCAAAATGAAAATAAGGGAAACTTTAAAGAATGTGTTATCTCAAATAGTGCTTGCCTACCATATTTATTTTTAATATTTTACTTAAATTTGATATCTGTTTTAAGGTCTAACAATTGATTTCAGGTTAGAAAGTTCCATATTGGAGCGTAAAGCATTTGCGACTCTATCTTCAGCAATCGAATTGGAGTTATTTAATTAAAAATAAAAAAGTATTATTTAGTACTTACTATTCTATCACAATTTTATATAGTTTTCGTATTGCCCTATCAAATTCACAATCATCTCTTATAAATTTGTACAAATTTAAATATTTTTTCCCCAGATTATGTGACACCATTTAATAAGAAATACAATTAATTAGAAAAAAGAAAGATTTTTGAAACTAAAAGTCATCTCATCAGGATAAAGAAAATTTAAAAATTAAATTATTCTTAAATATAATAAATGTCACACCCCACCCTGGGGTCGTGACCAGTGCCCGGTAGGAGTACATAAATACATACTAAACCAAATTCCTTTATAACCTAGTCTAGAATTCTACCGAAATTTTGGCAGAGTTTCCTCTGTTTTACTGACTAACCTCACCTGCAAAAATAAGATCCAACAGCTTCCCAGACAGTAATACAT
>JAABOM020000092.1:24188704-24202607 GCA_011800125.2 Solanum clarkiae | reverse complement strand
TACATTGTATGCAATGCTTTTATGGGAAAACATACAGTAAGAAATTCAACATTCCATGCGGCAAAATATAAATATTACTAACATGATTACATGAATTTTCGAAAATGGATCGATCGACTCCGTTAGCTTATAATAATTAAAATTTTTATTTATATATACACCTCTTGTATCTAAAACAAAGGGCAAAATTGAAAAAAATTAATTCTCTTAATTATCTAATTTAATAATTATCTTAAAAAAATTATTTTTAGTATATTTAACCATTAAAATAAGGCCTAGGAAGTGTTATCATTGGTAGCATATGCAAAAACAACAAAATCATTTTGTTCAATTAAAATTATTTTGAATTTTTAATAATACATTATTTTCACACATAATTATTTTAATATTTTATTTAATATTCAATACTCATATTTTGAATTGTGTTGGATAACACTTAGTTAGGGATGACAACAGGATGGGACAGGGCGGGATAAGTTTAAAGTTATATGGTGTGGTGCGAGTGTGGCGCGGATCGAATTACCTATTTTTAGAACTAATGTGGGGGTCGGGTTGCGGATTTAAAAAATCAAGTATGAATTCGAAGATATTAAATCTTTGTAATTAGTAAAAATCAAAGATATAAATTTTTTATATTAAACATTGACTTTAATTTTAGTTTTTTCCAAAATTTACATTAGATATGTCTGGTAATTGTTAGTTGTTAGAATGTAATTAGAAATTTTTAATTAACGATTATGAAACAATTGTTAAAATGTCAAATAAATTAGTTGTTGAGATACTGCAGAAAAAAATTAAATTCAATTAAAAAATAAAATAATTTTAAAATTTAAGCGGCGCGAGTTTATGCTAGACAGGTCTATGCAAGGGGGACGGGGCGAGTTGAAAACGAAAAAATCCATCCGCGGGGTGAGACACTTTAAAAAGTTTGTGGGTTGAGCTCAACCCGCCCACACTCACCTCATTGCCATCCCTAAACTCAGTTGGATAGCCTCTCTATCCATAATATTTTTATATCCAAAACTAGAAATCGACAATTATGATTAATACTAGTCATGAAAGCCCGTGTAAGAGATATTTTTTTATCTCAATTTTTGTGATGCGAATAAATTTTTTGTATGCATTTTAAATTTTTTTTAAGTTGTTAATTATTAAACTTAGAGGCGACCAAAGAAATATAATCAAACTTCTTTGAAAATATTAAATTGAGAAACCCACAAGTTTTTTTTTGCGGGTCTCATATAATAACGCGAAGAAACAACCAACTCAAGCAGCCATGTTGGCAGCGAGCTGTCTGCTTGTTCACAAAATAATTTATTAAGACTAATATTGTAAAATCATAATTGAAACAGTCGAAGAAATATAATTAAGATGCTTTGAAAATATTAAATTAAGAAATTCACAAAAATAATTTATCATGACTAATATTGTAAAATTATAATTGAAGTAATTGAAAAAAATATAATCAAATTGCTTTGAAAATATTTAATTAATGAATTATTTTTATAAATTTCAAATATCCATAAAAATAATTTATTATGATTAATATTATAAAATTATAATTAAAGTAGCATGAACAAATATCATCACTTAATCATCATCATTATTATTATCTTACCTGTGAATAAATAAAAAAGACATAAACTTCGATATTCGCAAAGTTGATATTTACAAAGTCGGTTTCCGAGACTACGTGAGATTTTGTATCTTCTCTTCCTTCTCCTTTACAGTTTTTTCTGTCATTTGAGATGGCGAATCGGACTTCGGACCTTGCCAAACGAGTCGACCCGGCTCACAGTTTCGACACTGAAGCTCTTCTTCGTTACGCATCTGCTAATGTTCATGGATTTCCTTCAAATATCCAGAATTTCACTGTTTCTCAGGTCTGAATCGATTTTTTTTTTTAAAAAATTATAGTTAAAATTCAACTTATTTGAGCTTCAAAGATATAGCTGAATTGAGATTAATGCATGTTAATAAAAAATTCTTTTGCTTGCAATTACTGTAACTAGAGTAAGTTTTTTTTTTTTTTTTTTTGGTGTGTGTGTGTGTGTTTGATTGCTCATGGATGATGAAAATAGAAAAAAGAGAAACTAAGTGAATTATGACTAACTATTTATCAAAGCACACTTCGATTTTGTGATGATGTTTATGCTTCTGATGCTCCGTGAATAGCCGGGACATTGAGTAATATCCAGAAAGATATTTTGGGAATCACCTGTCTTTTTTGGTTCCGTTCGGAGAAAGGGAGGATCCCCCAAGACTTGATCTTTCATATTTAATTACCTAATGAAACTTTTTTTCTAATTATGGCTCTATGCAACTTGTCAAATTGCCAAAAAAAAAAAAAAAATTTGATAAGGTTTCTCATGGATTAATTGCTCACATCTTGACTATTACATGGTACCTCTCACAAGCTCAGGTACTATGTTTAGGTTTGTCGGAAGAATCATCAAATGTTTTTGTCTCTGTTGGGATTTATACTCTGATCATCCATGGTTTTCAGGCTCTTCATTGATTAGTAGGCCACACTAAGAGTGTGGCTGGTAACAACCAATTCCATTTGGTTCATTCCTGAGAATATCTCCGATATTTATGCTTGCTATTGCATTTTTTGTAGTCAAATATTGTTTTGTAATCTATTGAGAAGTTGTAAGACATAACGCTTCAATATGGAGGTTGTTATTGTTTGCAGAAACTTTTCAAGACTTAAAACTTGAATTAGAGCATAAATATGTGTAGAGAGAGTGTACAACTAATTTGAGAGTTTTCATAATTTGTCTATTTCCTTATGTTGGAGATGAGTCAGCTCATATGCACTTGAAAACATCTGAAGAATTCTGGCAGTGTTTTATGAACAATGAACTGCGTAGCAAATTAAGACTTCTGATTGAACTAAACTGAAAGAAATATTGGAAATGCTGACTGTACAATGAAGAAGGGTTGCTTTGGCTTGAGCTTTTCGACAATTTAGCAGTTTTGTTATATCTGAACTGTGTGTGGTTGGAGGTGCCAGTTTAGCTTGCAACAATTCAAATCTTAAAAGACCTGGAAAGAAGTTACTGTGAATGCAGCTCTAGGAAGGAAAGCTTCTCAAGGCTTCAAATGGAGTTCAGAACACAACAGGAATTAGGAAGCTGGAAACTGAGTTTCAAAAGAAAAGCAGATCTAGTCTCGGAGTTTCATTATTCAGCTTGTAAAAGTGAGAAGGAGCCAATTCTAAATTCCTGAAATGAAAAGAACTACAGTTAGTCAAAACCTGAGTAAATCCTGGGGCCGGTGGTATGATCCTCACTATTTATGTTACTCTATTTGAATCCATCTTAATCCAAATATTTAAACAAAATAAGTTCTCTACATTTCCTACGGGTACCGCGTATAAATCTCTAATAAATCCAAAGGACTCTTTGCCAACATGACTAAAACTTAATCCCAACTAATTGGTATCGTCTATATGAGTCCCTCTTCCGTTGTGTGGTATTTTTTGTACTGTGTGGGTGGATGCACTATAGATTCATTCATTTCTTCTGTGCCTGATAAATATTAAAAGTATCTGATATGAAAATTATACACATAACAACAACAACAACAACATACCTAGTGGAATCCCATAAGTGGGGTCTGGTGAGGGTAAAATATACGCAGACCTTATCACTACCTCATAGAGATGTTCCGATTAAATTATACATGTTCTTGAATTTGCTTGAAGTTAAATGGTGCATCCCAGACTCTCCTAAGGAACTGGTACATTGTTAAAGGGTGATGAAATGATAAAACCATGGCTTTTTTTCCCTCCTGAGGTCAAAGTTCTTTCCAAAAAGATGGATTTTCCTATTTACACCCTTGGAATTTGCCTAGAGAAATAGAAGGGGACTACACAAAGATGACAAAAAATTGTGGAACACTATACCAGTAGCTGTATAGTGGACTTTATGGAAGGAAAAGAAATCAGAGATACGTTGAAGGCAAAAGGGAATATTTGTAACTTAAAGTCTAGATGTTTATCTCTTTTAGCCTTTCAGTATACAAATTAAAGATGTGGACGAAGTAGATAGGATGATTAATTTCCTTAGTTCTTTTGAGCTGTAGCTATTGCACTAAGATGCATATTACATATGGTTGTACTACTCACGTTGCACCCTTTGGGTATTATTTTCTGATAAAATTTTCACTACAAGCTCAAATATACATATGTTCCGGTGATGCACTTCTTACATTTCTAATGCAGTTTTAGTTGCAAAATTCTTCATATTGAGAATGTTGTCTCCCTTGTGAATCAGTTTGGGCATGGCCAATCAAATCCTACTTTTCTCATTGAGGTGCATTCAGGAACTTTTGCTAAGAAATATGTGTTGAGAAAGAAACCACCTGGAAAGTTGCTGGCATCTGCTCATGCTGTTGAGAGAGAGTATGAGGTTGTATATTCTGTTTCTCTGATGGATTTATTTGTAATTGCTTACAGTCAATCAGTCATGTGGTTTTGTTTTTCTTGGAGGTGGGCACGGGTCGGACCTGCACATAGTTATGATACTTCTTGTCTTACGTGGTGTTGTTGCAGAATACACCTCCTTAGGGGACTTCATTTATTTGATTCTGTTAGTTAGTATTTGATTGTGTTTATCTTTGACATTTTGATTTTTGATATTTCAGGTTCTTCATGCACTAGGTACTCATACTCGTGTTCCTGTCCCCAAAGTATTCTGTTTGTGTACAGATTCAAGTGTTATTGGTACTCCGTTTTACATTATGGAGTATCTGGAGGGCCGTATATTTATAGACCCAAACCTACCTGTATGAACACTGTATTCAACCTTGTACTCCAAGATTACTTGAACTGTGAATTCGATAAATGTAGCTTGCTTCTTTTTGGTTGAATCATTAACCAGATAAAAAGTTCTGTCCATCTATTCTAGGATGTATCACCTAAGAGAAGGAGGGATATATGTCGTGCGGTTTCTCAAGCGTTGGCCTCTATTCACTCTGTCAATGTTGATGCAATCGGTTTAGGTAACTACGGGAGGCAGAAAGACTACTGTAAGAGACAGGTGCTCAAGCTTATATTTCTTGGGAAAAATAAATTTGGATGTAGTTTTTCATTCATTGGTCTTGAAACTTGACATTTGTCATGCTAGGCAAGTAATATAGTGTGCCTTCCTGTTACTCGAAAACAAGAAACAGCAAAAGTTACACTGCATCATTCAATTACCTTTTCTGTGCAATATTATTTATGCTCCTTTGTCCTTGAGGACGGTATTCAACTCATGCTTATGAGTTCTTCTGTTGTGTGATAAATTCTCTGACCTACTTCAGGTGGAGAGGTGGGCCAAACAGTATCTTTTATCTACTGGTGAGGGCAAGTCCAGGAGAAACCCTAAAATGTTAGAGCTGGTTGATTGGTTGCGACAACATATTCCCCTTGAAGATTCCTTAGGGGAAACAGCTGGTTTAGTACATGGTGACTTTCGGGTTGACAATGTTGTATTTCATCCCACTGAGGTGCAGTCATTCACAGTGTTTGATAAATCTTTACATTTTTTCTTGTAGTCTCTGCAATTAATAGTCCTTTTCAATGTGTCGAATTCCCCCCCTCCCCCATAAAAGATGCCCCTGACTCTGCAGTTGATCTTGTAGGACAGAGTCATAGGAATTCTTGATTGGGAGCTGTCGACTTTGGGTAATCAGATGTCTGATGTTGCTTACAGCTGCTTGGTACTGCCACCCTTTTTCAACTTGTAATTCTTTTCTTATAATATTTTGTATAACTACATGAACCACCATTTAGCTTAATTATCTTGTCCCGAATTTCAGTTTCACTGGACTATTTATGGAGCTGAATAGGGAAATTTCTAAATTCCTTGTTTCTTCCTCTTTTTCTATCAGCACTACTTTGTGAATATTGCATTAGAAGATCTAGAAGAGAGTGATGGCCTTGAGCGAAGCAGCCTTCCTGAAGGAATACCTTCTGTTCCAGAATACCTTGCAGATTACTGCTCAGCTGCTGTAAGGCTCACTTTTCTTTGTTAAAATGTTATTCATGGGAAGAGGGATTTCTTCTATGGTATTCTTCAACTGACTAGTTCAATGAATTTCATCAGTCAGAACTGAAGAATCTGTTCGTGTTGTTTTGCAACGAGAAAAATATAGGATAAGAGAGCACAGATTATAGTATTGTTTGGGAATGCCTACCTGTGGTATCTTTCCCATTATCTAAATAATTGAATATCTATGGAGCACTATTGTCATCTTAAATTTCATGGTCTCTTTTGTTAGTCTCTAGAAAATAACAGTGTAGAGATCTAACTATTCGTTTCCAATTTCTTGATATTCATGATTACATTATCATCAGCCACAAGCCCCCAATACCCTACTCAAAAGAGAAAATGACTCTGAAAAAGAGAATAATACAGGAAAGTTAAGCTGCCGTTACACGTTTTGTGAACTCCAGTTGCTAATTTGATTGTACAGAAGGTTCACTTATGTCAGGATTCTAACTGTTTCTGCTTTGGCTTTAATATTGGCAATCAGGGAAGACCTTGGCCAGTTGATCAATGGAAGTTCTATGTTGCCTTTTCTTTGTTTCGTGCGGCTTCAATATTTGCTGGTATACACAATAGATGGATCATGGTATTGCTATTTTCACCCGCAGTGTGGATGATACCACTTTCTTTTGCTCCATGGATTTTTATTAAGAAGGATTAATAATCCAACATATGACTTTTATATTCACTTTATAGGGTAATGCTTCTGGAGGTGAACGTGCCCGGTTTGCCGGGGAAAAGGCTGATTCCTTCATCAAAACTGCATGGTTATTTATTGAAAGAAAATCTGTTCTCCCCCTTAACCCACCATCTGGTAAATATTGCTTTTTTATGACTGTATTCTGGATAAGCTTAGAAAATCCTTCCCTTCAATTTCGTTTTTCTTGCTGATCTTTTAGTTATTCCTAAACCTTTTGTGTATGTGTGTATCGAGAATACACAATGACAGTGGCGCAAAATCTTGTATTACTGTTCTCAAATCACAACATTAGGTGCTCATTATTCATGACTTGAATGTCATTTGATTTTCATAGATTCCTTTAACCCAGCTTTAGTACCTACTATCCTCTGAACATAATGTAGCATGCACAAGTTGACACATATTTATCTTGTGTTAAATCTTTTCTGTTCGGTGAATTCGCAAACGGTTACTGAAAAATCAACATTTGACTTGCTTGCCTGTGGAATAACCCAGAAAATATTTCTAGTTTACATTTCTCCTAAATTCTCAGCCCTGAATTTATTGTGATTTTCTCTAACAGAAACAACTAGAGAGGATCATATCAAGCTTTTTGGATGTGGGAAAAATCAAGTAACGCCTACCAGTGGGAAATTTGTGCCTAATGAGAAGGTTCAAGATCTGAGAGACAAATTGATTAAGTTCATGGAGGATCACATATATCCAAGGGAAAGTGACTTTTACAAGCTTGCACAGTCTACCATGCGCTGGACAATTCACCCAGACGAGGAGAAGCTAAAGGAGCTGGCAAAAAGAGAAGGCCTTTGGAACCTGTGGATACCGGTGAGTTTGCAAGGGTTTATTCTGGCATAACAGATACTTCAGTAGAACTAATTTTCCAAGATATTTATATAATTTTGTTTTTCAATATGCAGTTTGATAGTGCTGCACGGGCAAGAGAACTGATCTTTGGCAGCGGAAATGATACTCTAGTTGACAACAAATTCAATCGCTTATTAGGTGCTGGCCTTTCAAACCTCGAGTATGGATATCTTTGTGAAATTATGGGTCGTTCTGTTTGGGCGCCACAGATTTTCAACTGTGGGGCGCCTGACACAGGAAATATGGAGGTAAAAGAACTGTGTTTTTATTGAATTGAAAGTTGGAGATTTCTACCGCAACTATTGGATAAACAATTCAAAAGATGATAAACTATTTTTCTTCTATAAGTTGATGATGATTTATGGTCACTTGCACAACTTCTAGAGGATAATGTGCCCAGTGAGAAACTAAACCAGATTCCCAGAGGACATTTGCTTGTTTTCTGCCTCTTTCATTTCAATATTTGTTATCTCTAACTCTCTTGGCCGCCTTTTCCCTTTCAGGTATTACTGCGTTACGGGAATGAGCAACAGATGAAGGAATGGCTTGTTCCCTTGCTTGAGGGGAAGATACGGTCTGGCTTTGCAATGACAGAGCCACAAGTTGCTTCCTCAGATGCCACTAATATAGAATGTTCCATCAAAAGGTACAAGCTGCATCGTTGAGGAGTTAAAAAGAAAGAAAATTTACCCTTTTTCATTTCTTATTCTTGGAAATTTGTTATCATACGATGGTGGTATTGTTGGGCATAAGATGCTTCAGCATCGCCATAACGGTGGGTATATCGGGAGTATAAAAGCGTAGACTTAATTTCTGTATCATCTGTTGCGGTTTCTATATATTCCCCCCCTCTCTTGGGGAGGCTTGGGGCCATGAGGGGGTTGGAAGGGGGTGCGAAGTGGGAAAAACAATTGGGAGAAAAGGCAGAATAAGAGATTTTCAACACAAGATGCAGGAAATGATAGCAAGAGCTTCTCACTGGTTTTTCCTTTTCTCTTGTCTCATGAGCAGTTTCCTCTTGTTAAAATGCTTCTCGAATCATGTTACTCTCTAATGTTCCTCGGTCCCATACTCCCATTATTCTCTTCCTTGTTGTTCGAAGTAGTAATCCCCTGTTGTTTGCATGGTTTGATGGGGCATTTCTTTATAAGGAGCTAGTCGTGTACGCCTTAGTGGTGAAGGAAACAATTAAATTATTCATCAAATCAATATCCTAAGTTCTTTTTTTTTAATAATTTCACCTCTTGCTGGATTTCTCAAAACTTGTGTGGGAACACTTGAAGCATTAGCATGTGTACTGTGTGACTTACCGAATGAAAGAAGTTTGTAATGCACATCGGGATCTGATTATTATCTTGCAATCTCGGATATTGGGACCAAAGAACCTTTTTCATGAATCTAGAGGGATCGGATTCAGCCTGATTGTTCTGTGTTTTCATATACACTCGCGCTTTTTTCAAGATTTCAATCATATTACACTCAAATGCTAGAGTTGTTGAGTTTAAGAAGCTTAATTATGCAAAAAAATGCATTCTACAGGCATGGAAACACTTATATCATCAATGGGAAGAAGTGGTGGACCAGTGGAGCCATGGATCCGAGGTGCAAACTTCTCATTGTGATGGTTAGTCTTCATTTTCCAAAGGAAAACTGATTGATTTCTGTTCTATAACTCATTCTTGAATGCAGCTAGTTTGAATCAATGACAGGGCAAAACCGACTTTACTGCTCCAAAGCATAAACAACAATCCATGATCTTGGTAGACATCAATACTCCAGGTATTACGGTAAAGAGACCGCTGACAGTATTTGGTTTTGATGATGCACCTCATGGACATGCAGAAATATTCTTTGAGAATGTATCTGTCCCTATGAACAACATTCTACTTGGTGAGGGGCGTGGTTTTGAGATTGCCCAGGTAAAGGTCTTTGCTTTTTGAGGAATCATATGTTTAAATTTGAGCTTTTCTTTCAAGCATTATTGTGATAAAAAGTACCATAAGTTTATTTTTATCCAAACAAACATGATTTCTTTTGCACGTTCCCTTGAGTTGCCCTGACCTGGAGAGAAGTACATCAAAAATGAGGTTTTGTGGTGTCTTTGATGAACAAGCCACTTTCTTTTTTCTTGATAAGATAAGGAAAAATGAAGGTTCGGGGAGGAGAGAACAAAGAAAAATAGAGAAGCCCGTTATCTTTACGACTAGGACTTAGCCAGGACATTCTATAAGGGGACATCATTTGAAATGACAAAAAACCATAATACATCCTGAGGAATTCCTGCAAGCAGACTTCCCTGCATGCAAAGCAAATTGTCTAAGTTTCCTCCTTTATCTCATCGTTTACCTGACAATCATTCATTTCCGCCCCAAATAACTGCATGTTTTGGGTTCTTTAGGTGAAAATCTACGCAGCATATTGAAATGGTCATCTGAAACTTGGTTTATTGCTTCAATTTTATTCTTGCAGGGTAGGCTAGGCCCTGGAAGATTACATCACTGCATGAGGCTAATAGGTGCAGCTGAACGCGGCATGCAGATGATGGTTCAACGGGCTCTTGAAAGACGAGCTTTCGGAAAATTAATTGCCGAACACGGTTCGTTCCTTTCAGATGTGGCCAAAGTAAGTTTCTTCCAACCTTAACTCTGCACAATGTTTGCAGATAAAAAAAGCTCATTTGTCTCTTTTCTTTCGTTCAATTCTATAGTAATGTTTACATGAACGGCGTTTACTTCTGATGCTTGCAGTGTCGAATAGAACTAGAGAAAACCAGATTACTGGTTCTGGAAGCTGCTGATCAGCTCGACCGCCTTGGAAACAAAAAGGCCCGTGCTACAATTGCAATGGCAAAGGTGAGCTAGATCATCACGACCAATGTTTACACGATTAGCATCACGTTCCTCTTTTGAATCCTTCACCACGAGGCGTTTGATTTGCAGGTTGCTGCACCAAACATGGCATTGATGGTGCTTGATACCGCAATGCAAGTGCACGGTGCTGCTGGTTTATCAGGTGATACTGTTCTTGCTCATCTTTGGGCTACTGCTAGGACATTGAGAATCGCAGATGGTCCTGATGAAGTACACTTGGGGACAATCGCGAAAACTGAGTTAAGGAAATCCAGGCTCTAAAAACCTTATACATTACTTGTATATCGCGAAATACAATATAAAATGAAATTAATAAGGGAGCTGCATGATAATAAAAGGCTGTATACCATAGTCTTGTAATGTATAGAAATCTAAATTCTGATGGTGAAAATTGATTCAGCAATTTTTCAACTAATATTTTAGTACTTCATGAAGTCAATAAGAAGTCGTTTGGTAGGACGCATTAATGGAAAAGTAATGCATGCATATTATCGAGAATAGACTTGTTGGTTGTGTTTTTGGTGAGGACTAATAGATGGGACTCCTATTTATAGGCATAGCATTTAAACCAATGGGAAAAAAAGGAGGTTTTAAAAAGATTATCTCATATGATCCTTGCCTACCATTGGTTTTTTTTTTTTTCAACCAATGTTTGGCATGTATTCCTATTCATTTTTATTGATTTATTTTAGATATTGTACGGAATAATAATGATACAAGTATTTTATTATAATATTCATATTAATTGGCATTTAAGATAAGTTTTTAGAAAATAATTTGGAGAATAAGTAGTTGATGCTAAGGGTAGAACATGCAATTAAAATATAAGAAGATTGACTTTTCTTGATTTATTAAAAGTGATAAGTAAAAATGAAATTTATTTTTGGAATGATTGGCAAATAGAAATGAACGGAGGGAGTATTTATTTTGAGTCCAACTAACCCCCATTTCGGATTGAGAAATTTTAACATCGAGGGGTAAAGCTCCTGTGAATCCAATCTCAAGACTTGATCCTTGACATTTTTCTAATTAAAGATGGGGGAGTAACTGTTGTCCTACCGCAACCTGGTGGTTGTTGCCCCTCCAACTTCATAGTCATCTCTCATATGTGAGATACATAGTTTGACGTGTCATTAAATTTTAGAGAAAAATAAAAAGATTTTGAAATTTATGGTCTAAACAAATTATAATTACTTATGTTATAAGTTGGGAATCTTATAATAAAATTATTGACAATAAATATAAAAATACTATATTCTTTCTTAAACAGATTAAAAAAAACATGTTACATAAACAAGAACGGATAGAGTGCATATCCTTTCGGTGCAAATTGATAAAAAATAATTAACATCAATTAAATATTCCATGAATCTTGGTTTAGTTAATTTAATTTAACCAAAATACTATAGCAAGACTAATTAACTAGCTAGAAATAAAACCTAATACTCTAATTATGTGTTAAAATTAAAAATAGTCATGTGACGGTGGTGACAATAATTAATTACTATTAAGAAGAAAAGAGCAAAAGATTCATTATTAGATTCCTCTAATGATTGATTATATTTGAATTTGAATTTTTAATTCTAATATATGCAAAATTGATGTATATAATCGTAAAAGAGACCACTTTGAATACTTTAATCTGAATATATTTTTAAAAATTGGCCTCCAAATTTGGCAGCCAAACCTTATAGGTTTGATGATCACTATTATTATTGATAATGATATCTCCTTTTTTCAATGTTTTGATGTCACAATAATAAGAATTCAAAATTTAAATTATTTTTTAGTGTATTAATCTATTAATTATTTAAAAATCAGTCGATCGCCTTAAAAGCCTAGAGAACTATACTCATTGTATTTTCATAAATAATTTTCTGTTTTTAGTATTTCAATGTTATAATTCAAGATTTTAAGTATATTTCGCATTTGTTGGTCCATCAATTTTTCAGAAAATTGTGGATTGACTTCGTTGATCTCCAAATTTGGCTAGCTTGAATTTCAGATCTGGTGTCGAGTATTTATTGAATTTTTCTTAATGATGTCGATTTTTGATGTCACAAAATATAAATTCATAATTTTTATGTGTTTTAATTCATTATTTTTTTAAACTCTAGTCGATCGATTCCATTGACCTCTTAACTTGGCCAAGATAAGCTTCACAAGCCCGATGGTCAAAATTAATCGACCGACTATATTGGACCAAAATTTGGCCAAACAACTTAATGATATCTCTCTCTCTCTCTTTTTTTTTTTTAAAAAAAAAATTTAGTTCTTTGATGTAATGAAATAGGAACTGTAAGATTTTTAAGGCTTTTTTTTTATTTTTGAGTTATGACAAAATTTGTTTTAACTCAAATTTTATAGGTTTATTGATGATGATCTACTAAATTATATTTATTATTTTTCGAAAGATGAATGCCTTATTATTTTAAATTTTATATGTTATAAAATAAGAATTTAAAAAATTATTTGAAATTGTTTGCTATTTGAGTTCAAGATTTTGAGTGTTCATTTGTGTCGACCTACTAAATGATATTCATTGTTTTCGAAAGACATACATCATTTTTTTAAGTTTATGTGTCACAAAATAGGAATTTAAAAAATTTTTAATTTTACATAGATGTTGGTTCATAATTTTTTTAAATATATGTAACCGACTCCGTTTGAGCTCAAGTTTTATGGATTCATCGTTGACAATCTATTAAATTGTACTTATTATTTTCGAAAGGCAAATGCTATTTTCAGCCATTTTCATACTGCGGAATAGGTATTTAGGAAAATCCATTTTTTTGTATGCATTAATTAATGAATTTTTCAAAATATGTAATTAATTATGTTTGAGCTCAAATTTTGTAAATTCATTAATGACGATCTATTCAACGATACTTATTATTTTTGAAAAGATAATTTTTTTAAAAAAAATTTATGTGTCACAAAATTTCATGAATGTTTTGAAAGTACGACTATTTGATTCCTTTTCACCCCATTTTTAATTTTTATGAGACCATCTGTATAGATTTAGTTAACGACACTTGTATCCACTACATAATTCACACCATTATTTTTACAGAGTTTAAGGAATACAAAATCGAAATTCATCTATGATGATTCAGTGAATGATATTTATAGCCTTTGCAGAATATATGTCATTTTTTTTTTAGATTTTAGAGGTCACGATATAGAATTCAGAATCCTTTATTTTTTTTTTATGTGTATTAATATATGAATATTTTGAGAATAAGATTGTGTCACGATCCAAAAATTTGGCGTGACGGCACTTGCTCTACTCCACTAGAGCAAGTCAATCTTAATTCAAAAAGGGATAATATATATAACACGCGGAAGCATTTAACTATAAATAAACTCAAACTGAGAATTTTCATAAACTGAAATCCCACCCAAGGACTGGTTGTCACGCGTACAAGCCACTA
>JAABOM020000092.1:24177177-24188604 GCA_011800125.2 Solanum clarkiae | reverse complement strand
TTTGTGATTATTGCAAGAGAAAACCAAAAGTTATGACTTATTACTAAGTTGCAGAGACGAGTTCAAAATCTAGAATTTGTGTGTTTAAAATCATATATGCCATGTGATCTTATTGTATCGGGACACACACATAATATGCAATAAAATTGATTGAGTCTGTAATCCATTCTGGACAAAGTGTCTTTTTGTTATTTTCTTATTTAGTCGATATGTACACTTTTCATATTTCTATCTATCTATCTATCTATTATCTCTACATATAGATAGATAGATATTTAAATACTAAATTATATTTTTTTGTCTTTTTACTTCTGGTGCCATACATGGTTTAATCTGCACACTAGTAATTTTCCTTTTTTTTTTTTCTATTCATCTTAGCCATATCACTCCATATGCTAAGAAGTGGAAAAACTAGGGTGCTCACATGCACACACGAAAACTGAGAAAAATTGTCTAATTCCTTTACGTAGCCCCTAAAATGCTCCTAAACATCATAAAATTCATGGTGGAAATATTGAAACTATTCAGGGCATCGTTACTGAAGGTTCCATATAGTTTTCACGAAAAAATTAACTAGGAGTCTTGGCACCTAAAATATTTAAGGGCTAATGCACACAAAAACTGAAAAAATTATCTAATTCCTATTGTATGACCCCTAAAATGCTTTTAAACGCCATGAAGTTCGTGACGGGGCTATTGGAACTATTCATGGTGTCATTACGAACGGTTTTGTAAAGTTTTCTAAAAAAAATCGACCCAGATCCACGTCACTTAAAAAATTCATGGGTTAACACACATGAAAAACTAAGAAAATCGCTTGATTCCTATTGCATGGCCTTTAACAAGCCCCTAAATATCATAAAATTCATAGAGGGGCTATTGGAATTATTCATAGCATCATTATGGACGGTTTCATAAAGTTTTATCGAAAAAAATAGGCCTGTATCCTTGTCACCTAAAATTTTCATCGGCTAATACACATGAAGAATTAAGAAAATCATCTAATTTCTGTTGTGTGACTCTTAAAATACTACTAAGCATCGTAAAATTCACGGCGGGGCTAGTGGAACTATCTATGGATCGTTCCGTAAAGTTTTCCCAAAAAATTTGGCCCAAAGTCCTGACACTTAAATAATCTGTAGGCTATCACACACGAAAAATTAAGAAAAATCACGGATTTTTTGTTGGTGGCCCCTAAAATGCTTTTAAATGTCATAAAATTCATGGTGAGGCTATTGGAACTATTCATGACAAAGTTACAGATGATAGCGTAAAGTTTTCCCAAAACAATCACCCCAAAGTCCCGACACCTAAAAGATTCATGGGCTAACACACAAAAAAATCGAAAAAAATGCATAATTGTTGTTGCATGGTCCTATAAATACTTCTAAATGTCGTATAATCACCGCTGGGGCTAGTGGAACTATTTGTGCCATCGTTATAGATGGTTTCGTATAGTTTTTCCAAAAAAATAACCCTAGAGCTCCGGCACCTTAAAATTTATGGATTAATACACATTAAAAATTGAGAAAATCATCTAATTCCTATTGTGTAGCCTCTAAAATGCTCTTAAATGCCATAAAATCACCGTGAGAGCTATTGGAACTATTCACTGCATCAATATAGTTTTCCTAGAAAAATCGTCCAAAGCCCCAGCACATAAAAAATTAGCAATCTAACACACATAGAAGAGTGAAAAAAATCACCTAGTTCCTATTGCTTGGCCTCTAAATGCTCCCAAATACCTTAAATCACCGTTGGATTATTCAAACTTTTCATGGTATCGTTATGAATAGCTCTGCACCTTAAAAAATTCATAACCTAACACACAAAAAAAAACTAAGAAAATCACATAATTTATGTTGCGTAGCACCTAAAATGCTTCTAAAACTCCCTCAAATCGCCGCCAGGGCAAAATTATGAATGTTTTAATTTTCACTAATTTGCAACAAGTTTTTATAGCTCTAGTCCTTAATTTGATTTGCCTTTTTATTGGTGTAAATTAGTGATGGCAAAGCTTCCATTATTAAGTTTATGCTTCATTATCTATAAAAAATTTAAATCATCAGTAAACCGTTAAATTAACAAATATGCTTGATTATCTGTCTAGTTCTTACGTGTACAACTAATACATTTCATAACATTATAAGGTGACGAGTTATGTGAGACTTAGTTTGAGCGGGAGAATTGGTGTGCAAATATGGAACAAAGATGAATAACGCATGAATTAGTAACGTGGAGATTAGTAAAGTAAAATTATTTTTTATTAAATATTTTGTTTATTGCTTTCCACCTAATAACGTGTTTGTTTTAAAGCTCTACAAAAAAAACTTCTTTTCAATTATACTCTTGAATTATTATAAGATTTGAGATTTCATATAATTAGGTCAAGGTAGATAAATAAATAATTGCCGGACAATATTATTTTTTTGTAGCTGACTAAATAGCTAGGATTAGAACAATTTTGTCGCCATATTTGCTTTTTTCTCATTTAAATTATTTGAGAATAAATAATTATTATCTTAATAAATTAAATTGATAGAGCGAAATTTCTTTTAAGAGATTTAAAATTTTAAGAAGTAGACACACAAACGACTAATTATGAGGTGGCTCCACCACTGTTTTAACTTATAGTTAGTACAAGAGGCAAGATGGAGAGGCGAAACTAAATTTGATCGATCTTTTTTTAAAAAGATTTTTCACATTAAATTTAATTAATATTATTTTAAAAATTATAAGTTCAAATATAATATTTCCTAAATTTTAGTGAATTTTTTTATATCATGTTATCTTGGGGTGGCAGCCGCCATGGCCAGATTGAATTATATAATTTGTGATATTTTTCCAATTATATATATTCCAATAGTTGCATATGTAAAAGTAATCAAAATATACAAATGAGAATATTCCTTCCTTCTCAAAATACAATTGTGTTAAGGAAATATTAATTAGGAAAGTTGTTTGATTACTTTACAATTATTTATGTTTATGTCTTTAAGATATAATTTGAATTTTTAAAATAATGGATATTTTAAGATAAATATTTTAATAAGGACGACAAATTTTTTTGATGGAGGGATACACAATAATTAAGTAATCATATATATATTAACTAATTAAGTAGTGGAGTTATTGGTATAATCCGTTATTAGTCATGTAATCATAATTAATCCTTGGATATTGGAAAATATAATAGTCCCTAGAGGAAAAAGAGAACAATTACTAATAATAATATCCATATAACTCCTTGATTAGATGCCAAATGGATTAGCATTTAATTAATTTTCTTTGATTCTTTTATTTAATTATATAAAGTACGTAAAAGAGATATTGGAAAGATCCTATATACACTTTTAGGAGGGATTTTATTATTATGAATTAATTTATTTTTAATTAGTTTGAATTAGAGGAATATTAGCTAACAAATGAAGCTTAGAAGGAATCTAATTCATTCCAACATACAATGTACCTTTTTCTCTCTCTTTTTATATTTAATTTATTGATTAAAAGTAATGTTAGGTAAAATCTTGATTATTAATATTAATTGTTACCACCGCCATATGATTATTCTTAATTTTGATACATTAATTATGGAATTAAGGCTTCTTAATCATCAACAAGTGTGACAAGAATAAAGGAATTGTAGTTTTTTTTTTTAACCAAAAAGAATACTCTAGGGTTAGTTACTATATAGGTAGTCAATATTACTGTATTTTAGTCAAATTAAATTAAATAAAGACTCATGGAATATTGAATTTCCATGTACATGTGGTACCTAATTTAAACAACAATAATAATATACGAGTGTGATTATACAAGTTAAGTTTGAAAAAAATTAGGTACAATATTTCTGATAGATCGATTAACGAAAAAAGATATTAGAATCACCTCTCTGTTATCGTTTTAACTCCATTTTTGAATTATATTACAAACCAAAATCACTAAGCATGTATATAATTTAAGTATTCATGTGGTACACTTTTTTTTTTTTGACAGTTTCAAAAGAATGTCATATATTTATTATATTTAAGAATAATTTAATTTTTAAATTTTCTTTATCCTGATGAGATGATTTTTAGTTTCAATTTTTTTTTTCTAATTAATTGTATTTCTAGTTAAATGGTATCACATAACCTGGGGGAAAAAAATCCAAATTTGTACAAATTTATAAGAGATGATTGTAAATTTGATAGGGCAATACGAAAACTATATAAGATTGTGATAGAATGGTAAGTACTAAATAATATTTTTTTATTTTTAATTAAATATCTCTGATTCGATTTCTGAGAATAGAGTCGCAAATGCTTTACGCTCCAAAATGGAACTTTCTGACCTGAAATCAATTGTTAGACATTAAAACAGATATAAAATTTAAGTAAAATATTAAAAATAAATATGATAGGCAAGCACTATTTGAGATAACACATTCTTTAAAATTTCCCTTATTTTCATTTTGATGCCTATAAATATAGTCCCATCCTTTAGCCCTCGTAAATAAACACAACCAACAAGTCTCTCCTTTCTATTAAGAAGCAAAATACCAAACTCTTTATACACAACACAAATTTGCATTCAAAACTCTAATCAAATGGCACCAAACAAGAAAGACATATCCACGATAGGCCAAGAAGCTTTTGGTCTTCTTGAAGAACAACTCTATGCAACAAAGGGACAAATTAGGCCTCGAGGGCCTCAAGCTCCTCCTCCTCCTTCTGTTGTTTCCACGGAAACAACAAACACAAATTACTTTCATTATAACCAATATCAACCACAAAAATCTCATGTTGTTCAGTTCAAACCAGCTGAAGGAAGAGTTATGAATAGTTATGAAGCTGCGAAGTTGCATGGAGGAGTTCTTATTTGTGATTACTATAAGAGAAAACCAAAATATATGGGTTATTATTGAGCATAAGCGAGTTTAATAATCCAGAGTTACAAAGTTCATAATTGTGATCTCATTGTATCGACACGTAAACATATGTAATGGGCTTCACTGAATCTACAGAATCTGTTTTAAATCCGTCTTTAAAAATTAGTATGTATCTTTTTTCTTAAGTTTGTTAACATACCTTTTGCATGTATATATGGTCGATGAAGCTACTTGTACATGTATGATCATGGTCTAGTATATGAGTGATGTTATATATTTCACTTCTAAATACTAAAGTATGTTCCTTTTTTTCCTTCTTTTTAGTCATGATTTAACAATACTCTAGCAATGTTTCCCTTTTTTCACATTTTTGGAGGATTTAGAGTTTCTACAACATGTTCGATGCACTAATAAAAAAGAAGAAAAAAGGTTTTAATTAGTTGGAAATTGATTATTATTCATCTACCATCTCTAGATAAATAATTCAATATTCAACCAAAGAATAAATCTTTTCGTAATATGCCAATATAGGTAATATCACAGTAATTCTAAAAAAAGAAAAATGTATATAAATATCTAATTTTGCGGAAAGATCACGATTTATGTCTTACATGGCGTTGTTGCAGAATACACCTCTACAGAGGACTCTATTAATTTTATTCTGTTAGTTAATATTTGGTTGTGTTTATCTTTGACATTTCGATTTTTGATTTTTCAGGTTCTACATGCACTAGGTACTCGTACTCGGGTTCTTGTTCCCCGGACCCTGCGCATTGTGGAGCTTTATTGCACTAGACTTGCCCTTTTTTTGGTCTTTGAGGATGGTATTCAATGTCATGCTTATGAGGTGCAGTCATTCTTCATTCTGTCTGATAGTCTCTGCAATTAATAGACCTTTTCAATATGTGTCAAATTCCACCATAAAAGAAGGTGCTCCTGACTCTGCAGTTGATCTTGTAGGACATAGTCATAGGAATTCTTGATTGGGAGCTGTCGACTTTGGGTAATCAGATGTCTGATGTTGCTCATAGCCGCTTGGTACTGCCACTCTTTTTCAACTTGTAAATCTGTTCTTATAATATTTTGTATGACTACATGAACCACTGTTTAGCTTAATTATCTTGTTGGGAATTTCAGTTTCACAGGACTATCTTTGGAGCTGAATAAGAAAATTTCTAAATTCCTCTTTTTCTGTCAGTACCACTTTGAGAAAACTTCATTAGAAGATCTAGAAGAGTTTGATGACCTTGAGGGAAGTGGCTTTCCTGAAGGAATACCTTCTGTTCCAGAATACCTTTCAGATTACTGCTCAGCTGCTGTAAGGCTCACTTTTCTTTGTCTTTGTTAAAATGTTATTCATGGGAAAGAGAGATAATGGTATCTTTCCCATTATCTGAATAATTGAATATCTATGGAGCACAATTGTCATCTTAAATTTCGTGGTCTTTTTTGTTAGTCTCTAGAAAAGAACAGTGCAGAGATTTAACTATTCGTTTCCAATTTCTTGATATTCACTGTTACATTTATCATCATCAGCCCCAATAGCCCACTTAAAAGAGAAAATGATTCTGAAAAAGAGAATAATACAGGAAAGTTAAGCTGCCGTTACCCGTTCCTCTGATGTAATAAATAAAATTAACCCGTGAAAAGGATGTGAATTAACAAAAATTAACCTAGTAAAAAAAAAGATAATAAATTAGATTTGTGTCATTAAAAAAAAGGAGAGAAAATAAAACAAGAAAATCCCATGTAATAACATTCCCATATTAAACCTTAATTTTAGCACAACCGAAGAAAACTAGGAAACTCTCTTCCACCCATTAGGACAAAAAATTCACATCCTCAAAACAAAAAATTACCAAAAATTTCATTCATATTTCACTATAAATAGGTGTTTTCATTGTTTTGCGAAATCCCAAGCCAAGGGGAGCAACTTGCCTCCAACAAAATATTTATTTTGTTTCAACAATTAAAATTAATTATGGGGGTTAAGAAGGTTGCTATTGGCAGCATTGCTTCACTTCTTTTAGTGGCTTGTGTGATGGCAGCTGCCATCTCATTTACCAGCAAGAGGAATGAAGATAATTCAACCAATAAAAATGATGAATCTAAAATTTCAACTTCTATAAAGGCTGTCCATGCCATATGTCAACAAACTGATTACAAACAAACATGTATGAAGAGTCTTGCTAAGGCTAACAACACTAATGATCCAAAAGACCTCATTAAGGTTGCGTTTAGCGCCACGATTAATGATCTCTCTGACGTAATCAAGAATTCCGCCTCGTTGATCGACGAGGCCTCGAAAGATCCCAGGACGAAAGACGCGCTGAAGACGTGCGAAGGCCTCCTGGACGTCGCTATCGACGACCTGAGGAGGTCGTTCGACGAAATCGGCATGTTCGACGTCTCTAAGCTCAAGGATTACTCGGACGACCTCAAGACGTGGCTCAGCGCGTCCATCACGTATCAGGAAACGTGTTTGGACGCTTTTGAGAACACGACTGGTGAGACTGGTGAGAAAATGAAGAAACTTTTGAAAAATGCAGGGGAACTCACGAGCAATGGTTTAGCTATGGTCTCGAGTTTGGGTCAGGTCCTTACGGACCTGAACCTGAAGATCCCCGGTGTAAACCGGAGGTTATTGAATGATCATGAAAGGATACTCCATGAAGTTAATTCTAATGGGCTAAAGCCCAATGCTATTGTTGCAATTGATGGTAGTGGACAATATAAGTCTATTAATGAAGCCCTTAGAGCTGTGCCTACAAAGAATACACAAAAATTTGTCATTTTCATCAAGGCTGGTATTTACAAAGAGTATGTTGATATCCCAAGGAAAATGAACCATATAGTGTTTATTGGTGAAGGCCCAACAAAGACCAAAATCACTGGTAGCAAGAATTTTGCTGATGGCACTGGAACTTTTAAAACTGCCACAGTCGGTAAGTACTCCCTCCGTCTCAATTTATCTGACGTTCTTTCTTTTTATAACATTCTGGAAAGTCCTGACATCATCCTGGTCTATACGACTTTCAAGAATTCAAATTCATTAAACCTTTTAAAGTTTGAACAAGAAGTTTTCCATACGAAAACTACTTCGTCTCTTCCAATTTACAGTATGGGTGGTCTTTAACATGTCATGAGATTTTTGTAGCTATAAAAAGTTGGAACTGTTTACGAAACAAACCAAACAAAGAAATAGTGGAGTAACTTTTCATCTGACTACATGACAATATTAACGTATCAAATTTCGTCTATCCAGTCAAATACCATCACATAAAATGAGACGTTCATTTTCAATATTTTCTATTTCACAATGCAGCTATCAATGGAGACAATTTCATGGCAAAGGACATTGGAATAGAGAACACAGCAGGATCAGTAAAGCACCAAGCAGTCGCGCTTCGTGTCTCAGGAGATATGGCCATTTTCCACAACTGTCAATTCGATGGTTATCAAGACACCTTATATGTCCACTCCTATCGCCAATTCTACCGTGATTGCACCATAACAGGAACCATAGACTTCATCTTTGGAGACGCATCATCCGTTTTCCAAAACTGCAAGATGATCGTCAGGAAACCGATGGCAAACCAAGCGTGCATGGTTACAGCACAAGGCAGGAAGGATAGGCGCGGAGTTGGAGCTATTGTCATGCAAAACTGCGAAATTCGAGCTGAACAAGATTTTCTATCAGCTCAACCACCAATCAAAGCATACTTAGGAAGACCATGGAAAGAATTTTCAAGAACTATAATTATGCAATCTTTGATTGATGGATTTATTGATCCACAAGGATGGTCAGTATGGGCAGGAGATTTCGCACTTAATACTCTCTTTTATGCAGAATATGAAAACAGGGGAGTTGGGGCAAATAGTAATCATAGGGTAAATTGGAGGGGTTATCAGAAAAATATTGGACAAGAAGTTGCTGCTGGATTTGCCCCTGGAGTTTTCATAATGGCAGATGAGTGGGTTAAGTTAAGTGGTGTTCCATATGACTCTGGGTTGATGAAGGTTTGATTGATATATTTTTATGGATATTTCAGTGAATCATTTTCCAATAAAACATTCATTTTATTGGACTTATGGGTTGCTTTTTCATAGGCAATATGTGAATTTAACTTGGCCGCAGCTGATATCTATGACTATGACTTCTAATTTTGAATGTGCAAAAGTAGATATTTAAACTTGTACATGCATCATACATGGCGACGTATAGTCGAACTGATTCGTACATGCCACGTAGGACACATGTATCTACTTGTTTAACTTCAAACAAAGTTTTAACGTCTATTTGTGTGCGAACACAAATGTCAGCTAAGGTCAAGTTAAATGACATGTTTATGTCTTATGTCTTTTTCATAAGAGTTTA
Organism: Solanum clarkiae; assembly: GCA_011800125.2. Taxonomy (NCBI): domain Eukaryota; kingdom Viridiplantae; phylum Streptophyta; class Magnoliopsida; order Solanales; family Solanaceae; genus Solanum; species Solanum clarkiae. Next base: position 24,179,356 of record JAABOM020000092.1, on the reverse strand, counting down.
ACTTCTTTGTTCTGATAAGTTAAACAAAATATTTATATAATTAGGTCACTTATAAAATGACTCGAGGTAAATGATCTATAATAAAAACATAGTATCAAATGAAAAGTCTCATGATTATTAAATTCATATATTATAACCTCATTAGTATTAATTCGAAATAATTTGTTCCCTGCCAAACGACCCATTAACTAGGCAAGATCATTAATTAGGGGTTGTAAATACAAACGGCTAGCCCGTGCTTCATTTACATTTCCTTCATCTCTTCCTTCTCATCACTCATCACCTCATTTCCCCTCTTTTACCACCTTAGAAGAGAAAAATTATGGGGAAGTATTTCAATAGCTTTGGCTCGATTTGTTGGGCATTTTTTGGCATATCGGAGCTAAACAATAGGAATTAGATAATATTTTTTTTGTTTTTCGTATATATTAGACATGAATTTTTTTTGTGATATGATTTTCGATTAATTTTTTTGCCAAACTTTTATAGAATCAATCTATAATGACTTAGAAAAGAATTTTAATAGTCGCCGCCTGAACCATTTTTATGTTTAGAGGCCGCTCAATAAGAATTGAGCTATTTTCTCCGTTTCTCGGGTGTGTTTGTTGATAATATTGTGGCGCTATGACTTTCGATCAATTTTTTCGCAAAATCTTTACAAAACATCTCCATATTGACTTAAGTAAGAATTTCAATAGTCTTAGTCTAATCTTCATTGCATTTCTTTAGCATTTAGGAACTACTCAACAGAAACTAGATGATTTTCTTTAGTTTTTGCGTGTGTTAGCCCATGAATTTTGGTTATATGGCTTACAATCGATTTTTTCACAAAACCTTTACAAAATCGTTCGTAATGATTTAGAAAAGAATTTCAATAGTCCCAACCTGATCTACATTATATTTTTTAGCATTTAAGAGCTACTCAATAAGAACTGGACGATTTTCTCAGTTTCTCGTGCGTGTTAATCTATGAATTATTTTGATGGTATAACTTTCAATCAACTTTTTCACAATACTCATGACAAATGAAACTATAGCTATAAAGCACAATTAAACAAACTATTACTAAAAAGCATAAATAAAATACTTTACAATAGCTATTTATAAAATTTGCTCTTATTATTATCGGAATTCGAAAGTATAGGCTGAAATGACAGTGCAATAGTATTAGGATCCGTTGAGATATATATGTTGGGAGTAGGCATAACATAAAGTACGATAGAATTAAAGTCTTAGCAACTATTCGTACATGTGGGGTTTACTTAATTAGCTCCAAAATTTGGATTATTAAGCCACTAATTTTTCAAATTATTACTAACCAAATGAGGAACATATTCAAATTTACTATCTAAAAAGAATTAGTTTGTGTTTTTGACGTGGTTCAAAATTTAAAGTTCAATATTTTTTTTGGTAATAATCTTAAATTAATATATGTGATAGTAACTAAATCCACATTAAAAATATTTATAAATATTTTAATGTATATACAAAAGATTTTGATAAAAACTATTGAATTTGCATAAATCAGTGATCGATAATATAGATCCAACGCTACTCATACTACCATCCCTAACCTTGCCTCACCTCCTCATTCCCCTCTACCTTTAATTTGATTGGTACCTATTTTAATTCGACTTTTTATTTGAATAATTTTTTCTTTGTCAAATTGCTCCTTATTTGGATTCGACGGTAGACATTATGGTGATCATACTTGTTTGAATAAGTTATACTTTTTAAAAAAATTTATTTGTGTAATTTTATCTTGATACATAGTCTAAAAAAGTATAGAAAACTTTTGAATCTTATAATTTTAAACCAAAATAAGCAAAATATGTCAAAAAGTCATTTAATCTTGTGGTTTTAATTAATATATATGTGAAAAAATAAAATTAAAAAATTGTCAAGAAACAAAAAAGTATTTTTTTTTAAAAATAGACTAAAAATAAAATAAGACAAATAAACAAAAATAATGAGAGTATAATTCTTTTAGAGCAGTACTTTATTTACTTACCAAAGTTTTTTTTTTTTTTTTTTGAAAAAAGTAAATCACTTCTTTCTCATTAAAAAACAATTTTAGGAAAGATAATTTTTCTACATACCAAACCATCCCCTACCACTTTGTTTGGATGGTTGTTATGTATTGTTTCATAATGTATTGTATTATATTGTACTATATTGT
>JAABOM020000092.1:24161817-24177077 GCA_011800125.2 Solanum clarkiae | reverse complement strand
ACTTTGTTTGGATGGTTGTTATGTATTGTTTCATAATGTATTGTATTATATTGTACTATATTGTATTATATCGTAATGTATTGTTTCAATGACTACAATATTTGGATAGATTGTATTGTTCTTCGTCGTTACATAATGTCATATATCTATAATTTAAATGATAAATCTACAAAAAATTGAAAGGTATGTGGTGAATTTCATGAAAAGACAAGGTAAATGATAAAATAAAATTAATAAATAAATAAAAAAAGTAAAAAATGAGAAGAAGATATTAAAGTAACGATGCAACCACACCAAATCGATCGTTACATAAAATGGGTCTTTTTAACGTTACCTAAAGATGGAATTAAACAATAGAATACAATGGAACTTAAGTAACAATAAAAACAAACATTGTACTTAAACGAACAATATAATACAATACAATGAGTAACAACCATCCAAACAAGGGGTAAATATCCATTGTTGTTAAAATGTGAAGTATAATTAATACTCCGCTGTACGCCAAACACCATGTGAAACTCTACATCATAGGTGAACAAAACTGCATATTGAGGTCAATTATTTTTTAAAAAAATTAAAGTAGATATCGAATTCCTTTCCACTAATTCGTGTATCTATCCTAGTGATAATTGTAGCTCCGCCACTATACACATGAGTCCTAATCATAGCATGCCTTAATTTTACTTACTCAGGCTAACAAGAATAGTTAAATGAGTTGACATATTTTAAGTTATTAAGATTTATATTCAAACTTTTCACAAAAATATTATTGCATTAGGGTTTAACTAAAAGGTAAAAACATCAATCATTTTTTATTGGATTGTTCTCTAATTCAAATTTAGAAAAAATTATAAAGAGAACGAAAAGTTTATTGGTGGAGGAACAATGAAAATTATATATTAAAAGATGATATTGCTTTACCTTTAAAATGTGAAAAATTGAAAAGCCAAAATTTTTTAATAGATCAACGAAAAAGCTTGGTCATTATCAAAATGAAATTAAAGAGATTGTCGGACTTCTTTTGTTACAATTAGTGAGGCTGCCTTTCCAATTTCATTTGATTTCCGTTTTTTAGTGAAAAATGACTGTCAAGGTACTATTTGCTAAATTTGGTTTATGTAGATAAATTATTCATTTAATGAAAATAAATATTTTTATTTAGGAGTAAAGGTATTTTCGTAATTTGACTTTTGACTTGAGGTCTTTCCACTTTTAATTATACTAGTTTCTGAACACGTGCGTTGCACGTGTGTTCAATGTGAATTTTTATAGATTTGTTGGAACGATAAAATTCTATAAAAATATGCATACAATGAGTAGTAAAATATAATTAATTACAAATAGATCGTTATAAATATGACAAAAAGACCAAATGAGGGACACATTTTAATGTTTAACATTAGTTCCTTTTAAGCAATCAACTGTAAATTTTAAACGTGTGTCAGTAGTTAGTAGACTTTCAGTAAAGTCACTAATAGCTAATTTGGGCCCAAATTATAATATCAACTTATGACAATAAGATTTTAATAAAAAACTAATTTAAAGAAGTCTAATAGAGGCAAAACAAAAAAATTAAACAAAGAAGAAAAAAATTCAATATTCTCGTCATTCTTAAGACTTAATCATAATAATAAAAAATTGAAAAAATACATAATTTTTCGAGATCTTGTATATACTCTATCTTTTTCTCATTTGCAATCAAAATTTAAGAGCCTTATTCATCGAGTCAAACTAAAGTATAAACTAATAACTGCAAAAATGATACAAGCGTCTCACTACTTAAACTATGGAATGAAAAACAAAAAGCATTGGATAAAGATCTCATGAAACAAAAAAGTTGAATTTATACAGATTAAAATAGAGTAATACCAAAAAATATCTTAAAACTTTAAATTAAACATATGGAGATTATGAATATAAAAAAGTATGAAAGTTATAGATATTAAAAGTAGTGATTGAATAAGTAATTAAATATGAGATAAAGTGAATATTTTTTAGAAAAATAAAAGAGAAAAACTAAACAAACTAAACTGTATGAAATTCCTAACCAAAACTAAAAAACAATAAATACATGTAATAAAATAAGTCATTTTTTAAAAAAAAATCAAATGTATTAAGCTGTTGTTTATTTATTTTTCAAATATGAATATTACATTTATTACATAGTGAATTCAATAAAATGAATAACACATTTTTAATTCCATCATAATAAGCAACCATGCACGTCCATTTACAATAAATTATAAAAAAATCATTTTAAAGTAAATCTAAAGTTATAAAGAAATAACATATTATTTAGGGTTATGAATTTGAAATTAAAAGACATAAGATTAATGATGATTATTGAACCAAATATCAGCAACGATTACAAAATAATTCATGTTTCTAAGTACGTTCTTTCCCTCTTTTAAACAAAATTCTACACTTCATTTTTTAAAAATAATTACACATATACCAAAAAACATTAATTATATATGAAGATAAACATAATTTTTAACTTGATGTCTTTCCATTTTTAATAATATATGTTGATGATATGAAATACACATTTTTTTCAAAATTTGAATAAAAAACGTTTAATAAAAACATTTTATTATACGTAGATGCGCTCATTCAAAACAACACGCGGCTCAAATGTCAATTTATCCTGTTCGAATTGACAATGACAACCACAATATAATCACAGGCCACATATTTAGTAATACACCTAATCATAAATGATTGCCCCACATTTTCCAACAACACCAAGGCTGATAAAAGCACAAAATTTTTCAAAATCAGAGAACAGAGTAAATTTTTTTTAAAAAAATGGAGAAGATAGAGCACAAAATGGTAGCTGTAAATGGCCTAAATATGCATATAGCAGAATTAGGCCAAGGACCAACAATCCTCTTCATCCATGGCTTCCCTGAGCTCTGGTACTTTTTGCTTCAATCTTCAATTTTAGATTTTCTAGTATGTTTTAATGAGTCGTAGTTCTGTCGAAAACAACCTCTCTAACTTGTTTTTCCCCCATCTGTTCGTTTTGACTGTGTGATTGTGTGAACATATATGGATCTACTTGAGTTTTGTGTAACAAGAACAACAACATACCAGTAAAATCCCACAGGGTCTGGGAAGATAGATTGTACGCAGACCTTATGCTACCTCAGAAGAAGTAGAGAGGCTGACAAAATTGTAATTGTAATTGTCTTTTTGTACTATACAAACCTTCTCACCAGGTTTGGCTGAATCTCGGTAAATGCTTTGAATATGGGACAGTTAACCCACGATCTTTTGAAACAGGTACTCATGGCGCCACCAAATGGTCTACTTAGCTGAACGCGGCTACCGTGCTGTGGCGCCTGACTTAAGGGGTTACGGAGATACTACTGGTGCACCCCTTAATGACCCTTCAAAGTTCAGTATCCTTCACCTTGTAGGTGATCTTGTAGGACTTCTTGAAGCCATTGCTCCTAATGAAGACAATGTATTTGTTGTTGCACATGATTGGGGTGCCATAATTGCTTGGCATTTATGCCTTTTTAGGCAAGATAAAGTTAAAGCCTTGGTGAATTTGAGTGTCCATTTTACCCCAAGGAACCCACAGATGAATACTGTTGAGGCACTAAGGGCTATGTATGGAGAAGATCACTATTGTTGCAGATTTCAGGTTCTCTCTGTTTCGTTTGTGTTTGATATACGGATTTTACATGTTTTTCGGGGTATATTCAAATCTTGCTATGGAAAGCTCACAGCCGTTAGTATGAACTACTACAACGACATATTCAGTGTAGTAACAAAATTGTAGGACAAGAAACTTACAACGACTAATAGTATGAACGACAACAAGACAATGCACTCTCGCCTACTAACATTCTATCCTGATTTGTATCCTCCACAACCTCCTATCTAAGGTCATGTTTTTGGAAACTGAAACCACATCGTGTCCCATCTAATAATAAATAACTTCCCCCTAATACTTCTTCGATCTACCTGTGCTTCTCTTGAAACCATCGTAATCAACCTCTCACACTTTATCACTGGGAAATATGTGGATCTCGTCATTAGATGCCCGAACCATCTCAAACTCCCTTCTGCATCTTGTCCTTCACTGAAGGCACTCTGATCTTGTTCCGGATTTCCTCATTTCTAATTCTATCTCCCCTGGTATGTCCACACATCAATTGCAACATCCTCATCTCCACCATTTCATATTCTGAAATAGAGGCGGCATGGTGCATTAAACTCTCATGCACACACGGTTCGGCCGTGTTGAAGGCAAGATTTTTGCCAAAGGGTTCATCATCTACCATTTGTATATTTAAAAAATCGACTTTTTATATTCAATATGATTCTCTGGCAAACAGATCCAAGTGAACCCCTTGCGCCTTCGGCCACTAAGGGATGGCCAGACGACATTGAGTCTATTATAGACATTCTTACATTACACGACCTGGACTCGTGACTAGACACACACATAATTGATGCAACAAGCTCTCTTTCTTCTTTGTGGCTTGTTCTATATATGTTGCACAAAGTGTTTCTCACTAGCTAGTACAGGGTATGGTAAATTCACAGCAGAAAGTTCACTATGGTTTTACTCTGTAGGTACTGGGCGAAATTGAAGCTGAATTTGCTCCAATTGGTGCGAAGTGTGTTCTTAAGAAAATTTTGACATACCGCGATCCTTCACCGTTTTATTTTCCTAAAGGAAAAGGCCTTGAGGCTGTCCCTGATGCCCCGAGTGCCCTTTCATCATGGCTTTCTGAGGAAGAGCTGGATTACTATGCAAACAAGTTTGAGAAAACTGGTTTCACTGGTGGAGTTAACTATTACCGAGCTCTTCCCATGTAAGCGTTCCTCGTCTTCTGTGACATTGTAGATTTGATTTCATAGTTAATCCCAAAAAGAATGACACATTTCTATAATTAGCAACATTTTAACTCTGCATTTTTTACTCTTAACGAAATGATTTCCAGCCACATAAATATCTGTACTTAGACCACAAATTTCAAAAGTCTGTCTTTCTTTTGCAAACTTCGCGTAAAGTCAAACTAATCCATATAAATTACGACAAAGGGAGTGTCATGTTTTCTAGGAAGTCAAGAATGTTGTGAAGTTCATGAACACTATCGTATTCTATGTTGCTCAGACTCTCCAACATTGTTGCTACACTCATGTCGGATACTCCAAATTGCATAGTTTTTTTTTGGAGGATCTGACACGGATTCTTAAGCATTTCTTAAGAGTCCGAGCAACATATATAGATCTTATTAGTTGCTTGTAGACTATTTTGATCAACTTCTTCACACATGCATTGCGATATCTCATGTATATTTTGAAGTTACAGTTTCCCAAAATTTACATACATCCTAAAGTTGTGTCTTATGCAGAAATTGGGAACTCTCAGCACCATGGACAGGGGCTCAAGTTAAAGTTCCGACCAAGTTTATCGTCGGAGAATTCGACTTGGTTTATAATATACCAGGTGCTAAAGAGTACATACACAATGGTGGATTTAAGAAATATGTTCCATTGTTGGAGGAAGTTGTTGTTTTGGAAGGTGCAGCTCACTTTGTCAACCAAGAAAGGCCAGATGAGATTAACAAACACATTTATGACTTCATTCAAAAGTTCTAAAAAATATGATCTCATTGACCTTTCTGATCGGACCCTTCCCCAAACTCTGCACATAGCGAGATCTTTAGTGCATAGGTTTGCACCTTCCATTAATGTTAGTCTTGTTACTTGTGAAGAGAGAATAGTAGTGTAGATTTGAGGAGAGAAGCCAGAATAAATTAACTATGAGAAATAAAGAAAAAGTTAATTATTAAATTATGTATCAATATTATTACACTATTGTTATTGTTATTATTATATGTTGAATGTTATTGTTATTATTATATGTTGAAATGTCAGTGCAATAATATTGAGATACAGTTTGTTGGGAGTAGACATAATATATAGCACGATAGAATTAAAGTCTTAGGTCCAAGATTTGGATTATTAAGCCATTCTATTTTTTAAATTTATGTTGCGGAGAATCTTTAAAAATGCCAATGGGTGTGTATTGGATTCTTCAAAAATAGTGTATTTTCTAAGGAAAATTAAGTTTGTACCTTTTTAAAGCAAACCATTTATATTCATATATCCCTTTACATTTTATACCCCATATTATTAAAATTTTGCTCTTCTAATATAAAAGTTCGTGTGCTGATGTCATCACTACTTGTATGATATATCAATAAGGTATACACATACCAACAAGTTGTCACAAATAATTACTCTCAATCCGATATGATACCGGTAGGGTATAAATATACTGACAGAATATATAACGAATATATTTTCTACTAATTTAGAGTTTAATAATTATTTTATTTATTTCTTAAAAAAATATTATATACCAATCGCGTATCAATATACTGTTAGCGTATCATTGGACTCCTTTTATATGATACCGCTATGAGATATATATATACCGTCAGAGTATATTTCATAATATTTATTTTGACATCAGCATGATGTTAGTATATGAAATAAAAAGGGGTAAATGGGTAGAAAAGCTAAATAGTTTGGGTAATAAGTCCATTAAAGGTAAATAGTTTAGATTGAGTCTATTAAGAGTAAATAATATCAAATTAAGTCTATTTTATGTACTTTTTTCTATTTTTTAAGGATCCAATATTGGTGCGGCAACATTTTTGAAGAGTCTGAGCATCTTAATTTTAAATTGTTACTATCCATATAAGGAACATGTTCAAATTTACTAAAGTGAACAACATTACCCTGATGCCTCAAAGGCTCCCGCCTATTGCGGGGTAAAGGGGGGTCGAATGTACGCAGTCTGACCTCTATATTTAAAAATATAGTGCGATTGTTTCCGAATAATGTTCAAATTTACTACATCAAAAAAAATTCTAACTACTAATAGAGTTTCAATTTATTTTGACTGATTTTAACTTGATACAGAATTTAAGAAACTATAAAAGATTTTTGAATTTTTATAGTCTTATCCTAAAAATATGTAGTCTTAATTATGCTATGTGCAAAAATTGAAATTAAAACAATGTCAAGAAATAAAACATACTGAAAAAAAGAAAATAAGACATATATTAAAACCGAAAGAATGTGTAGTATTAGTTTTATTTACTTACCAAATATTTGTTTTTTCTTAAAAATAAATCACTTTTAGAAAATATATTTTCCTACCAACCAAAATTTGTGCTCCATCGTGTACGCCAAACACCATGTGAAGCTCCTGACATAATGGACAGTTTTGCACTTTTTCCAATCCAGAAGATGTGGATCATTTTGAAAGACGGAATACATTAACAATAACAACAACATACCCAATGAAATTTATAAGTGGGGTCTGAGGAGGGTCGATTGTACGCAGACCTTACCACTACCTCATAGAGGTAGAAAGACTGTTTCCTAAAACCCTCAGCTCAAAACTCATAGGCAGAAATACCTAAGTATGACCAAAAAGACCGTAAGTGAATAGCATAGTAAATAAAAAGTGAATAGCATATGAAAAAGGTTAATATGGATAGAGAGTTGTTATGAATAAAAGACGGAATACATTAACAATCCCATAAATTTATTTAAACATTCAAATTTCAACTCAAATTTTGAAAAAAAAATTACTGTGGATAATTCAACCATCTTAGTTAACTACATAAAATATGTCACTTTTTTATTAGACTGAACAGTCACAATCGTAATATGCCTAAATTTTTTCTAAAATGTGAAATAAAGTTATTTTATAAAATAACTTTATCACGTGTTCTGATGCTCAATCGAGAACAAACAGTTGGATGTAAATGTATTGAGCCTTTTTGAAACATAAAAAATTCTACTATCTTAAATGATAACAATAATAATGAAATTGATAAAGACAACCCTAACAGAATCATTAGTCAGATATTTTACTACAGCTACTTCAGAAAAATATCCCACATTTGCCCCACACACTAATAAACACACAAATTTTTTCGCTTAGAGAAAACATTAGAGTGAAACAAAGAAACAAAATGGAGAAGATAGAGCACAAAATGGTAGCTGTAAATGGCCTAAATATGCATATAGCAGAATTAGGCCAAGGACCAACAATCCTCTTCATCCATGGCTTCCCTGAGCTCTGGTACTTTCTGCTTCAATCTTCAATTTTAGATTTTCGAGTATGTTCGAGAGTCTATCAGAAACAACCTCTGTAACTTTGAGATAGTGATAAAGTTTGACTCTAGTCTATACTCTCTACACCCAACTTTATGAGATTACACTGAATATATTATTGTTTTTTCCATTTGTTTGTTTTGAGATTGTGTGATTGTGTGCTAGTTAAAGCACAACCTTCCAGAACATATATGGAACTACTTGAGTTTTGTATGACAAAATTGTTATTGTTATTTTCTTTTTGAGACGAGGTCTTCTGAAAAAAGCCACTCTATCTTTATGAGATAGTGGTAAGATCCGCATACATTTTATCCTTCCAAGACTCCATTAGCGGATTCCACTGGGTGTGTTATTTTTGTTGTACAAATCTTCTCGCTGAGTTTGGGTGAATCTCGTTAAATCCTTATGTTTTATTTTGTCTTTGTTTTGAATATGGGATAGTTAAACCACGATCTTTTGAAACAGGTACTCATGGCGCCACCAAATGGTCTACTTAGCTGAACGAGGCTACCGTGCTGTGGCGCCTGACTTAAGGGGTTATGGAGATACTACTGGTGTACCTGTTGACGACCCTTCAAAGTTCAGTATCTTTCACCTTGTGGGTGATCTTGTGGGACTTCTTGAAGCCATTGCTCCTAACGAAGACAATGTGTTTGTCGTTGCACATGATTGGGGTGCCTTCATTGCTTGGCATTTATGCCTTTTTAGGCCAGATAAAGTTAAAGCCTTGGTGAATTTGAGTGTCCATTTTTCACCAAGGAACCCACAGATGAATCCAATTGAAGGGCTAAAGGCTTTATATGGTGAAGATTATTATATGTGCAGATTTCAGGTTATCTCTGTTCTTGTTTGTATCTATTTAATTTGTGTTTGAGAGCTATGTTATAAATTTTCTACTTGACTATGACTTCATTTACAAAATTAATCAGTCATGAAATAAAAGAGCAGCACAGCTTAATGCAGCGTGCTACTCTTCTTGCACACAGGTTGTGGCAGAGGTAGGATTTTCACCAAAGGGTTCATCATCTATTATATGTACATAAAAAGAACATTTGACCTTGTACATATGGGGTGAGTTTCTGGCAAAGACGTGCGTGGCTGTTTGGGGATGGGCTGGACCAAATCGAAGTCTATTGTAGACAAGTTTTACCTTGTAAACATGCTACAGTGTTCCATTTGTGGAACAGCTTACACTCAACAACTCTTATTGATGTGACAATACTCCCCTTCTCCTTCATGAATGAAGTTTTCTAAACTTTGATATAAAAAGGACAGCTTGAAGCACAAACAATCCTGCGTTAACAATGTGCAGGGAAGGGCACATCCAAGTTGTTTCCATGTGACCTATAGACTGTCTACATCACAACTATCCTAATGATGTAAAAAGTTTGTTCTATATTTACAAAGTGTTTCCCCGTAGTACTAGATATGGTAAGATGAGCTTATACTGAACAACTATGTTGCTCGAACTCTCTAGAAAAGTTATTGCACCTGTCGGATCCTCCAAAAATATACAACTAAACACTGTTTTTTAAGTACATATCATCACCTCAACTTGTGACATACAAGTAAACAACTTTACTATTCTGCTGGACTCATTCTTGATTTTAAAATTTTGATAGGACTAATTACATTTATCTGGAAAAAATATCCATCTAAGTACAATATTTATTGTATGAAAATAATTCATAGCATAACTTGCTCTTATATATATATATATATTTTGGACAAAGGTAACAAGTTTGTATATAAATCTTCAGCGCTAAGGCTGGAATCCCAAAAATTGACATCACATAGTTACATACAACTGAGTAGGCTCAGCAACCCAAAAAAAGAGAAAACTATCGCAGGTCCTATTTCATCTTTACAAGGATCTTAGAATGTCTATAATTGCTACAGGATCATCTATATACTCACAACTACACCAGTAGCAAAAAGTGTTAATACAGTCCATTTTAATCTTATGTAAAGGAATGCTCATATTTTCAAAATATCTTGAATTTCTCTCTTTCCAAATAGTCCACCATATCAGTGCTCTTATATATTTTTCTAAACCACAAAAATGGAAATATACAAAATTATGTTGGTGACATCAAGTCTTCAGAGCAGATTTGAAGCAGATGATCTGAAAAATAAAAGTAGATAAATTATCTCATTGATTTGTTTGGAACATGATAGATACCATTGAAAAATTCCTTAGAACTATTGTAAAATAGACTCCACCTTAGTCTACCCACTTTGACTATAAAAAGAGTGTGTTTTCACCTTTGTTGGTGAAAAGTCATGACCTGTTGGGAAGCCCCTAGTTTGTCATTTAGCATTAACATGGAGTTTGCTCCTCTTTCTATTGATCTAATGGTCGTAGACTAACTTGTTAAGGACTTCGGTTTCTTGTGAGCAAATTTTAGTTGGTACTTTCAGCAACAGGAAGTTCACTATGATCTTAACCTGTAGGAACAAGGAGATATTGAAGCTGAATTTGCTTCCGTTGGTGCTAAGTGTGTTCTTAAGAAAATGTTGACATACCGCGATCCTGCACCATTTTATTTTCCTAAAGGCAAAGGCCTTGAGGCTATCCCTGATGCTCCGGTTTCCCTTTCATCGTGGCTTTCTGAGGAAGAATTGGATTACTACGCCAGCAAGTTTGAGCAGACTGGTTTCACTGGTGCAGTTAACTATTATCGAGCTTTATCCATGTAAGCATTCCTCACCTTCTGGGATATCATAGCCTTGATTGCATTTGTTTGACATGTTAGTTGCATGCTTATATAGTTCGCATTTGTTCGGACTATTTGGGGATTAAGGTTTAGTTGTTGCTTCAACAATTGCATTAGAGTGTCAAGAGATCTTAAGTTCTAGTTTGAGACTTGTATGTTGGCATAGAAACAAGTATGAGATTTTATAGCATGTTTGGCTAAGTTTTCTGGGAAGCCAAAATTTTTTTTTTATTAACTTTTAGGCAAAAATGTAATCAACACATAGTAAATTGATCAATATAAATTATCATGTTTTCTAGGAAGTCGAGAAAATTGTGAAGCTCATGAACCACTAGTGTATTCTATCTATGTTGCATAGACTCCAAAACTATTGCCACATTTGTAGCGGATCCTCCAGAATGCACCATTTTTGGAGGATCCGACATGCATTCCGAAGTATTCCTAAAGAGTCTGGGCAATATAGATGCTATTAGTTGCTTTAAACTATCTTCATCAACTTCTTCATGCATGGAAACTCGAAGGTGTTAGTCCCTTTGTCAATCACTTGAACTCTCAAGTCCTCTTTAGTCAAGAAAATGACATTTTTGGGATTTGAAGTTTGGAGTTGCTTGCCCAAAATTTACATATATTATAAAGTTGTCTTATGAAATGCAGGAGCTGGGAACTCACGGCACCATGGACAGGGGCTCAAGTTAAAGTTCCGACCAAGTTTATTGTCGGGGAATTCGACTTGGTCTATCATATGCTAGGTGCTAAAGAGTACATACACAATGGTGGATTTAAGAAATATGTTCCATTGTTGGAGGAAGTTGTGGTTTTGGAAGGTGCAGCTCACTTTGTCAACCAAGAAAGGCCAGATGAGATTAGCAAGCACATTTATGACTTCATTCAAAAGTTCTAAACTTCCTCTTTTCATATGCTACGGATTATTTAGCCCCATAATTTGGCTTGTAAGATCTACATTGGATATGTTGTTATGGATGTAATTTGGCTTGAAAGTTAATTTGAATTTGGAATCATGTTGATACGTTATTTTTGTAGTAATTTGGCTTGTAACTTAGTTTGAGTTTGAAACTTTTTTATGATAGGGCTTAGGCAAAAAGGCATAGAGACTACGATGAGCCTAGTGCAATGAGCTCGACCTAGAAGGCAAACACCTTTTGCTGACAGGGGGTTTCAAACTTGTAACTTCGAGTGAAATTTTCAAGCCAAAACCACTAGGCCGACCTGAAGGATAATATAGAAATTTGGTGTCTTGTTTGTTTTTTCTATCATGCGATAGTATAATCGTACCATTTTGCTCAGAATATGAAAGTTTGACTACCAAATACTGTTATGTATCATACATCTCTTTCTGACTTGTACAGAATAGAATGTCATGCTTTTTTATTTAGAAATAATCTAACTTAAAATTTTTGTCTTACTATCAAAATAACTTATAGTCTTACATAATTCTATTACTCATTCTAGACTATAAGTTTCAAAAAAATATAATTTTTTTTTTCTTAGAATATCATGTTCAATTAAACAACCCAATAAAAATTGGGGCAAAAAAGTTTAATGCTTGACTTAAAATCTTAAGCTAATCAACAAACTTATATTTGAAGAATATTCTTTATCCTTTGATTTAAGATAGTCTGTCATTTCTTCATTTTAGGATTAAAGCCAATCAATAAAATAATCTTTATCCTTCAATTTAAAATCTTAACCTCTATCAACTTCATTTTAGGATTATAGTTATCTTTTTACCTAAGGATGTTACTTTCCTAATGGGTAACTAGAAAAAAGTATATTTGTTTTGTAATTTTGAGAACTTAGATTTTTCTCTTAAATATTTTGAAAAGCCTATTGTAACACCTGGTGAAAAGACTAAATTACCCCTAGAATTGACCTTGCGCGTAATGCGTCTTCCCATGCTCCGTTTGCAAATCCGAGACTGGATTTGTGATCACTACGAAAAACTGAGTCGGAAAATGGTCTCGACTCGATTTTAATGCAACCGAGTCAAATAATTTTTCCAAAAAATTCCAAAACAGTGGGCTTTTCGCGCCCCTTCTGCGACGTGCCTGGGACGCGGATTCCCACTTTCGGTGATTTTCGAAGGGAGCTAATTTTGCGAAAACGGGGAAAAACCCACATGTGCGCGATGCACACCTGTGTAATTTCTGCACAGTTTTCCTTCTTTATCTAGGGAGGGTAGTTTCGACCTTTCCCACACCCCATAAGCCTAAACTAGTCGGTTTTAAATCTAATTTCGACCCTAAACGCATAGAATACACTTTCATTATTTCAAAAACCTCCTAGAGACCCAAGCATAGGATCAAGAACGCTAGTTAGAGCTCAAGAAATCCCCTCAATTCTTCATGAATTCTTTCTCCAGGTATGTAAGGCCCTCCAAAAGTATTCTATTATGATTTTAATATTTTAAAATCCCTAAGTTTTCATTCAAGATCATGGTTGCAATGTGAAATCAAGATTTCTTTTCCCAGTATTAGTAAATTCCATTCACATGTTGGCTCATGCATCTTTTTCGACATAGAACCACATCTTTTACTGATTTTAGCATGAAGTTACATGTATGAACATGATTTACTGTTATGGAGATGTTCTTGAAAAAAAATCCTGTAATTATTTCCAGAAAAGAAAGACTAGTATATGTACAGTTTAAGCTACATTTATAAAGTACACTTTGAGAACTTGTTCTTGCACTTTAACTAACCTAGCATGTTTTGAATGACTTGAGTTGATACTAGTTTTCAGTCAAGCTAAAGAGTTCAGATGAGAAAATTAAGTAGTAAGTTGGGTTAAGTTCCCGAAAGATTAGACTTTGAGAATTTACATTCTTTAAGCTATGAGCTATATAAAAAATCATTTTTGGGAGTAGTATTGAGCATCGATATAAGTGAGAGTAGAATTAATTACTTGCACTCATAAACTGTGTAGCCAGCATAGGATAAGATTGCACCAAGGTACGTTCCTCATTAGCCACTAAGATGGCCCAGTTTTGGGATGGATTCACTCCCCTAGTTCTTCGTCTCCTACCCCAAGAAAGTACGGGACGGCTCTGGTAGCGTGGGAAAGATGTTGTATCACCACGAAGCTCATAGTGGTGGTTGTCGGTTAGAGAAACTCCCCAAGCTAAGTAAGATATGTTTTATATACAAGTTTTCAGCATGTTAATTTTAGCATACAGAGTACTTATTATTATGTTACTTCATTCTGAACTATGTTGATGTCTTTTGAGAAATATTGTTTTATCTTGAGTTCCGATTTTGGCCATCTTACGTACTGTACATTCCACGTACTGACGTCCTTAGGACCTACATCGTTTTATGATGCAGACGCAGGTGACAGAGCTCCTCAGCAGCCGCTTCGTTGAGGACCAAACATCTTCCAGATATCAGTGAGGCCTCTTCTCAGTCTAAGGCTTGGAGTTGTTTATGTTTTCCTTTCGGCATTTACTTTCAGTTATGGCTACTTGGGGCTATCCAGATAGTCCTTTCAGACAATTCTAGTAGAGGTTCCATAGACTATGTGTTAGATATTTCAGTTCGAGTGATGGAATTAATTGTTGAACTGTTTCCCCTTTTCAGTTTATTCAGACAAGTTTAGTAGCTTATGTTTATCATTTATAGCCTTTCCACATTCATTTAAGTCTTCTGATGAGTAAGTAATCAGGCCAAGTGGTTCGCTTGGGACCAGCAATGGTTCTGAGTGCAAATTAAGGTAGGGTGTGTGGTGGAGGTGTGACACCTATGTAATTTCCAACTTTACTATGGATATACATTTTAATTTTGAATTTCATTAAAATGGAAAGTTCAAAAATAAATATAATAAATAATTATTATATATAAAAGAATATAAAGTGGATTACTCTCAAACCCTCAGGGGTTGGCCTGGTGGTAATAGACTTGAGCCTTGGAGTTTGCTCCCTTTCAAGGTCTCAAGATCAAAAGAAAAGAGTGAAAAAAATTTCTGAGGGTCATCGGACTGGGTAAAACCTGAATTAACCGTGGTGCACTTGAGGGAAACTCCTTGCCGAGGGCCTGTGCACCCTCGGAATTAGTCAGGGCTCTAAGAGACTCGAACACCCGGTGCAAATCAAAAAAATAAAATAAAAATAAAGTGGATTACTCTCATGGAGTGATTTATATACAAGTTATGACATTGGTCAGGTCTTAAATGCAAGTGATTTAATAGGGAATATTAATAAAAATGAAATTGACTATTTATTCATAATTTTGGCTTAGGGATAAAAGCAAAGCAACAAACAAAAGCATGATACTTAAGCTTTAGCTGATTCTCAAAAATTTCTCGATAATTTAGAAAGTTCAAATGAATAAATAAGTTCCACAGTAATTATTTATCACCTAAGCAACA
>JAABOM020000092.1:24150294-24161807 GCA_011800125.2 Solanum clarkiae | reverse complement strand
CCCCCCCCCGAAGCAGTGAAATGAGGAAAAATAGGAATGAAGAAAAATCTAACTACATGCGAGATCATATTTAGAAAAAAAGATGACAAAACAAGAGTAAAAGGATAAAGAACAAGGATAAATCTAAATACAACTGAGACCAGATACGTGAGAATAAAAGGATAAAGAACAAGGATAAATCTAATTAATAAGTGAGACCAGATTCGCGATTTAAATTTTCTGAGTTTGACTTTGACCATCTCAAGTCATTTAATTTACTTTATTCAAAAATAATTTTATGTGTTGAATTTGGATAAAATCATATTAACTCTCTTTCCTATTTTGCATATTAAACTACACTAATGTGTGTGTATAAATATTTTCCTTTGTTAGGCATAGAGGTATTCAGAAAAAACCATCAAAAATCATGAGCAAAAAGGGCCTAAGTGTAGTACTTGAAGATGATAGAAGCATGACTTCTATTGTCCCAACCAAACCCCATTCCTCAAACATTGGAGCTGAAAAGAAACCTACTTATGGGTTTCTTGATTTTTGTTTGTTTTGCAAGAAAAAGCTGTCACCTGATCAAGATATCTACATGTACATGTGAGTAATTTTTGTTATGATAAATTTAGATTGAAGGTTAAATATGTAATCAAAATTTATTCACAACTGAGGGACTAAAAAGTTCTATTAATTCTATAATTAAATTTATAAGCATTGTTGTCATGAAATGATCTTTTGGACAGGGGTGATAAGGCATTTTGTAGCGTGGAGTGCAGGAGCAAGCAGATAGCTTTGGATGAACAAGCAGCTGAAGACAAAAAGAAAAAGCAGGCAGCTCTGAAAGCTTCTTCATCTTCCAAGAATTCAAAATCATGCTTCGGTCCAATGTTTTTTTAGCCTTCTAGGTTTATAATAGCAACATTTTGTTTCGACTATTGTGTCATGTTCCTTTTTTTGTACTTGCATTGCAAGTGGATTCAGGATTTGATCTTCTTGAATTCGGATTTAGAAATTTTATTACCACCTATCTATTTTACTTGGTTTGAAATTTATTATTTGTACTTTTTAGTGCAACATTTTGTTTCGACTATTGTGTCATGTTCCTTTTTATGTACTTGCGTTGCAAGCTGATTCAGGATTTGATCTTCTTGAATTCAGATTAAGAAATTTTATTACCACCCATCTAGTAAGTCTATTATTCGTACTTTTTAGTGAAGGGAACCCACAGCCGCTATCCTTTGGGTGCACACAGGGTAAATCTCACTCCTATGCAATAGCTTGCAAACCACACAGGAGAGGTAACCCACACTGGATTACGAGCTCGACCTAGAAGGCAAATCCCTTGCTTTCGCTGGCAAGGGATTTCGAACTTGAGACCTCCAACATGGAAGTCCCAAGCCAAAACCACTAATTTGATAATAATAATAATTTATATCTTTTTCTAGCCTTCAAGTGATAGGGGCAAGTCATTGTTGCAATCTATTCTGGTAAGTACACATTTTGATGTGTCATCTATTCAGTATTTATCTCACATTCAAATAAGCATGAGTCAATAGACAAACTCATTTTCAACAGTTCAAGTGATAGTTTGACTATGTGTTGGAGTCAATTAATAGTCCAAATCATAGAGTCCAAATCATAGATAGCCCCGCAAAACTTGTCTGAATATTTTATGGAACCACCTAAAATAAGGCAATAACAATTTGAACACCTAGCCTATAGTCAAAATGTGTCACTTTAACAATGCAGTTGGGTAAACTACATTCAAACTGTAACAATTTTTATTAGGCTAACTTAAACACCAAAGATATAATAATTCTATAAACAAAAACACATCCCACTCCATTCTTTTATGGTAAGGACGTCCTTTAATACCTCTCATTAAAGTCATATTTGCTCTCCCACTTGAGTTAGCAAGAAGCATGGGAAGAATGAATCAGAAATGCTAACAGAAGGTGAGAGAAAATGTACACGTATGTGAATTTTCCAGTATGTCTTTGTAGATGGGAATTTTCAAACATTGTAACATCATCATCGTCATCCGCATCACCACCGAGCTCAACCAGATTTAAATAGGAGTACAACTTTTGAATCCAAATAGAAGTACACAAAGTGGTTCATCTCATGAGTCGCATAATAACCTACACAAGAAAAGGTAAAACAAAAATATCATGATTCATCGATACATCATAAAATTTATAGATCAAATCATAAAACTAGTCATTCCGTCATATTCAAAGCAAACAAATATTCAAAAAGCCTAACGAAGAACAAGATTTTCCAACCTCAACAACCACTATATTGTGTCAGTATTACAAAGGAAGAGAAAGGAGATAAATAACTGACGACACCACCTTTGTAATTGTTTTACCTGTTCTACTTTTTTTAATTTGTTGTGATTGTATTTTTATTCAATGACATCAACACCAAAAAAGAGATCCAGCTTTTTTTTAAAGAAAATTTAGTATTTTTCTTTTGGTATGAAATTGCGCTTCGGTTGAAAAATGATCATGCTTCACTTCACACATCTCACTTTGGTGAAGCAACACCTTGCGGCCTGTTTCCACTTCTTACTCTCAAGACACTGCCTACAGCTTTTGGCTGTATTGCAACTAGCGCCAGCCTTCATATTGTTTGAAACTGAAAATGGTCTGATGTCCATTGGAATCCAACATGGAAATCCCTTTCTTTCTATAGGTACCCAAAAATGTAATCACTCAGTTATGCTGCTTTGAACTAGTAGCACAAGTTACAGAACGAACGAGAAGTACAAATGCTATACTGAATTGACAATAAGAGGCTCAAGTATACATTGACAATTGAAGCCTCAGCGCTAAAGAATAACGAGTAAAACTAAAGAATATTTTATCATAATACTCATATATTAATTGATCCACACTCTCTCTCCCTTACCGTACAATAGCGTGTCTGCTAACTTGCGCAATTGCCGGAGATGGTGATAGGACGACCATGACGGGATGGGGAAAAGGAAGCTGAGGTCAAGGAGCTAACAATACTGAGATCAGGGGAGCCAAGTGCGTAGCACAAATCCGGGAGGGAAGAAGGCCCTGCTGTTTAAGGAGAACCTACTGTTCCATTCGTGATGAACAATGTTCCATTGACCCCGACCAGCACACATAGGCCTTATCAGGGGGGATCTATAGAGGGAGGAAGAGAAGAGCCTATTGAGTTGAAGAAAAGCACAATGGATGTGGCACGAGGGAATGCAGCTGCTGGTACTCCAAAACCAGATGTACCATTGCAACATGCACCACTACAACAGAAGCGAGAATAAAAGAACTAGGCAAATCCATTTGCGGGGAGCAAACTTGCAGCATGAGGAATGAATCTGAAATACATAGCTCCAGGTGCTAATCGAAGGGCGAAAGTGGCCCAAATCCAGATAAGTGGGATCCAAGAGGAGTCACAAAAATGGCAGTGAGCAATCATCTTGTATGCGGTTAGTGCCTCACCATCTATAGGTGCTATTAACAGGTTCATTGCTACAAATTGGAACTTCACATCCAAACCTGTGATCTACTATCATAAAGATGGGTGCTTTGTGGTTCTATTCAACAATGTTGAGGATAAGGAAATTGTAATGTGCTCTGGCCCCAAAAATATCAACACAAAACCAGCGATAATTAGGACATGGAATGCTGATATTAACTTTGGAGAAGATGTCCTTTAGACTATACAACTGTGGATCCGACTGCACCTACCATGATCTGCTGGGGCATGCCAACTTTGAGTTGTATTGTTAGTGTGCTGGGATAACCTATCTATGCTGATGAGTGCACCAATAGCCTTGAAAGAATTTCCTATACTAGAATCCTAGTAGAGATGGATGTAACAAGGGAACTGCCTACTGCGATATAAGTTCAGGATCCACAGGGTAAGATGTTTGTATAGGAAGGGAGTATGACTGGAAGCCTAGCTTCTGCCCTAAATGCCTGAAAATAGGGTATGTATGCCCAACAGCTATGGAAGCACCTCTGAAACCTACTAACAAAAAGGGCAACGCAATGAAGAAGCCGCAAACTAAACCATCGTGGCATACTAAAAAGCTCTAGACAAGAGACCTGAAGGGGATCCATTCCAACACCCATCTCTATACTCAAATGAAGGTGGTCCCATGGAATGTGAGGAGGTTCAATAAAGTTTATAAGCAAACGGAGATGAAAAAGTTTTTAGTACATAATAAGGTAGATGTAATTGCCATTGTGGAAAATACGGTGAAGAGACAAGCTGCTATGAGAATTGTGCAAAGAGTGGCACCAGGATGTGAAGCCAGTGTTCAACTACAAGCAGGATGATACTGGGAGAATATGGCCGATCTGGAACCCCACATATTGCAATTTTTCAGCAGCACAACTCCATGACCAATTTTTTTACAAGGGAAAATTAGAGAGTATGGATAAAATAAAAGCTTCATGTCTACTGCCATTTATGGACTACACACAATATTAGATAGAAAACAACCTTCCGCTGAAAGTAGTGATAGAGCCCAGGCTAATTATGGGGGACTTCAATGCTATTAGGCATGTGGACGATAGAATGGTAGGGTCTCCCATCCAGCCTAATGAAATTGCTGATTTTAATGATTTCATCCAAAATGCTAGCCTCATGGAAATGAAAGAAAAAGGAAGAGACTTCACTTGGACCAACAATCATGAGCCTAGTAGAATTGATAGAGGATTGGTGAACTCTACATGGGTGCAGCAACGGAACAACTTAGAGGTGGTATTGATGGAGCATAAGTGCCACAACAGGAGACAGACAAAGCATAGGTCCTAGACCTTTTAAATTCTTCGCCTATTAGCTAGCTCTCCAGTTTCCATCACACTATAAGACAAGCATGGAGTATAGGGAAGACAAGACCTTCGATCTACATGATATGGAGAGAGCTTAGCAAGCTAAAAGGGGCATTAAAATCTTAAACTCTAAAGAGTTCCAAGGCATAAAAGTCGGAATAAATACTCCAAGGGATGCTAGCAACAATACAAGCTAGGACAAGCCAAGTTATAACACACCAAGCACTGTATGAAGAGGAGAAGAACACTAAAATGGAATTAGAAAAGTGGCTCAATATTGAAGAAAATGCAATGCTGCAGAAGGCAAGAATTAAGTGGTTGAAACTTGGTGACTCCGACACAGCATTCTTCCACGCTTTTATGAAGAAAAGAGTAGCCCAGAACCAGATCAGAGTGTTAACATCTATTGAGGGAAAACTTCTCCAACATGATGATGCCATTCAAACAGAAATCACTTGTTTCAAAAAGCAACTACTGGGAATAGCATCCCACCAATTGCCTCCTATTGACACTAAAGCTATGCAAATGGAGAAGGTACTCAGTAGACAACAACAGTTATACTTGAACATGTAACTAAAACTGAAGTGCTGGAGGTGCTCAAGGACATTGGTGACAAACAAAGCAGCCCACCAATTGCCTCCTATTGACACTAAAGCTATGCAAACGGAGAAGGTACTCAGTAGAAAACAACAGTCATACTTGAACACACGAAAACTGAAGTGGTGGAGGTGCTCAAGGACATTGGTGACAACAAAGCACCTGATAATTATGGGTATAATGCTTACTTCTATAAGAAAGTTTGGACCATTATCGAAGAGGGAGTAGAGGCAGCAATTCTGGATTTCTTCAATAATTTGATTATGCCCAAGATGGATAACTACACATCAGCGACACTTATTCCTAAGATGAGACATCCTACTACCATTAAAGAATATCGACCAATATCTCGTTGTAACGTGTCATACAAGATTATCACCAAGAGATTGAGCGTCGTGATGACTGCCATTATTGATGGGAGCCAATCTGCCTTTGCATCTGGGAGGACCATTTCAGATAACATCATTTTGAGCCACGAGCTGGTCAAGGATAAGCCCTAGTGTATGCTAAAATTGAACTTATAGAAAGCTTATGATTCTCTTGAGTGGGTGTTCCTAGAACAAGTTCTAATCAGTCTCCCACTCCCTGAGTTATTTGTAAAATGGATCATTCAAGAGGAGGTTCCATGGTGTATGCTATTTGCAGATGACATAGTATTGATTAATGAGACTCGGGCTAAAGTTAATGATAGATTGGAGGTCTAGAGACACGCTTTGGAGTCCAAAGGGTTCAAACTGAGCAGGACCAAAATAGAGTACTTGAAGTGCAAATTCAATGTAGCGGGGGATGGAACAGACACTGATGTGAGACTTGCTACTCAACCTATTCCCAAGAGAGAAAATTGTAAATATCTTGGGTCCATCATCCATAGTAGTGGCGATATCGATGATGACTTCACACACCGTATTGGGGCAGCATGGACAAAATGGAGGCTTGCCTCTGGAATACTGTGTGATAAGAAGATACCACTTAAACTCAAAAGTAAGTTTTACAAGATGGTGGTTAGACCGTCTTTGTTGTATGGGGTGGAGTGTCGGCCAATCAAAAACTCACATGTGTAGAAGATGCAGGTCGCGGAATGAGGATGTTGAGATGGATGTGTGGACATACCAGGAGTGATAAGATTAGGAATAAGACCATTCGGGAGAAGCTAAAGGTGGCCCCTGTGGCTGACAAGATGAGGGAAGCGAGACTGTGATGGTTTGGACATGTGCAGAGAAGAAGTGTCGATGCTCCTGTTAGGAGGTGCGAGAGGTTTAATTTAGGAGTTACACGGAGGGGTAGAGGTAGACCAAGAAGTACGGGGGGAGGTGATTAAACAGGATATGGCAGAACTTGATTTCACTGAGGACATGACCTTAGATAGAAAGAAGTGGAGGTTGCGAATTAGGGTAGCAGGTTGATTGGTAGGGTTAGGGTATGCATGGACTTGGAGTATAGTAGGTTTAGGTGGAGGACGTGTTTTTTTATCATGTGTTCTCATTATCTGTCGTATTATATGTTAGTTTTATCATATTTACATACTATCATGTGTTATTCATTATTAGTCGCTCTTTTTGTTCCCTTCCCTTTCCTTTTTGTCATATCTAGTTCTTTCTGCTTATGGGTTTTGACATGAGGGTTCCCAGGTAACAGCCTCTTTACTTCTATGAGGTAGTGGTAAGGTATGCGTACATTCTACCCTCCCCAGACCCCACTTGTGGGATTTCACTGGGTATGTTGTTGTTGTTGTTGTTGTTGTTTGGGTTTCCAGGAAACAGCTTCTCTACCTCTATGAGGTAATGGTAAGGTCTGCGTACATTCTGCCCTCCCAAGACCCTACTTGTGGGATTCCACTGGGTATGTTGTTGTTGTTGTTGGTTTGCATATCCCCAGTGTCCTTCTCTATAGTGATAAATTTGGGAATCAACTCCACCATTTGCTGCAAAGAAAAGCTTGAGGAAGGTGACCCCAATCCCCATGTCACCTTATCTTTTCGTTATAGCCATGGAATATTTAAATAGAATTCTGAACACACTCCAACATACAAACTTCCAGCTCCATCCCAGGTGCAAGAAACTGAAAATTATGCAACTGAGCTTTGCCAATGATCTGCTAATGTTTAGTAAAGGAGATGCTCAATCAGTGCAAAGGTTGTTCCAATGTTTTACATGATACTCAAATGCTTTTGGACTCCAAGCCAACATACAGAAATGTTCTATATACTTTGGTGGAGTGAGTGAAAGGGTACAAGAACAGATTTTAGATCGGACTGGCATGGCTAAAGGTGAGCTGCCCATAAGATACCTCGGAGTTCCTTTAAGCACCAAAAGATTATTCACAGTGCAATGTCAACCTTTGCTGGAAAAAATGCTAGGAAGGATGACTTCATGGACAACAAAATTCTTGATGTATGAAGGAAGGTTACAGCCATCGAAAGCAGTACTATTCTCCAATCAAACTTACTGGACACTGCTATTTTTATTGCCTAGGAAGATCCTGAAACATTGAGCAAATTTGTCGAACTTTCCTATGGACAGGAGGAATTGAATTGTCCAATAAACCACTGGTTGTGTGGGAGAAACTTTGCTCGCCACAGGTTGCATAAGGCCTTAATATTCTGAACATCCAAATCTGGAATGAGGCACCCATGTGTAAGTTATTATGGAATCTAAGTAGAAAGAAGGATGTGTTATGGATTCAGGGGTCCACATCTACGATGGTTAAGGAAGCTCGTTCTGGGGTAAGTAGGGGCAAGCCAGCTGTATTATACAAAAGATTTTGAAGGCACAGAAGTATATAGAGAAGGCTAGGATAAGTAAGATAGACCTAATTCAAATGACCACATTATCCATTAGAAGGATGTACTATAAACCACTTGGAAAACATCCTAAAATACCCTGGAGGAAAGTGCTTTGCAAAACTCCTCGAACTCCTAAATGCCTGTTTATCCATTTCCTAGCACTACATGAGAAACTATACACGAGACAGATTGATCAAATGGGGGATGCAAGTGATCCCTGAGCATCCACTATGCGACACCGATCTGGAAAGCGTAGATCATCTTTTTTCCTAGTGTCCAGCTTCCAAGGGCATCTGGAGCAAACTTTTGAATTGGCTGGGAATATTGTGGCCAACCTGGTTATGGACAGAAGAGGTTCAATGGTGCGTGATCTGGAAGAAAAGCAAGGGGAACATGGCTACAATCTACATAATCACTCTAGCAGCTGTTGTGTATGAAATTTGGCTAGACAGGAACCATAAAATATTCAACCAGCAAAGAAGACCAGAGGATTATATAGTGAAGCAGATTACCCAAAAGTGCTAGTGAGAGCCAACATGTACCCAAAGTTACATGAGTATGTTAATCAACTCAATAGATACCCGTGCTGAATAGGAGTTCCGCATTTGATTAAACTAGAAGAAGTCGATAGATGAAAAAAGGTACTCTAGGGCTGGGCATGTCCAGTTGGGAATGCATTTTTTTATATGTTCTTGAGCTGTACTGAACACTTCCGGGTAATAAAATGTGGATAGTTACCCCCCGGGAAAAGAAAAGTTAACCAAAAAAAAGTATCTTTTCTTATATAGTTTGCATTTGTTTCGACTATTTGAGATTAAGGTTTTAGTTGTTGCTTTAACAATTGCATAAGAGTTGATCTTATCAAGAGACTTTCAGCTCTAGATTGAGACTTGTAGGTTAGCATAAAAATATGTATTAGGTTTTATAGCATGTTTGGCTAAGTTTCTGGATAGCAAAAAAATGTTTGTTTTCATTAGAGTGACTATGCTATAGAGTTGAGGCCTTGGGCTAAACTTTCAGAAAAAAAGTTGTCTTTCTAGAACCTGTCCAAGTACAAACTACTGCTCTAATATTAAAATTATTGCTATTAAAACTGATTAGCTAAACACAAATTGTTACTCTCCAAAGTAATTTTTGGGAAAGTTAAGTGATAAATAATTATTGTGGCACTTATTTATTCATTTTGACTTTTTTATAATCGAGAGATTTTTGAGAATCAATTAAAGCATGTTTGAAGCATATAGTATATATGATGTATATCTTTATCTTTTTCTACTTAAATATCATGGTTTTGTTTGTTGCTATGCTTTTATGTTTTAGCTAAAATTATGAATAAATAGTCGTTGGTTAGACCATCGTTGTTGTATGGGGTGGAGTGGTGGCCAATTAAAAATGCACATGTTCAGAAGATGCATGTCGCAGAGATGAGGATGCTGAGATGGATGTGTAGCCATACCAGGAGTGACAAGGTTAGGAATGAGACCATTCGGGAGAAGCTAGAGGTGGCCCCGGTGGCCGAAAAGATGAGGGAAGCGAGACTGTGATGGTTTGGACATGTGCAGAGAAGGAGTACCGATGCTCCTGTTAGGGAGGTCTGAGTGATTGGTTTTGGGAGCTACACGGAGGGGTAGAGGTAGACCAAAGAAATACTAGGGGGAAGGTGATTAGACATGATATGGCAGAACTTGATCTCACTGAGGACATGACCTTAGATAGCAAGAAGTGGAGGTCGCGAATTAGGGTAGCAGGCTAATTGGTAGGGTTAGGTGGCTAATTTGTGCTCTCAGTTTCTGTCGTATTATGTGTTAGTTTTATCATGTTTACATACTGCCATGTGTTATTCTTTATTACTCGTTCTTTTTGTTCCCTCCCTTTCCTTTTGTCATATCTGGTTCTTTCTGCCTATAGGTTTTGAGATGAGGGTCCACAAGAAACAGCCTCTCTACTTCTATGAGGTAGTGGTAAGGTATACGTACATTCTACCCTCCCCAGACCCCACTTGTGGGATTTTACTAGGTATGTTGTTGTTGTTGTTGTAGTCAATTTAATTTTTATTAATATTCCCTATTAGATCTCCTGCCCTAACCAATTTCATAACCTGTATACAAATCACTCTACTAGTAGGAGCACTTGGATCTATGGGAGTAATGTCCACTTTATGTTCTTTTATATATACAACAACATACCCAGTGAAATCCCACGAGTGGGGTCTGGGGAGGGTGTATTGTACGCAGACCTTACCACTACCTCCTTGAGATAGAGAGGCTGTTTCCTAAAACCCTCAACTCAAAACCCATAAGCAGAAATACCTAGATATGATCAAAGAAAAGAGTACGTGAATAGCATGAGAGTAAAAGGTGAATAACATATACACAAAAGTACATAGCATATGAATAGGACGTTAGTATGAATAACATACCTAGAAAAATAACTTGACGAAGGGGGACGGGGAGGGGACATCCAGTGTAACTAGCAAATGATAGTATAAGACAGTATGTAAACAAGACAGACTACAGCATATCAGTCAGGTAATGAATATAAACGGTAATACTAGGGTAAAGGTATCGTAAATACTACTACTACTGAGAAGATAAAGAGGAAAGAGGAGGGGACAAGGAAAGGAGGGACAAGAAGGGAACTCAGAATTTAGCTTATTAATCTAAAAAGGTAACAGAAGGCGGTATATAGGTAAGATATAACTAGCACATATGCATCAAAATAGTGACAGAGACACGAAACATAAAAGGAGAGATTAATAACATTAGTACTGATACTAAAAGATGAAAAAGAAGTAGAAGATCTCAGCCTGCTACTCTAATCCGCGATCTCTACTTCTTTCTATCTAAGGTCATGTCCTCAGTGAGGTCGAGGTCGGTCATATCCTGTCCGATCACCTCCCCCCAGCACTTCTTCGACCTACCTCTACCCGTCCGATTGGCTCCCACCTCCAACCTCTCGCACCTCCGAACGGGAGCATCAATACTCCTTCTCTGCACATGTCCGAACCAACGCAGTCTCGCCTCCCTCATCTTATCACCAACCGGGGCCACCTCTAGTTTCTCTTGAATAATGTCATTCCTAACCTTGTCTTTCTTAGTGTGGCCGCACATCCATCTTAGCATCCTTATCTCTGCGACATGCATCTTCTGAACATGCAGAACTTTAACTGGCCAACACTCTACCCCGTACAGCAATGCCGGTCTAACCACCATTCTGAAGTACTGGCCTTTTAGTCTATGCGGTATCTTTTTGTCACATAGTACGCCCGAGGCAAGCCTCCATTTAGTCCATGCCGCCCCAATACGATGTGTGACATCATCATCTATATCGCCACT
>JAABOM020000092.1:24139469-24150194 GCA_011800125.2 Solanum clarkiae | reverse complement strand
ACCTGGATTTAATGGAAGTGTCATCTACTAACACCTCGCCCTCTTCGTCCTTGATGCACTTCACTACATCCAAGTCGCGAGCTTTATATATACATATATAAAAAAAATTATTCATCATTTTTATTTTTGAACTTCTCATTTTAATGAAATTCAAATTCCAAATGTATATCCTTAGTAAAGTTGGAAATTACGTAGGTTTTCTAGCAAGCAGCTCAATCAGGCATGTCAACAAAAAATTGTTTACTTCAACCCTACTCTCTCTTATATAATAACTAGAATATAGTATAGAATACAAAAGAGTGTTATTTTTGACAAATCTAAAGAATTAAAATTACATAAGTACTACTTTAGAGTCACTATGAAAGATGAGTCGACTATCTTTATCATTTTCACTCATCTTCTTTTTATAAGAAGAAGAAAGAAGACGATAATAAAAGGTCAAAAAATAAGAACGGAGGAAAATCTAACTACAAGTGAGATCATATTAGGGAAAAAGATGACAAAAAAGAGTAAAAGGATAAGAACAAGGATAAATCTAATTACAAGTGAGACCAGATTCGCGGTTTAAATTTTTTGAGTTTGACTTTGACCACCTCAATTAATTTAATTTACTTTATTCAAAAATAGCCTTATGTGTTTTTAATAGAATCTAATTAAAAACTATTGGATTTGGATAAAATCATATTAATATAACTCTAAGTGATACCAGATTCGCATTTTAAATTTTGAGTTTGACTTTGACCGCCTCAATTCATTTAATTTACTTTATTCAAAAATAATTTTATGTGCTTTTAATAGACTCTGATTAAAAACTATTGGATTTGGATAAAATCATATTAATATAACTCTATGTCCTATTTTGCATATTAACCTACACTGATGTATGTGTATAAATATTTCCCTTTGTAAGGCATAAAGGTATTCAGAAAGAAACATCAAAAACCATGAGCAAGAAAGGTCTAGGGGTAGTACTTGAAGGCGATGAAAATTTTGCCGATACCAAAAGTTGTATGACTTCCACCGTCCCAATCAAAACCCATTCATCAAACATTGGCGATGAAAAGAAACCTACTTTTGGGTTTCTTGAGTTTTGTTTATTTTGTAAGAAAAAGCTGTCACCTAGACAAACTATCTACATATACATGTGAGCACTCTCCTGTATTTAATTTTTTCACTTTTTTTCCTCATTGTCACTTTAACTTGTACATCTAATAGTGTAATTTTTGCTATGATAAATTTAACTTGAAGGTTGAATATGCTTAATCAAAAATATTCCCAATTGAGGGATCAAAAAATGTCATTAACCCTAATCATTGTTATCATGAATTGATCTTTTTTTCTAATGATATATACTTAAATGGACAGGGGTAATAGGCCATTTTGTAGCGTGGACTGCAGGAGCAAGCAGATAGTTTTGGATGAACAAGAAGCTGAAGACGCAAAGAAAAAAAGGCAGATCTAAAAGCTTCTTCATCTTCAAAGAATTCAACAGCATGCTTCAGTCCAATGTTTTTCTAGCCTTATAGTTCTATAATTGCAACATTTTGTTTCGACTATTGTGTCATGTTCCTTTTTTAGTACTATTGTCTCAAGTGGATTCAAGATTCATCTTCTTGAGTCCGGATTTAGAAATTTTACTACCAACTATCTAGTTTACTTAGTTTGAAGTCTATTCTTCATACTTTTTAGCGCGTTTTAAAGATAAATAAAGTATCTCTTTTCCAAGGAGTGTAGGCATATTTTAAATATTTTATCACAAAAAGGGACAATTTGCCAACAATAATTAATATTTTTTTCTAGCCTCCAAGTGATAAGGGAAAGTCACTGCTGCAATCTATTTTGGTTAGCACACACTTTGTTGTGTCATTGATCTATTATTCATCTCACAGTTCAAAGATCACTATTAATCTTTGAGCTTTAAATTAAGTATCATTCAGACAAACATGAGCCAATAAGCAAGCTTATTTCAAAAATTCAAGTAATAGTTTGACTATGCGAAGTTGGAGTCAATTAATAGTCCAAATCATAGATAGCCCCATAAAACTTGTTTGAATATTTTATAGAACCACCTAAACTAAGTCAATAACCATTTCAACACCTACCTATAGTCAAAATGAGTCAACTGAACACATAGTTAACAATGTAGTTGGGTAACAATATTTATTGGGTTAACGGAAACACCAAAGATATAATAATTCTATAAACAAACACATCCCACTCCACTCTTTCATGATAAGGACGTCCTTTAATACCACTCATTAAAGTCATATTTCCTGTCCAACTCGAGTTAGCAAGAAGCGAGGGAAGAAGATCGAAAATGCTTACAGAAGGTAAGAGAAAATGTACATGTGAATTTTTCACTAGATCTTTGTAGATGGGAATTTCAAACATTGTAACATCATCATCGTCATCCGCATCCCCATCAGTTCACCACCGAGCTCAACCAGATTTGAATAGGAGTAGAACTTGTGAATCCAAATAGAAGTACACAGTGGTTCGACTCATGAGTCACATAAGAACCTATAAGGAAAAGGTAAAACACAAAAATATCATGATCCATTAATGCATCATAAATTTAAGATCAAATCATCAAACTAGTCAATCTTTCATTTTCAAAGCAAACAAATATTTGAAAAGCATAATGAAGAACAAGATTTCCATCCTCAACAAACTCTATGATGTGTCAGCATTACAAAGGAAGAGAAACAAAAATAAGCAATTGACGACACAGTAGCAACCTTTGGAATTAATTGTTTTGTCTGTTCTACATTCTTATTTGTAGTGATTGAATTTTTATTCAATGATGTCAAGCCAAAAAAAAGATCCAGCTTCTTTTTTTAAAGAAAATTTAATATTTTTGGTTTTTGTATGAAATCGCGCTTCAGTTGAAAAAAGATCATGCTTCGCTTCACGCTTCTCGCCTTGGTGAAGCAAACCCTTGTCGCCTTTTTCCACTTCTTACTCTCCAACACTGCCTATAGATTTTGGCTGCATTGCAACTACCACCAGCCTTCATATTGTTTGATACCAAGGCTAGGTAACCTGTATAGAAACCAGAAAATGGTCTGATCTCCACTGGAAGCCGACATGGAATCCCTTTCTTTCTATAGGTACCCATAAATGTGATAATTCTATTACACTACTCTGAGCAAGTAGCATAAGTTACACAATAAGGAAGTACAAATGCTTTACCGAAGTGACCAAAAGAGGATTAACTATACACTGACAATTGAAGCCTTAGCACTGACAAAGAATGAACACTCTTATCAAATTATTAAATGATCGGTATGTAAAGATAAATAGAGACTACTGTTAGTTGCAGACTCTGATTGTCTGGTACATATACCTCAGATGGAAGGGGAACGCATAGGTCGATAGATTTGATGTACTACTCAAAAACAGATCACTAAAACAGAGAGCTCTTCCATTTCAAAAATAAAGAGCACGTATTAGACATGATCAACTTCTAACCTACTTCATTTAGACATGATCAACTTCTAAGTTCTAACCCACTTCATTGGGCATTGGTTTCCATCAAAAGCACATTGTTTTTCATATATGACCAATTAGGCATTTAGATAATACTCTACACATAATCCTTTTAAGGCATCTCACAAGACCACTGCTAATTACAAAAACACTTCATCGCCGAAAAGATTACACTAAGGGGATGTTTGGATTGACTTTAATAAATTGACTTAAAAGCCCTAAGTTGGGAATCCCTAACTTTTGGCTTCTGGTTTTTTCTTCTTGTACTTTTTCAAATTTAAAAAAGTGCTACCCAAACACTTCTAAAACTGAAAAAGAGCTTCAAAAGTCAAAAGTCACTAAAAATAAGTCAATCCAAACTCCCATTAACAATGATAAATTTCATAGCAACAACTTTAAGTTCCATCTCATTAATGGCAACGCGGGCTCTACCTAGAATAGCATATAGGAGTTTTACCTATCAAATTATGACATTTACGGAAACGGATCACAAAACAGATAAAACAGAAATAGTTGAATTAACTTGGCAGATGTGAAGAAATTAGTTTGAGAAAAAATCAGAAGTTTAAAAATGGTTTAAGTATACACATAAGTGGAACATCTCCCAAGGCTGGTAGATTAAGAGCAAATATTGCCCTGTTTTCTGCTATAATTTCTAATCTACCAGAAATTGGCCAATAGCAAACATTCCACCAAGCTGAGAGTTTGGCAACTCGTGTGGGCACGTGGCAACAATCGTTGGAACAAGATTTTCACCATTGTACATGTATTCACAAGAGGAATTGCTGATATGGTCAATTGACTGTTTAATTTGTGTTAGCACGTTTGTCAAGATAACAAGCACAAAACAAGGTAGAAAACGTCATAGAAATCCTAGTAATATTGGCTGCTGATGTATTTAAGATTCTATAAGATACAAAAGACTTTTTACCTCATTGGGGGTGACAAAACCACATGCTGGCCATCCAATTCCAAAAAGAAATGCATTACCTTTTGATAGTTGTTTGATTGATGGTATCTGTTGCCATTTGCTTTCTTGTTGTTAGTAAAAATGGTGATTCCACCAAGTTCTATGATTAATAGCATTTTTTTGTAGGAAAAAACAAAAGCTCGAGAATGTGTTAGCACACGATGTGCCAATTTGTTACAAGTACTAGCATAATTCTAATTAAGTAGTCACGTAACAACCTTATGCTAGTGAAACTACACATATTCTATTGAGACAAGTGAAAACCTCAACACAAAAATTTTTCTCTAAACCCCTCTACAGTTAAGCCTTTCCGTTGGACCATCAATCTGCCCTGACATTCAAAACAAAGACTGCGGAAAATTCGCATAGTTCCAAAATATATTGCACATTTGCATATCATTGCAATAGGTCGCAACAAGAAAACAATTAAGCTTTAGCTATTTTACCATATTAGCTTCTAAAATATCTACTTCTAATGAGATAAACAGAAATTTGATTTCTTTTACAAATGTTAGTCAATAAAACCAATGCCGTACATTTGCACTTGAAAAAGAAAAAGCTGGAAAGATCAAAAGAGCCAAGCATATATACCGAAGATCTTTTCAACAGTGCAATGCCAAGTAGGTCATACTTGTCGAAGTTCTTCTTAATCTGTTCTGCTACATCCTTTTCCACATTATGCTACTCAAATGCCTAAAATATACACAGATACAAATGTTTATAACCATGTCAGATTATCACTTAGACACTTAAATTCTGGATCCTTCATGATAATCAAGCAAAGATGCATGGCATGGTTTCATCAACAAGAACGCTATTTGCTCCTTGAATCAAAGATAACAACTTAGACAATAAATAGAAAACATTTCTATGTCATACTCACAAATTAATTACTTAAAACTGTTTTACTAAAAATTTTAGTTTTCTAGTTTTTCCATCAATCTCGGATGGAGCCAAAAATTCACTATTTTTTGGCTTTGGGGTATGATGGAATAAAGCAAAATGACTCTTTAAACTGTCTGCGCTTCTTTCAATTGTGAAGTAGCAGTTAATCAATGCAACTTTCGACGCTCATCATGGGTCATTTGGAAACAATCCCGCTATGTTTTTAAACATAGGGGTTAGGCTGCGTACATCCGACCCCCCTTACCCCGCAATGGGCGGGAGCCTTTGAGGCATTGGAGTAATGTTGTTGTTTGTTAGTTTTACTCAAAAAAAATGGAATCTTCATTACAATCAGTTAGAGTTCCTTTGTTCGGGAAATAACACTGTTTCCACTTTTAATTAGACAATTAGCGATAACTTACAAACAGATAATAATCAGGAGAGATTCAAAATCTACTCAAACATTCATTAATTAAATTGATTAATTCATGATTTCAGTTATTTATTTTTCTCATGTGGAACATCCGTTCTGAATAATCAGCAAATTTGAACTCACTAGTTCTAAATGGAATGACAAAGAGAGAAAGAGAGAGTATACAGCAATAGCAATGTCGATTCATTAATTCATTGGTTATTTCATGATTTCAGTTACTTAGTTTTCTCACTTTGATATTCCTCCGTGAATAATCAGAAAATGTGAACTCAATAGTTCTAAATGGAATGGCAGAAATACAAAGAGATTATACAGCTACAGCAATTGGTTATTTCATGAGTTCGGTTACTTATTTTCTCCCTTCGAAATTCCTTCGTGAATAATCAACAACTTTTGAAGTTGATAGTTCTAAATGCAGGTGAAAAATAGGCAATTTTTATAACTCAATAGTTCTAAATGCAGGTGAATAGTAAGCAATTTTTTGAATTCAATAGTTCTAAATGTGGTGAATAATCAGCAATTGATGAACTCAATAGTTTTAAATGCAATATCGGAGAGAGAAAGAGCGAGAGTGTACAGCAATAGCAAGGTCGACAGCTTTTCAGGATGTCAGGCTCCATATCCGCACTTTTGATGATTACTTTCTTCCCAAAATTAGAAGGATCTGAAGTCGAAGCGGCCTTTCGATCATCGCAGGCCGATAAGGACTTCCAATTGTCCGTCGTCGGACGAAGATTTCACCACAACGGTTCCGGCTCCGAAACCGGCTCTCTTGCGTCTTCGCTCACGTCTTATTCTTTTTCTTCTTCTCTTTTTCTATTTGAAGCTTCAAAAACTACGTCGGAACTGAAAAATTGAACCGCCGGCGGCCGGAGACGGAAGACGTCGGAATTGCTTTCCTCGCGATACTCACTTTGCTAAAATTTCTACCAACTATAAAATTTCTACAAAGCAGTTAGAATTTGGGCTTTGAGATGGGCCCATTAGGCCCACTAAAAGTGAGTGATTGGGCCGGTTCTGGGCCACACTTGGTGGATTAAGTGGATTTAAGACAGTCCATGGATAAAACTTGTCTTCCACATATACTTATCAATATACTTCCTCCGTCTCGGATTATCCCTGATTAATATTTTTTAAGAGACACATAAAAGATAAATAAAACATATAATGCCGAATCATGATATTTTTTATAAATTTTGTGTAAATATTAAAGGTTGTGAATAAGATTTTTCTCGCATTATATGATTGTATTTTGTGGTTGTTTCAAAGTATTATCAATTCTAAATAAAATCGTTGCACTTTGTCTACATTTTGTTTTTTGAATTATAGTAGTGTTTGAATCAATTTGCTCATACTTTAATTAGTCCATACCAACTTTTCATCATTGACATCATGTAACTTTGTCCACTAATCTTACAAAAAAACTTTTTAGACCAATAGATACGTGATTCAAAATCTGGTGAATAAATAATTGGGATCTTTCTATCCTTTTTCACCTAAAACTTGGCTTAGCAAATTTTGTTGTAATGTGCACAAATCAGATATCACTTCATTCTTATTACTAAACCAAAATTCTTAAGGGGCTCAACTGAATCTCGATTGTTCAAAAATTATATTATGTACCTAGGTAAAATGAAATATAATGCATACATACACAATTGTTGAATTCCTCATATACAAGGGGAGCATACAGTCATGTTGTGGCAAATGGCACTCAAAAAAATGTTATTACTGTGTAGATTGTGAATTTGATTTCCAAGTGTTACATTTTAACTTTTCGATGAAATTCTTGCCTTTGCTGCTAATTCTTGGTCATTAAGTTGTATTGCCAAGTAACAGACATCCATGTCATCAGATCAAACATATGAACTGGTCACTGATGCTTTATTTTAAGCATCGTCTATCGAATCAAATCCTTTTTTTTTTTGGAATAATCGTGGTGTTCAGATCAGTTTGTTGGTGCTTTGACTAATTTTACAAAGTATATATTGTACTTTCCACCAGTACAAGTATCAAGCTGAGCTTTCAATTACCACCTGAATGTTCCATGTATCTAGTCATCAGACTTGCAAGATCATGCCTCGATCTTCAATAGATTGTTAAATGTCTATGTTGCCCGAACTCTTCAAA
Organism: Solanum clarkiae; assembly: GCA_011800125.2. Classification (NCBI taxonomy): domain Eukaryota; kingdom Viridiplantae; phylum Streptophyta; class Magnoliopsida; order Solanales; family Solanaceae; genus Solanum; species Solanum clarkiae. Next base: position 24,142,287 of record JAABOM020000092.1, on the reverse strand, counting down.
AATGTCATTGAGTGCGTATTGAATCCTCTAAAAGTAGTTCATTTTTAGAAACATTTTGGAAAATCCGAACAACATTGAATAACATGGAACAGGAAAACATGTCATTAACTATCACTAGACATACTTCCACATCATCTTTATATGATAAAAACTAGAAAGTCAGAAAGAACATAGCTAACCTCAAGCTACTTCAAAATCTTGAACGTTGGCACAGTCAACCGCCTCTTTCAGGAAAGGGCCTTACACGCCAGGACACTGGCGGATCGCGTACAGAAGCAAAGGAATGCCTCTTCGCGTATGAGCGAAGTCTCATGCAAAGGGTTGGAAAGAAAGCTAAGGCTGAAAATACTAGCACGAATTAAGATCAACGAAACAATTCCATTCCAATGAAACATGGCTATAAAGAGGATACTTCTGATCAAATTCAGGCACAATAACAAAAAATTCCTCTTTAAGTTTATCTAAGATCACGTCTAGTCAGGCTCGATATACAACTAGAACAATAAGCAATAACATCACCAATTGAAGGAGAAGTACCAATTTACGCGCAACAGGACCTAACTCCACTACTCTCATCTCAGCACCAGAAGTTCTCGTCGTGTAAACATAAGTTCTCCTAAACACATCATCATCATCTTGACGGAAAAATGACCTGAAAATCTCATCAGGATCAAACTTGTCACCAAAATCATAGTCCTGTCCCATTCTTCTCCTCCTCAAACCACTAACACTAAGCTCCTGACTATACAAGAATTCATCAGCATAACCTATCTCATCATAACGTCTCCTTGAACCATCATCGCTCAAACAGTTAAACGCCTTTGCCACTTTCTTAAACGCGTCTTCAGAACCTGGTGTCTTGTTCTTATCAGGATGAACTTTCAACGAAAGTCTTCGATATGCTTTTCGAATTTCATCAACAGAACAACTCTTCTCCAAACCAAGAATATCATAATAGTCTTTCTTACTACTAATTCTTCTAATCAACTCTACATGTTCCTCTCTATAATTATTCACATCCCCTGGCTCATTTTCCACACTAGCAACATCATTTTTAACCTCACTAGATGTATCACGAATCGACGAATCAAGATTTTCACAGGCAGCCAAAAGATCATCTAGTGATAAATTTTTATTAAGGCGACGCGCGATTCCAATAAATTTTAGGGCTCTCTGTTTATTACCTAATGAAATTGCCTCTTTAGCAATAGTAATGCATCTTAAAGCCTCATCTTTGTTACTATCCATTGTAACATTCAGCTCATCAGCTTCAATTACAAGCCCTGAAATCGAAATCAAGCTCGAATTAGTCAATGGCGAAGCCAGGAATTCAAACAAGGAGGTCAAAAAATTCATCAAAATCGCGATATAAAGCAATTTTTGAACTACCTTTTGACACTGAATGAAAATTTTCTTATGTCAAAGGGATTCAAATGCTTAAATCGATTAAAAAAGACATAGAGGGATCCAAAATTTATTGTCAATGGATTCAGAATGAATGTGATTAATTATGTACTACAATTTTTTCTTCATATATATACATATACATAGTTAGCCAAAAATTATAGATTCGATTTAACCCAATGATAATCAACGATCCAAAATTTTGTTTGAAAATTCAAAATCACATGATAAATTAATCAAGAATTAAAAAAAACTATAAATTGATCAACAATGATATTGCACAAATACATAATTAAAGAACATATATTTTACATCAATATTGCAAAAAAAAATTGTGAAATATTAATATTAAGACGTGAATTTTATGGAATTATTATCAAACAAATGTTCATTGATGATTTTTAAAGGAAAAAAAATATTAAAATTAATAGAAAAAGTTCTTTCACCTTCAATGGAAATTGAAGCCTGATGAGCAATGGACGAGACAATAAGAGAGAAGATGTTGCCTGGAAAAAAATATTGATTTTTGAGAATGGAAAAATTGATTGCACCTTTTTTTTCCTTAAAAAATAATAAAAAGTTTTTGCTTTTTTTTTTTTTGGAGGGGGGGGGGTGGGGGAGTTTCATTTGAAGTCCGTTACTCGTATTGGGGTAGAGTCCCAATAAAATTCGAATTCAAAGAGGGATTAAAAACATAAAACTGCTATCTAACAATGACAATTTCATATTAACTGTTGAAATCATAAGTTTGCTACTATAAATATATATATGTGTGCGCCCGCGCTTTTTGTAACTTAATTTATATAATTTTATTTTTTTTAAATTTTCAAGTGACGTTTGACCTTTGAATAGGTGAAATAATAACAAATAACAATAATATATTTAGTGAAATTTCATAAATAAATTTAAAGAGAGTATGGTGTATACATATCTTATCTTTACCTTGTAAAAATATATAGACTTTATCTGAACACCCTCCGTAAATAGGTGAAAGTGAAAATAAAAGAAAGAACAATGTTATTGAAAAATATTGGAGTCGGGTTGAGAAAATGTGTAAACCAACACATGAATTCGAGTCTCAACGTCACTAATTAATCATAAAAAAAAAACATAATTCTACGTATTAAATTCGTAAAAAAAAATTTAACAACATATGAGGAGTCGTATTTAAGACATAAATAAGTAATAAATATGTTACCTTTCTAACCCTAATAATTTAAACTTAACGGCGTTGGATAGATGGAATAAAGAAACCAAGTAATGTTTACTGAGGATGTAAAATTCTCTTTAGACAATGAAATACTCCCTCTGTTTCAATATAACTGAATTTTTAGAATTTTTTTTGTGTTCAAAATATTTGAATTGTTCAAACTTCAAGGTAGATATTTGAAATTTTTTCCAATATTACCCTTCC
>JAABOM020000092.1:24105016-24135670 GCA_011800125.2 Solanum clarkiae | reverse complement strand
CACCATAGGATAATTACCCAATTCAAAATATTTCAATCAAAGCCTACATAAATCATTCTCAATACCTCACACAAGAAATATAAGATTCTATAAACTTAACAAAGGTTAAGAAATCCATTTGCCTTAACCAAAGACAATCAATCAAGCACCTGAGCCTTCCCCTTCCGAATGGAATCCGTAGCACCACAATCTAGTAAAAAAAATTACCACAATAAGATTTCAAAACCAACACTACCCATGTTACTATACGTCTAGCTTAGACCCCAAAACTGATCAATTCTATGGACAATTCTCCAAGATTCCAAGCCTAGGATTTAATCTTAAATCTCCCAAGTAGTACAATTCTAACGATTATTCGTATAATACAGACTCGCAACATTAATACAAAAAATATACATATATACACACACCCGAAACTGAATAATATAGTAATAAGTTGGACCCGACATGAAACCAAAAGCATTCGGTAGAAAGTGCGACATATAACATAAACAAATAATTCTTATAGACCTGTATATAGAAAGTAACACATGCAAAATACCCTCAGCACTTAATATTATACAGAGACACGCCCCCAAGTCATTGGCATCGCGTAACATTTTGCACAGATCATAAAGTTTTGCTAGGGAATCATCACCAAGAGCCCTGAATGTTCCACTAACAAGTATGCCCTCCTAATTACAAAGAAAGTTTAAAACATTAGCACAACTTTCAAGGTAACTTTCCTACCTATACTCTTTCCCTTTTGTTTTCAATTTTATTATAGTGTAGTATTATATTTGTACACATCTTGTGACTAAATATACAAATAGAGAATTGAAAACTACAGGGGGAAAATTTCTTACTTGGAACGTGCACTTTGTTTACTGTCCACTGCTCGAACTGACTGCCGGCCCTATCTTCTCTTCACATTCTTCTTCTATTTTTTTCCCCCAATTAATCAATTCCTACAAATTCACTAATTTAATCTAAAATAATTGGTCATGTGGTGTAGGATTTTAAAGTAATTTAATATTTAGTCCTCCCAATTAATTCAACTATCCAGATTTGCCCATAAACTAAGTAACTTTAGTTATTGAATAGTCTAATTATCCGTTTAAAATTTTTTAAGGAGATATTTTATGAAAACAAGGGGGCTAATTATCAAAATGACCTAACGGGTTATTACATTTATATAATCAAATGTGTAAATTAAAATGATGATGAAGGAAAAGAGTGAAGAAATCAATTACAAGAGGCAGGGTCGGAGCTATCTCTTTGTCAGAGATTTATCCGAATTTTCTTCGAATAAATAGAATTCTATTTATACATGATTAAAATATTTAAAATATTTTTTTTATATATATATAGTAAATGTCAAACTCCCTTTGATTAGTTCGCAACAACAACAACAACATAACCAGTAGAATCCTACAAGTGGGGTTTGGGAAGGTAACATTAAATGTCGCAGACCTTATTACTATCTCATGGAGATAGAGAGACTATTTCCGAAAAAGCATCGCCTTCAACTAGTTTGCGTGTCTACTTTTCAAATTTTGAATCCCCTTAGTGATAATCCTGAATCCGACACTAACAGGAGGATACTATATATCTATACGTGTGTGGATATCTTGATCAGGTAACAACTCCTTGCAAAGTAAACAATATTCAAGATTCATCTTCTTTCTCACAATGCAAATTGTTAACAAAGTTAGTGCCCTAATTAAATCCCTCTGTGCAAAACATTATAGCATAACAACAACATACTCGATAGAATTTTATAAATGGGGTTTGAGGAGGGTAAAATGTATGCAGACCTTACCACCACCTGATAGAGATAGAGAGACTATTTCAGGAAGGCCTCATCTCAAACATTAAGCCGCAAATATTATAGCTTAAAAAAAACTACTTGTGAATTTCTTAAATATTATTTACTTTACTAGAAGAAGACGTCACCAAATCAAGAAATCTTCATGTATATGTGAGCATTCTTCTATAATCAATTTGGAGAGAAAAAAAAATATAAATCAAAGAAAAAAGTCAAGATTAATGTGAGATAATACTGGATATTCAACCCTACATATATTTTTTAAAAAGGGGTGTAAACAAAGAAAAATAATAATTTTTAGATTGTGGTAACATGATTTTTTTTTAAAAAAATAGAAATATATTTGTTACTAGCAATCTCAAGAAAGAGAGAAAAAATTATTGACCTACCAAAATTTTTATCGTGTTAGATTCTCATTTATTTATTTATTTTGAATAAATGAGACATATTGTGAGTTATATCATGTCAATGTTAAAATAGTGAAATATGTACAAATATGAGAAATAAAAAGTTCAACTTTTCTTGCATACTAATTAAATATATCGTATAATCTTATCCTATATTAATTTTTTTTTCATTAATATCTTTACTATTAGCACATCATCTCATATTCATCTATCTTTTTGGGTTTAAAATAAAATAATTACATATACTTATGCATCATTACAAAAGCAGGTACTATTATTAGTACCAAATTGTTCCAAAGGACATTATAATTGTTGTTAACAATTTGTAGAAAAGTTGTTAATTAATCTGTTTCAAGTATTTTTGAAACAAACATATGAGGGATCCATAACTACCTTTCCTATCATTATGGATGAGCTAATCGTAAAAAACTTGACTGAGAAAATTTTTAGATCAAAGAATTGAAGATTTGGAAATCGTGGTATGGCCTTAGAAAAGTCTAAGAAAGTTAGTGATCACGAAAGGACTTCTACAATTCATAAATGGTTCTACGGTATGTAGATGCTCCTTATGACTAACTCTGACGTTTGGTGAAATTTTGAATTTGAGGTCGAAATGGTTCTGCGGTATATAGATGCTCCTTATGACTAACTCTGACGTTTGGTAAAATTTTGAATTTGAGGTCGAATATACGAGTTGGGTCTACAACCCATAATTCATTGTATGAACCGTAGAAAAGTGTCGGAATAAAGTACAAGAGAGGTCAACGACCTGTCGGAATAAAGTACAAGAGAGGTCAACGACCTGTAAGTAATTTCATCAATGATACCTAGAAAACTCCTCGTGGTTTCAAGTCCAAAATCATGGCTTTTGAAACTTGGACCACAAACTGAAAAATAAGCCCGTAGATGGGTCTATGACCTTTAGAAGGCGATCGTAGACCCAAGATCAGTAACCCAGGAGTTGGAACCCCAATCTACGAAGTTGCCTTCAATGGCCCGTAGACTAGACTACGACCCGTAAACTGAGTTTTGTGTTCTTTACCACCAATTAAGGAAGGATAATTTTATCTTTTTTTTTCATCTTTTTCTAATTGAAGCCTTGTCGTTTTAATGTCACTTTGAACTCTTTAACAGTACCCCACGATCCTTTTGTCACTATTTACACTTACCCGTTGTTTGGATGGTTGTTACATGTTGTATTGTATTGTTAGTTGAAATACAGTTTTCTTTTGATTGTTACTTCAAAACCATTGTATTGTATTGTTTAAAAGACTCATTTTGTGTAATGACTGATTTGGTGTGGTTGCATCATTACTTTAATATTTTCTTCTCATTTTTTACTTTTATTTATTATTTAATAATTTTATTTTATCATTTATACCCTATCTTTTCATGGTAACTCAACCACATACCCTATAATTTCTTGTAAGTTTATTATTTAAATTATGGATAAATGATATTATGTTATGACATAGAACAATAAGATCCAAACATTGTATTCATCAAAAGAATACAGTACGATATGATACGATACGATACAATACAATACACAAAATAATACATAACAACTATCCAAACAAAATGTTAGAATATTCTGAGAGCAGAAAGAGAGAGGAAAAAAAACTAGGGTTCGAGAGCGTACACTAAGTTCTTCCATGTAGTGATAAATAAAATTTTAAAAATATTCCTCCAAACATTGCAAAGATTCAATATGAAAAAACAATCATATGAAATTTAAAAAATCCAACAAATTTTAAAGGCTAAAACATACAGTATTAAATTCTAAAAACATATAAAATAATCATCCACAAATGTCATATTTGGTTGCTATTTTACACCAATCATTTTTTTATTTCATCCGCGCATCCTACTTAATTTGCACGACAATTATTTTTATTGTCCATTCGATATTCAATGCTCGTATTGGAGTCCAACTAATTTAAATTCCCACTGCATAAGGCCCATTTAGAGGAAACACTCCCTGCTAAGAATTAGAACTCAAACCCGAGACATTTAATTTTAATTACAAAATATTCAAATTAATATATGACTTATAAAATAAATTAATTAAACTTTAAAAAGAATATGTTAAAAGGTTTAATGAGAGAAGAAACTTACTCATTTTGTTGGTGAATAGGGCTTTCATCCACAAAAGTACTAGAATAAATGGTGTTGCCAATTTGGTAAGTAACATGACGAATGTGTGGAGGTGTATCATCCCATGGGACATTATTATTGTTCATCTCATTCCTTGCAAGATACAACTAATTTAATACCACAAAATTTATATTATAAACACATTAATTAATGATTGGTGTACAAATATTAATTTGAAATATTGGTCTAATTAATTAATTATACTTGGTAAAAAAAAAGTTGAGTGATCTAGAGTTCATAATGAATAGTTATAAGACACTAATTTTGTTACCTAATTAACTTATTCCTTGTTCATGTAAAAGAAAAAAATAGTTATTGCTACTCTATATTATTTAAGTTTTTTCTCCCTATAATTTTTATGAGAGATATTTCTATCAAGAAAATATATTTAAATGGTCATTAGTAATGTTAAAGCTCCTAATAATCACAAATCAGCCAAGTAAAGATATTTAAAAATTTAGGAGAGGGGGTGTATATCCATCAATCTCGGATGGAGCCAAAGATTCACTATTTTTTGGCTTTGGGGTATGATGGAATAAAGCAAAATAACTCTTTAAACTGTCTGCGCTTCTTTCAATTGTGAAGTAACAGTTAGTCAATGCAACTTTTGACGCTCATCATGGGTCATTCGGAAACAGTCGCGCTATGTTTTTAAACATAGGGGCCAGACTGCGTACATCCGACCCCCCTTACCCCGCAATGGGCGGGAGCATTTGAGGCATTGGGGTAATGTTATTGTAATGTTGTTGTTAGGAGAGGGGGTGTATATGTGTGTTTTAATCGAAAGACTGACTTTCGTTTATTATTTTTGTTTTAATTCATTTCAAATTGATTACATTTAAACATGTAAAAGAGTCTAAGAGAAAAAAAAATGTTATATATAAAAATTACTAGATAAAAAAGGAATAAAATTAATTACCTCATGCCGCTAGTACTTCCCTTTTCATCCATCCTTGCGTCTATAAGGCTGTTGTTTTCTTCTTCAGGCTGAAGTTCAAATAAAATTTTATTTCTCAGGAATTAATAAATAATAATAATTAAAAAAAAAAAGCTAAATAATTGTATGTACAACAAACATAAAAAGATTAGAGCCAACAAGGATAAAATCTCTGCTAAAAAAATCCCTAAAATTAAATGTAAATACTCGTTGACCTGCATCCAATATTCATCAGATTAAAGATTACAATAATAATTTGTTTTTACATAATTGTTATATTAAACTAATGTACTGTTTATGTGTGGCAGAAAAGGAATTATAGGATTTTTAAGAATAAAAACAGGAGTGTGAATCAAATAATAAGACAGATTATACAAGAGTTATACTATAGAGGTAGTCTAGTTTCTGGATTGGCCGACACAATGAATAGTTTGAACTATTATCCGTAGATGGTTGTATCAAAAGTAACATAACAGATAGCTAAGCTCGGAGATTGGGACATGTCCGGCTCCTGAGTTTCAAAGCTATACATATTGATATATCTGATATTAGAAATCAGTTACCAAAAAAGAAAAAACTACTATAGTTTACTATAATTATATATTTAAATCTCATCCAATGCCCATTTTCGGTAAATCGACAGTTTGGGCATTTCATTTGCCCCTTCATATTGAACTCACCCCCAATACAAACTACATAAGAAGAAAAAAAAGATCAAGTTCTAGTTATTGACAGTATAAAAATTTAAAATCAATTTATTTCATATATATTTAACTAGCTATTACTCGATTTATCAGACAACACATATAAATTGAAAATTTTAACAAAATAAATGAATGAACAGTTTATTCATTTCATTTGTTATTAAAAATTTATAAACATGATAAAATATACTTTATGTACCTGTATGGAAAAAGTGTCCACAAATGAGTTTTGTGATTGACCTTGTAGAATCATCTACAACCTTCTCTAAATACTGCAATCAGGAGCAATCTTAACATCATTTGGAAAAATATTATTATGTGCCATAGCTATTGAAAAAAAAAAGATAAAATATTGAAAATATAATTAATAAACAAGGGAAGTGAAGAGTGAAGTGAGGAAAAAGGTAAATTTCAACATTATTTATAGGGAAATTTTTAAACAATCATTAACTGACTTACTAAATTTGTAATCTTGTGTTAGATTTCCTTACTATGAGTTATTGGGTGTTCAAGCAGTAATGTGGAAGGTAAACGAAAGATGATTAGAATTATTTATGGTAAGAAGATTTTTCTAATGTAAAAAGGCATAAGTATCCTTTTAAATTACAATAATATACTTTGTGAAATCTCCCGAGTGGGGTGTGGGAAGGGTGCAGACCTTATCATTACCTCATAGAGATAGAGAGACTATTTCCGGAAGACCCTAAACTCAAATATATCAACCCAAAAAATGAAAATACTAGATATATAAAAATGACTAAAGTGAAAAGCAACTGATAATTTTATAAATACAATAAATGTAACAAAATAAATGACAGAAAATAACAACACAATATATAAAGACGTAACTACTCCTGCTAACCTGCTATATCACAAGACAAGAAATCATCCTACCCCTACTAGCCCGCTAACCTTCTACCCTAATATGCGCTCTCTATTTCTTTCTATCTAAGGTCATATCCTTGGTGATATACAATTGTGCCATATCTTTTCTAATCACATCTCGCCAATATTTTTTCGGTCTACTTCTACCCCTTCGTGTAACTGCTGAATCCAGCCTCTTATACCTCCTAACTGAAGTGTCTGCACTCCTTCTTTCCACATGCCCAAACCAACACAATATCATTTCTCTCATCTTTTATGGCATAGAGGCCACCTTAATTTCTCCTAAATTGTCTCATTTCTAATCATATCACCCCTGGTATGTTTAAACATTCATCTTAACATCCTCATCTCGACAACCTGCATCTTCTAAACATATGAGTTTTTGATTAGCTAGCACTCCATCCATATAGCAAAGATGGTCTAATCACCATTCTGTAAAACTTACATTTAAGTGTAGGTGGTATCTTCTTATCACACAACACTTCAATGATAAGCTAGCCTTCATTTCATCCATACTGCCCCAATATGATATATGATATCATCATCGATATCACCACTACTCTGGATGATGGACCAAAAATATTTAAAGTTTTCTCTCTTAGGAATAGATTGAGTGGCTAGCCTCACTTTGATGTCCAATTCATCCTTCACAACACTAAATTTACACTATAAGTATTCTGTTTTGGTCCTACCCAATTTGAACCTTTTGGACTTCATATGTCTCCAAACCTCCAACTTGTCAGTAACTTTATCCAGAGTATCATCAATCAGTGTTATGTCATTCTCAAATAGCATACATGGGACCTCTCCCTGGATAAATTTATGAACAAAAGTATCAAATGAACCATTTTGGGGCTGATCCACGGCGCGCACACATTTTTGATTTAGCAATTGTGCTCGAAAATCATCTATTAATTCGATTGGCCTAAAATTCAACTAAAACCACCTTTTCGTACATTTTTTTGCCCCCGATTGATATTCTAACCTCAATTTGACTAAAAAAATTGGAATAGTGCATTATGCGAGCAATCTTTCATTTAGAAGTATTTTGATCATTCTCAAAGTGTAACATTTATCAGTTTCAAATGCCTTTGTAACGAATATTTGTGAATCCAAAATCAATGAAAATAATATGATGATTATATAAAATAATATGATGAATAGAAGTTGTAGTAAACAAATCATTCAAAATTGATGGACTTCAATGCATGTACAAAATTTTTCATAAAATAAAATTCAAATATACTCCTCAAAATTGGATTATATATAATTTAAAATTATCCTAAAAGTTAGATATCTATTAGGAATTAATAAAAGGTACAATTCAAACCAAATAGTATTTATTTTACTTTACTTAATGATTAAAAAATATCACCTTGTTGATTCAAGTCATGTAGCTTAGCAATTTTAATTAATTAATTTAGTCCTTCCTAATATGTCCGTAGACATCGATTTGTAGGATTCTATAAGATGAGTCCTATTTCAGTCAGGATTTTTGGAGATTACTCAACTCTAAATTTTAGTTCATGCCTATATAAGGATACTATATCCTCTTGAAAAGGCATCTCAAAAGTAATCTATAGAGAGATCAAAATATAGCTTAAGGAGGTCAAAATCATCCCATGTTCGAGAAATACGCCATTAACGGCCCTCGAATCATGGAGAAATCTTATGAGAGAAGAATCAAGGAAGGAACAGATTTGTACTCACATGTTTATTAATAAAATTATGTTTCTTCATATTTTATTTGTTATTAAAATTTATTTTTCATCACTTTAAAATTTGTTGCATATTTTATTTGTGATTAGAATTTATTTTTCATCACCTTAAAATTTGTTGTAAACAAACTGGCGCGCCCAGTGGGAACAAATCTGTCATTCATCTATTCTCTCATAAATCAAATATGCAAATATGAAGCTACAAAATTTGAGTACTTCAAGCCTCGTCTTAGAGTTTCATCAAGTCTACACTTCGACAAGTCCTAACATTTGTAAACATTAAAATTTTGTAAGACTCTACACAAAGAGTCATATTTCAATCAGGGGTTGTTGAAGCTACTCAACCTTAAACCCTAATTCATGTTTATATAAAGGGTACTATATTCCCTTCAAAAGACATCTCAAATATCCATAGGGAGATCAAAATAGTCAAAATCGTCCTGCGTTCGAGAAATACGCCACTAACGGCCCTCGAATCATAGATAAATCTTATGAGAGAAGAATTAATTGAGCAACAGATTTGTACCCACATGCTTATCAATAAATTATGTTTATTCATATTTTATTTGTGATTGTAATTTATTTTTCATCACTTTTAAAACTATTATTTCTCAATAAAATTTGTTTCTTCATGTTCTATTTGTTATCGCAATTTATTTTCTATTAATTTTAAAATATGTTGCAAATAAAGTGGCACACCCAGTGAGACCAAATCTGTCATTTATCCCTTCTCTCATAAATCTAGATCTGCAAATCTAAAGCCAACATCGGTGGAAAAATGAATACTTCAAGTCCTGTCTTTGAGTTTCATCAAGTCTACACTCCAATAAATCTTGTAGCAGAGGGCATTTGTAGACACATCAAAATTTTGTAAAATTCTATAAGATGAGTCCTATTTTAGTCAGGGTTTCTTGGAGACTCTAAACTCTAATTCATACATATATAAAGGGTACTATATTCTCTTGAAAAGGCATCTCAAAAGTATTCCATAGAGAGATCAAAATATGGCATGCCACTAACTACCCTCGAATCATGGAGAAATCTTATGAAAGAAGAATTAATGAATGAACAGATTTGTACTCACGTGCTTATCAATAAAATTATGTTTGTTCATGTTTTATTGTGATTGCAATTTATTTTTCACCACTTTAAAATTTGTTACAAACAATACCAAAAAACAAAAAAAAAATGCAAAATTGACTACAAGGTCCTGGAACAATTAATGTTATTATTTGATTTACTCGATATTTGTTCGAAGATTTGACTAATTTATATTGGTATCACAAAGTTTTACTTTTAGAGTAAATCGCTTCTACTAGAGATGATTTTATATCTAAAGCTTCAATCCGAAATTTCTAACTAAAGATATTCGACGCTGGAAACAACTTAATAACAACATGCAAATCATATTGAATGCAGAAGTCTATTGTTATTTACTCTCATAGTGCAAAGAATGCAAAATCTTGAATACACCATTTACTAAATACAATAAATATGTCAACCAAAAAAAAACAGCAAATACAAATTTTAGTACTAGTCAAAACAGTACTAGGTTTAATTCTATATAAATATAAATTAATAAAATTAATTCCTCTAGAGACCCCAAAAAAAAAAATTAATTCTATACAAATCAATAAAATCAAACTGTTGGCTTTGGCTTCTTCACAATCATCACAGAGCAATGAGCATGGTGAGAGCAGTAGTCACTTACACTACCCAAAACAGCCCTGTGTGGAGCGTTGAACAGTGAATTCTTCTAATAAATAATTTTCAGTAGAAATTGAAGAAAAGAAATAAGAAATAAGAAATAAATTGAACTCTAAAGTGATTAATTATGGATACTTTATTGTACTTTCTTTAAAATAACTGTCTGATTGTAAAAATTTATTATCTCGACCAATTCAAATTTGCATTACGTGGACCTATTCAAAGAGAAAAGCTTCTTACTAGGGGTATTTTCATTTGATATTAAAAAAACTCCATTTATATCATCACTACACCCATCGGAGATATTTATATTTTTTATTCAAATTTAATTAATACTTTTCACATGTCAAAAGTCAATACGATTAATTTTTTAAAAGAATCAACAAGATCTATTAGTTACTTTCAGAAAATAAAGTTTAAAAAATATTCAAGAAGTTAAACAAATGTTATAGGTTGCAAATTTACTCCTATTAATATGGTAATAGAATATTTTATTAGAATGCTACTCTTACTTTATCTACAATCTATTTGGTCATGCTTCAAATCTATTTACTTTAAAAATATGTTTTTAAAAAAAAAACTTTAGAAAGTAGTGGTTTATGTTTGACTAATTGATTTGAAAAATATTTTTATTAATATAAGAACAAAATTGTGTTTGGTCAAGGTTTCAAAGGTGCTTCAACAAAAAAGCACCTTCTTTTATTTTCTAAAAAACTACCTTATACTACTACTTTAAAGCACTTGTTCATAAATTTCTTAAATATTTTGTCAAACACTTCAACTCTCTAAAATAAGTATTTTTATTAAAAAAAATATTTTTAACTTCTCAAAAACTTGACCAAACATGTAACTAATTTCAATTTTGAAGAGAGATGGAAGTGTCAAACATTTTTTTAAAGAGGGGATTGTAATTACAAAAGCACTAATTTATAAGTTTCTTAAATACGCTGTCAAACACTTCAACTCTCTAAAATAAACATTTTAAAAAATACTTTTTACCTCCTAAAACTTGATCAAACACGTTACTAATTTCGATTTATAGAGAGTTGGAAGTGTACGTCAAAAAAATTTTTCTAAAGACAAAGGAAGTTGTAAATTATTCTTTATTAAAAAAAAATTATTTGTACCTTTTGAAAGCTCCATATCCATGACTTCCCATGGCCAAAATAGATGCATGATATTTTTCAACAGCCTCACAAATAACATTCCTAGCATCTCCATCAAGAGCTTCACATGCTACATTTGTCACCCCTTTACTCTTGCATAACTCTTTAGCCTTGTCAATAGTATTTTGGACTGTCTTTTTCATATCTGTTTCTACCAATTTGAACATGTCACTTGTACCTACAGAACATTAAAGAAGTTGTATGATGATTAATAGTATTTAAAAATTATGTTGGTATTTATAGTTCAGTGAATACAATAACATATTCATTAAAATTTCATAAGTGGGGTTTGAAGAGAGTAAAATGTACACAAACTTTATCATACCTCATAGAGATGGAGAGACTATTTCCGGAAGACCCTCATCTCAAAATAATAGTTCAATGAATGAGATAGCAAAAATGGAAGAAAAAAAATAAGTACTCCCTTCGTCCATTTTTACTTGTCCATTGTACTAAAAATAGATGTCCAACAATACATGTCCACTTTATGAAATCAAGAAATAATTTTACACTTAGTTTCTAAGTTACTTTTGTAATTAATTATAAACATTTTCTTATTATATTTTTCAAGATATTGTATTTACTACGTTCAAAGGATGATTTGGTAAAATTATCCCATTGTCATTTAATACCTCTTAATCCATGTACCGAGTTAATAGTGGATAACTATTATTGGACGGAGGGAATAATTTTAAAAAGTTAAATAAACTGATCCCAAGAAAAAATTAGTCATGAATCTTTGGCGAAAAACATATAAAAAAACATTTAAATTTGGGATTAACTAGTTGTGGCAAGTAAGTAGTTTCACTTTAAGGATGTATACTTGAGGTGTTAACTTGATCTTAACTAATAACCAAATACTCTAACTCGTCCCTATCTTGTGGACACTAATGCTGATATGTCATATAATTTTTTTCATTTTGTAAGTTGGAGTGTCTTTGATGCATAAGATATGAAGTGAAATATTTAGATGTACTCATTTACATACTCAAAGTTGAATTGCATGCTTACTTGTTGCTAATTCACACGTCTAGTAATAAAAAATAATAATAATAATTCACATGTCAACTGACAACTAAATGATTTAACTTGTCCCTATTGCATCTCGTGGACATTAAGATTGACGTGTCATAAATTTTTGAGGTGTCTAAATGTTCATCTTTGTAAGTTGGAGCACATTTATGATGATATACAAATTGAGATATTCAGATATACATACTCAAAGTTGAATTGTATGCTTTTTACTTGTAGCTAATCCACATGTCTATTAATTAAAAAATAATAATTCACAAATTTATATATATAGACTCCATTATTATTTGAAAAAAGAGAACTATATATTTATACTAACTCCATCAAATTTAAATAGGAGATCCACTTATTCATACAACATCAGAAACACAGAAAACAAATGGCCTAAGAATACCAAATTATAACCAAAACGTCTTATGTTGAAAGCCAAATGGAACAAAATCAACATACCTAGTGAAATTTCATAAGTGGAGTCTGGGGAGAGTAAGATTTACGTAGATCTTGCAATTACTTTGTAGAGATAGAGATGTTGTTTTCGAAAGACCCTCAACTCAAATATATTAGCCCCAAAAATAGAAAATACTAGATAAAAAAAAGACAAGAAAGCCAAATGGAACAAAAATAACGTAACATTCTCTGTGAAATCCTACAAGTGAGGTCTGGGGAGGGTAAGATGTACGCAGACTTTACCACTCGATAGAGAGGTTATTTCCAGAAGATCCTTAACTCAAATATATTAGCCCCAAAAGCATAAAATACTAGATAAAAAATGACAAAAAAGCCGAATGAAAAAAACCACACACATTAATAACTTGTACAAATATGAAAATTAATTAATAATACCTGGTCCAGCAAGTGCAATAAGAGAAGTTGGATTAGGTTTTGCATGAATAATTACTAATTTAAAATTAGAAACTGATGAAGAAGGAAAAAAATGATCAAGAGTCCATTCAAGGGCATAAAAACTATGGTCACTATCATCAAGAGCAAATATTATCACTTGTTTTTTTGACATTGCTACAAATTATTATGCAAGATTTCAAATTTATTTTGTTTGTATAATAATTAGGAATATATAATGATGAATATTGAAGATCCATATTGTAATTTAATTTTTTTTAAAACAAATTTGATCCGTTAGAAATGGATCTAAAAAGTTTCTATGGACATTAGTTGGTCAAAAATGGAGAGGAGGAGTGTCAATGAAAAATACACATGTTGAAAATTCATTGGTAATTAATGAAAAGGATTTGGGTTCATTTTATATACATTAATCACAAAAAAATTAGTTAAAATGCACGTAAGTTAAAAGAACATGAGTTCATCATATTTATTGAATTAAGAAAAAAATGTGTGTGTTGCATTATTTACATGCAAATATTCAATCAAGCACCATAGTTTGATGAATTGTACGATAAATTAGTTAAAGTGCACATAAATTAAATAACATCAGATTAAAAAAAATAATATGTGATGTATCGCGTATATTCAATCATATCTAGCAATACGATAATCATTTCACGTCTATGTTGTTTGTGACATGGATAAATTGTTTGATAAATTAATTAAAATGCATGTAACTAAAAGACACAAGTTCATATTCATCGAATTAAGAAGGGAAAAACCCTAATGTGTTGCGTTATGTGCATGCAATACAATCATCCACGCTTACTTTGTTAGTGGCTTGAAAAAAATGATTCGATGAATTAATTAAAGTGTACGTAAATTAAAAGAATAACAGCTAACGTCTACCTAAATAAGAAAAAAAATTATTTGATGAATTAATTAACGTGCATGTGGTAAATTAAAAGAATATGAGCATACATCTACCAGATTAAGAAATAAATTTTGTTGCATTATTATGTGCATATAATACAATCGTGCACTCTTATATTGTTAGCGAATGAAGTAAATTGTAAATAAATAATTTTTGTTATATTGTGTGCGTGGAATCGAAAAGATAGATAGTGCATCAAATTTTTATTTTATTTTATTTTATTTTTCTCTATCTTTTTATTTTTAATTCCTTCTTTAAATTGAAATCAAAAGTAGATAGGGACGATCTTTTTTATTTTTTCCTTTTTAATAGACCAACTAATTGTGAAAATGACAGATAATACTTCATGCCAAGCACAACTCAAATATAAAATAAAGAAAATTAAATTTTAAAAAGAGAGAAAATAAAGGAAAATAAAAAGGTTCATGGCATGAACTTTGAAGTTGAATTAACCTAGCTAAAGTCGTAAGGTGTAACCATTCTTTAGTTTACAAGTTTATTTTTTAAATTTTATTAATTTATTTATTTATAAAAAAAGATTATTATTTTTTGTATAGTCATAAAATGACTCAAATTCATGATTATTATTTGTTATATTTGATTTGAAGATTTTTTCATTTTCTGATGTTATATTTTTAAGATATGAGATTGTAATTAAAAACACCACTAATCATATGTATAATACAGATTATGATAATTATTATGTTCTTTCATATAATTTTGTTAGACATGTTAAAAATTTTAATATATTAATGAAATTTTAAGTTTAAATTTAGATTGAAAAAAAATTATTAAAAAATAGTCCGACCTGTCCCAACCCGCAGCCCTACTAGGTTTGGGTTGGGTTGGCCTGGACATTTCAAAGTCCTTTCAAATGAAGGGTCGGCCAGTTGTAGCCCTTTAAATTTCTTGGCCCACGAGACTTGAGCCGGATGAGATTGGGCTAATCCCTTTTGATAGCACTATCGATAACTCAATCTCACTTTCGATAAATTTTAAGAATAAAAAATATTTTAAAATATATTTAAGAAACTATTTTAAATCTAATCAAACAAACTCCTTCAAAATCTTAAGATATATAATTCTATTGTATTTTCATACATTTCATAAATTTAACATCATTATTTATGTCAGCAAATAATTTTCCATCATGCACGTTGAGTAGTCATTGTCATCGTGGCTAAATATGTAAACTATATCAAATACTTGAGATATTTGTTGATTTTGTATTTCGTTTACTCTTCTTAGTTCTTACTCAACATACATTTCATCTCTCCAATTTTATGTGACACCCTTTAACTTGACAGAATATTTAAAGAAAATTAATTTTTAAAAATTTGTGATTTAAAATCATTCTAAGATATTTGTGTAACTGAGAATCATTTCATTAAGGGTTAAAAAATTTTTTAAAGGTAAAATGTTTCCAATTAAAGTAAAATGACATTTTTTGGGAATGGATTAAAAAGAAAATGGTGCCACATAAACTGAAACAGAAAGAATATTATATTTTTTGTCCCAATTTATTCGTTATTCGAGAATTCATTATTTAATTAATTTTTAAAATCAAATTAAAAATAAAATATATTGAAATGGTTTATAACCATGAACAACCCTACACATTGGTTATATTTAAGTTGCAACTTGTATTGGCTATTTAGACGCAATGATTACAATCAACCCAGCCATGTGATGCACCAATCCAACAAGAATTGTTATTGCTTGTCCTTGCTTATTACTCTTTCTATTTCATTTTATATGACATTCTTTGACTTGATACGATATTAGAATTTTTTTGAAAACTTGTAATCTAAAATTATTATTAGATATTTATAGGTTTAGGAATCATTTCATTAAGGATAGAAGAAGAATTTTAAAGTTAAATTATTTTCAATTAGAGTAAAGTAACATTATTTTTTAAACGAACTAAAAAGAAAAGAACATCACGTAAAATTGGATGAAATAGTAATATTTAATAGTAGTATCTTTTTCTTATATTTGTTGTCTCAATTTAGCGCGTATTTATAATTATCTAGTGAATTTTGTTAATTTTATTTTTGATATAATTTTTCATATGAAGGATGCAACAATTGGCATAAACAATCTTTGGACATTAATCACCCCCACTATGCAAAATTTAGTGGTTTAATACGTTTGTGAACTAAATTAATAAAAGAATGAATAATCACACTTTTAGTCCCTCATTCAATGTTCAACATAAATTTTCGTCTCTATAATATTATACTAATCTATTTGACGCTTCAATTAATTTGAATATTCATTTTCCCTTCATCAACTTGGAAACTCAAGTAAGGGTGGCTGAGTTGGAATAATACCTCATTCGAGCTCATCGCACCAAATTTGTCTCATGCGATTTACATTTTTAGTGAAATTTATAAATTATCATTTTGCACATGAGCAAATTTACTCCATGCGTACTCAAAGAATTCCAAAAAGAAACTTGAAAACTTCTACAAAATAATAAAACACGTTACTAAACTTTTAACTACTTATACATTAGTACTAAGAGAAACTTTGATTCAATCTAGGGGTGACAATTGAGCGGGTTGAGTTAAATTTGAGCGGATTATAATGGGTCAAGACACCAAATAGGTCAAGACCCAATCTAACCTAAATTTGTTTGGGTCAAAATGGGTTGGGTCAAAACAGGTTGAGTAACGAGTTATAGAGCGGGTCAAAACCCAACCCGACTCAATTTTTACTAAATTTTACTTATTTTATTTGTTCTTTTTCAATATTTTAGTACTTAATTAAATTATATTTTGCTTTATTATGACTATATAAAGCATATCAAATTGAAAAAAAAGTGTTTTGAAAATATTTTAACAAGATCTCTTTCGAATTAATTCAGATTGCATATCAACCCAATTTTAAATGAGTTGAGATGAATTAAGCTAATAATTAAACAAGCTATTAACCCGTCCAAACTTCAACGAGTTAGATCAGATTGAACAAGTTGGATTTAATTTTGTTACCCCCAATTCAATCCAACATTGACCAACACGAATATACTTGATATGCCTTCCTCGTCGTTGAACCAATTATATATCCATGTTGTTATTTGATTTCCATGTACAACAATTAATATATTTAACAAAAAATTCAATACAATATGGAATTTCAAAAGAATTATTGAATTTTCAAAAGCATACATCGTAGAATTTTAAAAAGTTACCGAGTTTTCAAAATCCACACCTATAATTGTAGAACGTAGGATTATAAAGTGAACAAAAAAAAAAGTATGTTTATACTAATTGAAGGTGAAATATTTCTTGATAAAAAATCACAAGGACGAATATTTAACAAGTTCCAATAATTAGAGGATCAAAAATGCAATTATTCACAAAGAAAATATGAATCATGTCAGCAAATATAACAAAATAAAAAAATTAAAAAAAATATTTAAATTAAATAATAATTTCTGAGTCATGAAAGTTGAGAAATGAATTTATAGTTCATCATGATAAAAGGGATACTCTTTTTCTCTCTCCATTATTATCATTTGCTTCCATGAATTCTCCACATTGAATTCAACCAAACATATTTTAGGGCTTTTTTCGCTCTGTTGCTCTCAGATCTATTTCTGGAAAACTCAATTTTGCAGATCGCGAATTTCAGTTTCTTCATCTCTATCAGGTTCTGCAGTTTTCCTATTTATAATTATCTACAGTGTGTTTCTTTGTTTGTGTATGAAATTCTGCAAAATTTCACTATTTTATGTGTTTAGTTTTGTTTTTTCTGATCGATTTTTGTGATTTTTAACATGCATTGTGTGTTTAGGACGATTTGAATCGGTGCTGCGGTGCATTTCAATCCAAGTTGTTGCGTTTATCGATACGTGTTGTAAGCACGTAAATGTGCTGCTTTGATTTCCGATTTTTCGCCTTCCTGTAAGTTTCTATATCATAGATTTGTTATTCAATTAGGATCTGCAATTCTTTTTTGAGTTTTTTGTTGGTGTAATTGCTGAATTTTGATGTTGTGAAATGTTGTTGTTGTTAAAGTGTGTGATAACAGATCGTGAAATTGGCGCCGCAACGCAGATCCCAGCGCCACATGGGTGGCCAGATGCAGCAGAGCAACGGGGCGGCTACTGCTCTGTATGATCAGCAGGGCAATGCCAGCCCTGCTGGTGATGCCGGAGACGCTGTCATGGCGCGATGGCTTCAGTCAGCCGGCTTGCAGCATCTGGCCTCTCCAATGGCTTCTAGTGGTGTGGATCAGCGCCTCCTACTTATGCAGGTAATATTCCCTTAATTGGCCCTTGATAAATTATTTAACATAGGAATAAGATGGTCCTGAATAGCACATAAGGTATATAAAGGTTTCATATAATTGATTTGAACTAGTTTGAGATTCAGTCATAATTGATATAATAGAAGTTCCCAAGTGTGAAAATGAATATTGCATACATTTTGTTCAAATGCGGACATTATACTTTCAGTACTCAACATTAGCTTAGCATAATTGCTGGTTAAATTGAATTGTCTGGTCTTTTGTCCAGTGTAATGTCTAAAAGCTATTCTCTGTATTTGGTTTACATTATTTTGGAATTGACAGATAGATGTGACTTGCATGTTGTTTGGTGCTGAGTCTGAAGTGATTTACCATTCCAGTCTTAATCTACTATATAGCATGAAAAGTGTTCTGTGCTAAGCTCTACTGGCCTTAGTCTGATCGCGATTCTGACTACTGTGAGTCAACATTGAGGAGTTTTATCTATGGATCAATATTGATCATTTTGTTTGCCTCATGCCTTCTTTATTATGCTTCTGGGTCAAGGGGGTTTGTTTTAGCATTCTTGTATTTGTGCGGATGTTGCAATATCATTTTGGTAATAATTTGAAGCTTGGAATTATTAATTGAAGGGATATGGGGCTCAGTCTATGGAAGAGAAACAGAGGCTTTTCAAACTAATGAGAAACCTTAACTTTAATGGTGAATCTGTATCCGATCCATATACTCCTACTGCCGAAAGCTCAGGTGGGATTGGAGCATCTGATGGTTTTTACTCTCCAGAATTCAGAGGAGACTTTGGTGCTGGACTTCTGGATCTGCATTCTATGGATGATACAGAGCTCTTATCTGAGGTATGGAAATATTAGTTGGATTTTCATATTGAGCACATTCATTGCTCCTGTTAGAATGTAGTTTACTGGGAACATAGGTTGGACTGGCAATCCTCTAGCTGGCTTACAACTTGAGATCCCTTTCTGCCATCAATCACACTCCATCCCCATCCTGGGGTAAAAGAGAAAAGGAGCAACAAGACAGGAAAGTAGGTGTACCGAGTATGTTTTCATTTAAAGAATGTAGTTTATGATGGAGTCTCTTTGTCCATTCTAATGTAGTTGTTCTTATTTGGAGTCTCTTTGTCCATTCTATGGAAAACTATCTAATAGTAGCGGAACTATCTTGTATTCGTTTCCATGTATAAGATTATCTGGATCACTACAGTCACATGGCACAAGAATCCAAGTTATATCGGTTATTGTTAATAGTAGCTGTTCAAAATTCGGAGATCATTGTGCAATGATACCGTATTGAAATTTTAAGTTGGAGTTTTTCATACTGGTAGAAGATCTACAAATGTGGGCGTAGTTGTATTGAATCTTATTTATGTGAAGAGTAAAGACCATATGTGCTCCTTACTTGTTGTCTTACGGACAAGTGCTGTTAAATGATTGTTGCTTTATTTTCTGTATAGCATGTAATTTCAGAACCATTTGAGCAGTCACCTTTCATGCCCGCGCCGAATGGAGCATTTGATTCTGACTTCGATGCCCCGACCCATCGGCAACAAAAAGCACAACCAGAGACTGATAGTGCGGCTGGGTTACCCATAGTTGAAAAGGAAAGCAACACAAGGGAAAACAATGTTGCAAAAATTAAAGTAGTGGTATGTCACTTGTGCATGAGCAATCAATATGGGCACATTTTATGTTATGATAATGAAACATCATTGAGACTGCGAAAGTCCAGAGTTGTTTACATTTTCTGTGGTGTGAATGTTTGCAATTGTCTGATTGCCCTATTTTGTGAGCGGCATATTTTGAAATATTTGTGGATGTACTGGAAATGAGATGACAGTTTTCTGTTTCCTGATAGGTATAAAAGAAACAATTATCATAGCTGTATTTATATTTACCAAGTAATCAGGACATGGAATTTTATAAATGCAGGATGACATTTATGTAAGATAAATGTATATTACCCTATTCATCTTCTGGTCCTATGATGCCATGTCATTCCTATAAGAATATTTCTTTTTGAGAAAGATTTCTATAAGGATATTTCATTAAGGATAAAAAGAAAATGATAATAGCTAATAGTTTTTTTTTTTATAAAAATCATTTGGGACTACTAAGTTTCGATCATTGCACTATTGGCCTTGGGGTAGTGGTGGGGGGTTTGGGTTACCAAAAAGGGAAGAGTGACGTGAAATGAAACAAATGGAGTAATTATCTTGGAAATCTTAGGTATGATGATCCTCATGGTTGTTGAATCATGTGGAATGTCAATTTAGTTGCCTATCTAAAACACTTGAAACAAGTTGTCACTTGCTTTAAGATTGGTGCCTATCTAAAACACTTGAAACAAGTTGTCACTTGCTTTAAGATTGGTGAGAACTATATAACTCAATAGCCTACTTCCTTCACATAATTTTTAGCTCTCTAGGGCCTGTAATTACTTTTATAGTTTTTCCGGGCCTGGGTAATTTAGGAGAATATCTTGGTCCATGTGCAGGTTGAAATAATAGTACTTGCAGATATTTGATAATTCAGCTGCATGACTCTTCTTAGACATTTGTAGGTGTTATATTATTATCTTAAATCCTTTTTAAGCTCCCACATCGGCTTAAGTTATAGAGTAAATTAGCTTAAAAGTCTATAGAGATATGTTGTTAGGGTATGGCAGCAAATTCCAGTGTTTTCCAGTTTTATGGCATAACTTGTAGTGTTTAGAAAATTGCATTGTAATCTTATTTTTCGAGTTTCCCTTCCATGTTACTTGTGTTCATTAAGTTTTCTCGGTTTGTACTACAAGATATTTTGGTACTATTTTTTGTTTGATCTTTGTTCTGACCCCGTTCTATGTGACTCATATGCAGTGCAGTTGATATATTGAGTTACTTCCCATCTAATATTCCTAAGATTGATCACGATGTTTGTCCAGGTGCGCAAAAGACCGTTAAACAAGAAAGAAATTTCTCGGAAGGAGGATGACATTGTCACTGTATCTGACAATGCTTCTCTTGCTGTCCATGAACCCAAATTAAAGGTTTGGAATCCACTGATTCTGATTTATGAATCAGCCTATGTTTGAGACTAACTATGGTTTGTTTCACTATTGGAGGTGGACTTGACGGCTTATGTGGAGAAGCATGAGTTCTGTTTTGATGCTGTTCTAGATGAGTTCATAACAAATGATGAGGTATTACTTTGTTACTTTAATAGAAGTTAATTACAAAGATTAACTTTATGTTTGTCCAAACAAACAATTTTGAAAATACCTTGAATCTTTTTTTTCTTTGTGGTCGAGCCCTTCCCCGGACCCTGCGGCAGGAGTTTTAGTGCACTAGGCTTGCCTTAAATGCAAATAATTTCATTATCCAGGATCAACCTTTTAGGAGAATGGCATGATAGATGAAGATGTATCACAGATAATTAAAATATGACGTTAAAAATGGGGAGTGCTTGCATATCCTCAATGACGAGGAATACAACATTACCTGTTTACACAACATACTGTGAAATCCCACAAAACAACTTTACCTGTTTCAGAAAAAAATAACCAACCCAGCTTATGGGATTTGAAACATGGTTAATCATTGATTGGTGATTTAACACCAGTTTCATTTGGTCTTTCCGTTACTCAAATTTTTGTTTCTTTCTGATCAAAAGAAGTGCAGCATATTTTTTTCTCAAATAAATAAATAAAATGTTCCCGCATTCACTTATGTTGAATTTTATGGTTAAACATTATCTTTCCTCTTGCACTTCACAGGTTTATCGCGCCACTGTGGAGCCAATTATTCCTACCATCTTTCAGCGCACAAAAGCAACATGTTTTGCTTATGGCCAGACAGGTTTGATATATTTTCTCTGCATGCTTAATTCATTATTCCAGTACAAGCCACTCATTTATTTTCTCATACATAGCTCATTAATACTTTTTATTTGTACTATGGTGTTTGTACTTTAGGTCATTTAAGTTCCACTGAATTTTTAGAAGGGTCCCAGAATTATAAATATATTTCCATTGGAATGTCAAATGATCCATTTACCCTTTTAAATTTTCCTTTTAATTTCAGCAAGTATCTGTTCATGCATGACTTATAAGAGTAGAAGAAATTTACTCTTCTTAGGCACAAGTAGTTGAACTTCTACCGACTTCATTTATATCTCAAGACGAGTAGCAGAACTTATATTGACTTCATTTAAATCTCAAGATGAATATTACTTTGAACATTGAATTTTAAACTAATAATTTTGTTGATGCTATTGGTAGCAAATGAAGTCTGCTTCCAATTTTCTTTACCTCAATCTGAGAACACCTTCAGAAAAAGTATATCTAAATTTGAGATTATCTGGTTTTTCGAGTTTCCAGTTTCTTGCTTTCAGGTTGACGTTTGCATGTTTCTGAAATGACCCTTTAAATTTGTGACTTATACTACCAGAAAAAGAGAGATTGTTTTAGGATCCAGACTTGACAGTAGGTTATATTATTTTATTCATCTTTTTGTTCTGGAGTTGAACGACTTGTCACACTCATTCACATATTAATCTTGTAGAGGTTAGATTATGTTATTCATCTTTTCGTTCTGGAGTTGAACGATTTGTCACACTCATTCTTAATATCTTTGCTTTTAGATGTTTCAAATGATAAAAGTGTAGTATGATTTTCTGCCCCACATCTTTCTCGCATAGTCAGGAGGGATTTGAATGTTTACTGTACACGTGATTGTATGATTTTTTCAATATCTTTGCTTTATAGTTTCTGCTTCTTATCACTGCTAGTTTCTTTGTATTGTTAGCCATTGCTATTATGGGCAGCTTGTCAATAGTTTATCTCAGAATTGATGTTTTTTCCTTTCTTTATTTATGATTCAGGCAGTGGTAAGACATACACAATGCAACCATTGCCTCTCAGAGCTGCAGAGGATCTTGTTAAATTGTTGCATCAGCCAATTTATCGTAATCAGAGGTTCAAGTTGTGGCTCAGCTTTTTTGAAATATATGGTGGGAAACTGTTCGATCTTCTCAGTGATAGAAAGTTAGTATCCTTACCTGCATTGAAAAGCTCTCCTTTGAATGTCGATAGAAATTTTAAGTGGGGTATATTATCTCTCTTTTCAAGTAGGTTATACCCTGCATAAAAATGAGAGTGGGCAATATTGAGCCTCCGAAAGGGTCTCCAACATAACTTATGTGGTGGTATCTAATCTTATTGATAATTTTGCCACAAAAGATAAAGGGAAGATAAAACCAGAGAGGAAGACACTTGAAGAATTAAAGTAAATTGCTAACAGTACAAAGTAGTAATTTTATTAACTAACAGTACAAAGAGTGTATTGATAGAGTTCAAGAGTCCCTGGCTACTTCCCCTATGAGTTAAAGTGAGTCAAAAAATTCTATGATTTTATCAAAGCTATTCACAAATTTCAACCAAAAGTTTAAAGATCAAATTCATTCAAGTTTTACATAAGAAACAGGCCTCTTTTTTGTTCCAATCTTGTCATCGTCTCTTTCCACTATCTTTCCTTGCCAGCATCGTAATATCATTTTTAGATGTCTTGTTGTCCAACTTATTGAAGAATAAAGGATTGTCAAAGCTATAGTTTTGTTTTATTAACTTTGTGGGATTCCATTGGGTATGTTGTATGTTTGATATATGTATATTTCATTGTTTTTCTGACCATTGCTCTTATGTAGGAAACTCTGCATGAGAGAAGACGGGCGTCAGCAGGTTTGCATTGTTGGACTCCAGGAATTTGAAGTCTCAGATGTGCAGGTTGTGAAAGAGTATATTGAGAGGGGAAATGCTTCAAGAAGTACAGGCTCCACTGGTGCAAATGAGGAATCATCAAGATCACACGCTATATTACAACTTGTGGTCAAGAAACACACTGAAGTAAAAGACTTTAGACGAAATAATGACGGAAATGAACCCAAGGCCGGGAAAGTCATTGGGAAGATTTCTTTTATTGACCTTGCAGGTAGTGAAAGAGGTGCGGACACTACTGATAATGACAGACAAACAAGGTACCTTACTGTGGAATGAAGCTGGTTGCTTTTCATATGTATCTTTCATAGGATTCCTAGATTTCTTTCACGTATATTTTTCCCTCAGAAGTTGGACTCGTTCGTTTCATTGCATATGTTTCAATAAGCTTGACTTATCCCTAACAAGAGAGGAAAGATGGTATATTTGAAGAAGTTATTATGCAGACCATAGTTTGAAAATAAGTCCAGCTGGAATGCATATGGTACTGAGTGATTACTCCAGTAACAGGAAAAATCTACGGCGTTCTTTCTTTATTCTTGTTCTTTTTGTTTTCCTTCTACTACTGCATATGAAATTCAAGAGAGATGTATCTTTCATTCATAGTTTTACTGTTCTGTACTTAATGCTGAAGGGATGATTCTTCTAACTCTGAAAAAGTTATTGACTGAGTTATGTTTTTATTTTAGAGAAGTACCTAGTTTTCACTTTGGCCAGGTAGAAACCAAACTATAAATTAGCATTCAACACTTAGAACTTATGTGTTGCATAAAGAAAAATTCTAGATCTTTCCTTATTTTCCCTTCTCTTCAAATGCACTTCTATAGCTCTTTGATGCCAATATGTTGAATAACATCTCTCTAAAATTGACATTTTGATTGGTTTTAGAATTGAGGGAGCAGAAATTAACAAGAGCTTGTTGGCTCTTAAAGAGTGTATTCGTGCTCTCGACAATGATCAGCTTCATATCCCGTTCCGTGGGAGCAAACTCACTGAAGTGTTGCGTGACTCCTTTGTTGGCAACTCAAAGACCGTTATGATTTCCTGCATTTCTCCTAATGCTGGATCATGTGAACATACACTCAACACCTTAAGATATGCAGACAGGTGGTTCTAGCCTTTTTTGTACCAGTTGAATATTTTATTCATTTTTATTATTCGCTGAACCTATTAACATTGGATTCACAGGGTTAAAAGTCTATCCAAAGGTGGAAACACCAACAAAAATCAGAGTGCAAGCGTAACTACTCCGACAATCAAGGAACCTTCTCTACCGACGACTTTGGCTGCTCCTGCTGAGGTGGAAGATGCTTATGAGCAACCTCAAGAGTCTAAAGTATCAGAAGCAAGTAGAAGAGCTATAGAGAAAGAAACAACATCATACAGTTCCGCTAATGTTTTTGATAAACAACCCTCTAGATTTTCTTCAAATCATACTTTCAATGGTCAGGATGATGGAGGGACAAATTTTGGTGGTATGGATAGGGACAGGTCTGAGGGGAAGAATAGCTATGGTGTTCCAGCTGGTCAAAGAACGCAGTTGACATCAAATTTGCAGAGTTCAACTGATACAGAAGATAAGGTGCAGAAAGTATCTCCACCTCGGAGGAAAGCTTATCGTGATGAGAAACCTGAAAAGCCAGGAAAATGGTCAAGAAAAGATGTGTCAAGCTCTGATTCATCCTCTATGAGTTATAAACAGCAAAATGCAAGTATTCCTAACACAAGAAGTGTTGGATCAGGACATAATGAGCCGTCTTCACCCCCTCCTGATGAGAATATCGATGAATTACTGCAGGTTAGCCTGTGATCCCCTTTTACTTCTCATCTCGTAGGATATCCTCATTAATAACAGTTATGACCTTCTCAATGTCGGTGTAATTTCCTCTTTCTGTTGTAAAAGGAAGAAGATGCCCTGATGGCTGCGCACAGGAAAGAAATTGAAGATACAATGGAGATTGTTCGTGAAGTAAGAAAATCCTTGTTTTTCTGGTCTAATTAAAATCTTAGTAGTTCATCATCTCCCTGCAAAATTAGGGATATCGTCAATTGAGACGATTAACATATTGTTGCCTTTTCTGTCAGGAAATGAAACTGCTGGCAGAAGTTGATCAGCCTGGAAGTCTCATTGACAATTATGTAACACAATTGAGCTATGTGTTGTCGCGCAAAGCAGCAAGCCTGATCAGCCTCCAGGCTCGCCTTTCCAGGTTCCAACATAGACTAAAAGCGCAGGAAATACTGAGTAGAAAGAGGGTACCGCGCTAAACAACATTTGAGCTTTAATTGAAGTGGCCACCCCCACCCACCCCGGTACAACTCCACCTTTTGTAATATTCAAAATGTAGTTCAATCTCTCTCTTGCCAATACAGAAACCATTCAGTGAAATTACGATGTGCATATGAAAACGAAATGTATGAAAGGAACTAAAGACGTACAACTCATGCTAGGGTTTTCAGAGCTTTTAAATTTGTTGTGATCTAATTTGAACTTTTGGAAAACGTGGACAGAAATCCACATCTATTACCGTGTGTTGTCGAATTCCATATTGTGCGATGTTGCTAAAATATAGGTTTTGGAAGTTAGATGT
Source organism: Solanum clarkiae (assembly GCA_011800125.2). Lineage (NCBI taxonomy): Eukaryota > Viridiplantae > Streptophyta > Magnoliopsida > Solanales > Solanaceae > Solanum > Solanum clarkiae. Next base: position 24,108,759 of record JAABOM020000092.1, on the reverse strand, counting down.
CCAATTGTAACTACAAAGCTTTTACTATTTTGTTCTGTTGTAACAATATTATTGAATCGATGTTTTCCACTGTGTATTAAGCAGTTCTGTTTTATGTTTATTTTCTTGTTATCAACAACACTAGTGAACTCCAACGATTAAATTTTAGCTCTATGGAAAATTGTCCCTATATATTATCTTAAGCGATATAAAGTCTTGAATTTATTTCTTTTTTACTTTAACGGTGGACTGTCAATAAGATTCTTATATAAAAATATATACATATATCTTTTAAGAGTAGTGAAAGATTAACTTGGAGTAACACTTTTTCTTGAATTTCACATTTCAACCATCAATTGTGTTCTTTTTCGATCTAAACAATCAGCATCTACATATTAATAGAGCACAAAATCAAATAGATGATGATAGTTCAAAAAAAAACAATTGTCAGTTGACCAGCTTCGATGACGTCTTAATATATAAATGTTGGTAGTTAAAGTGTAAAACTCAACCCAAAAAAAAAAAAAATCTCCTCAAAAGATTATCAACATTAATTTAAAGTAAAGTTCGATGAAAAGGCTAGTCCGCATCTTGACTCAGCATATAAAAAGTACGTGTCTGATTCAGCACACAATCAAGTGAAATTAGAAATTAAAAAGTCGGTCCTTTTAGAAGGATATCTAATCTTCCTATGCTTGCTCGAAAAGCTAAATGTGTAATATTTATATTATAACCAAATGACTTGGAAAGAAGGAAGTTTTATCATCTTTTTAAAAAGTCAAAACACGCATCAATTGCATATACTATGGTTTAAATCAACATTTTAAAATGGTTCTCTATTAACACGTATGCACAGATTATGTCACAGATTAAGATTGTGGAAATGGTCAAATTATTAAAACCTTGTGCTAAGTATTCACCTACAAATATTCCCCATTTTTTTCTCAGGACAAATATATTAAATTAAACCAACTGAAAACTCTCATCCGAACATCTCCTAATTATCCTAGTTCTAACTTTGATGTACATCAAGACAAGAATCTCCAGCAAAATAGTAAGGGCCTCTAAGGGGTATGGTTTTTTCTCTTCTTAGTTATATTTTCTTAGCTTCCTGCTTTCTGAACTTTAACAATAAGCAGAAAAAATTAACATCCCTGCCACCTGGATGACACACACAAATCATGAAATAACTTCATGATACAGTAGATATAGTTACCAGCTGCTTTTTTTTTTTTCATCCATTTTTCTATCTTTAAAAATTCAATTCTTTTGTAAAGGATTTCTGCTGTTGGATAATATTTCAGCCATTTCTCAACTATTCTTTCCTTTCTTTGCCCCAGGATTATTTTTGAACAAACATAATGGCACGTCCTTCCAACACCTTCGCTCTGAAGGTGCAAGTACACTGCAAGTATTGTGCCAGGGAACTGGAAAAAGAGCTGTTAAATATCAGGGGGGTTCGATCAGTGGAAATTGATCAAAAGCTTGGAAAAGTAACTATCTCAGGCAAAGTAGACCCTGGGAAAATTCTTACCAAGTTTGAAAAGGTTGGGAGAGAAGCAGAACTCTGGTGCGAACAAGAACGACCTCTTAAAGATACTATCGCGCTAACAAAAGGGATTGATCCACTGAATGATCCTGACATTATGGCACAACTGGAGAAATTTTCTGATAATTACAGTGTTAAAAGTGTGGAGGTGACCACAAATATGAAGGTGATTTTCAAAGAGGAATCAAGAAATGGCCCTAGAGAAAAAATCATGGAGTTTAACACAGCCACCAAAAATGTGGAAAAAACTCATGATCAAGTGCTTCCACATGATCATTATGATCATTCCCATGGTGGACTTTGTGGTGCTTCTTCATCATGCTGTGGTGGTCACTCAACTGGAAGTCATAATCTTAATCACGGATGTTGCCAACGTGGTAACACCACTAGTTTGGGTTCTTGTTGTGCACGTGGAAAAAATTCGTATTATTACCATAGCCAATATGGTAATAATACTAGCTCAGGTACTCCTTGTGCACATAACAGAAACTCATGTTATAATAACCATTGCCAGTATGGTAATACTAATAATGGTTCTTGTTATGCAAATCGCATTTCTCCATCAGGAGGCACAATATGGACAAATGGTAATATTCCCTCAGCCCCGCCTTTGCCAAATGACTATTATCAAGCACCACCATCCTCGACAATGCCAGATGATTATTATCAGGCATCACCGCCACCACCATCCTCAGCAATGCCAGATGGTTATTATCAGGCATCAGTATCACCACCATCTTTCGCAATGCCTCACTCATACTACAGTTTCTCAAGCCAGGAGAAAGCAGCTGGATGCATAATCCTGTGATTTGCACTTCTTATTTTTATCAATTAAAAAGAAGAGTTCTTTTTGTTGGTTTGGGTGTGTGCAGAGAAAGAGAAAGAGAGAGAGAGAGAGAGAGAGAGAGAATCCAAGTACAGTAGTCATTGTGTACACAAATTACTTTCTGTGTAACAGCTTTCGTAATGTTTGCATAAATATTCTCTCTTAAGTTAGATTCTTCAACATTGTCCATTATGATGATCATCAATAAAAGCACTATTCCAGTAATTGAAATCCAAAATGTGCCTAATCCATGGCCATTGTTCAATTTTTACATACAAATAGTAAAACTTTATGTTACACCATCAGATCACTAAAAAAATATTTATTAAACGTCTAGTTATGACCTTCATTTACACCAGAATAATGCAACGCCAACTAACACTTAGACTTCACTAACATCTTCTCATCTAAATTATAAAGTTAAAGATCTTGTTCCAGTTTTTTATTTTTCCCATGGGCTATCATGTTGCGTTCCGTATGTGTACAGGTCTTAAGCTCAATGTTATATAGTGAGACAATTTCCTTGCATTTGGAGATTGTGTAAAGGACAACAAAAATAAGTTCCATGGAAAGGTGACAGGAAACCCGTCTAACCTGTAGATCCGGCAAAGAGGGGGCACTGGAGCCTTGCACAGCTGAAATAGCCATTTATATCAAGCTGGATACAAAAGCATCCTACATGGTCAGGTTGAAAGTGCTAACGAAAGATATTAAATAGTACATGAAACTAGGAAGATAATTGCACATGAGCAATGATTTACAACAATCAAAACTCAGAGGGGAGACCAGATAAGTCAGAACTTGGAGGATTAAAATTTTGCATTCTTTAACTTAGCCAAGCACTCTAATAATACAAAGAGGGGATTATCAATATGCACATCCCTTAACTTGGATCACCATCAAAGTGAAGAATTTAGCTCTGCGCATTGATTTGGAGAAGGTTGTTGGACTGGGACTGAGCCATCTTCAATCCAAGATTGTGTTAGTACGTCCTGTCCAGGACAGAAAACAGAATAGGCAACTTTAACTCTTTACTCCACTAAAAGTTGGAAATTTACATCTATAAATTGCTACTATTTTTTCCAGTGAATGCTCCTCAAAGTATCAACGTAAATAGGCAAACCAACGGATAACAGGCCAGCTGGAGGATCTTTAAATCCAACAGACTAAAGTCAAGTGTAAAACATACTCAATCTCCTTCCTCAAGTAGTTCAATTACCAGAAATTTCAAGCCCAACACTATCACTTACATTCAAGGAGTGGTTAGCCACACAATCGTAAAAATAGTCTTTTGTTGTACCTCAAAAAATAGTACTCCCTCTGTTTCATATTAAGTGAATTGATGGGTCATTTCACACATATTAAGAAAAAGAAACAAAGACAAAATTT
>JAABOM020000092.1:24081027-24101621 GCA_011800125.2 Solanum clarkiae | reverse complement strand
TAGCAGTTAGTCAATGCAACTTTCGACGCTCCTCATGGGTCAACTGGAAACAGTCGCTTTATGTTTTTAAACATAGGGGGTTAGGCTGCGTACATCCGAACCCCCCCTCACCCCGCAATGAGCGGGAGCCTTTTGAGGCACTGGGGTATGTTGTTGTTGTTGTTGTTGTTGTAGTGATTTTCTGTATTTTGCTTATACAGAGTACCAAGCATTCTAATTGGATTAGATTAATATAATGGATCCTTTATCAGTAAATAATTAGAAGTAACAGAGACAGATGATTAAATAACAGAAAATCCAATGATTAAAAATTGTATCGAGAATGACTGAAAAGGTGAAAACAAGACCAGGTATGATTTGATTATATAAACAAATCCATACAAAAGCCCAGAATAGCTTCATGGGCTGTATGAGAGAGAGAGAATCCCATAACGATAGAAAAAGACTGGCTTGATGATCCTGAATAGAGAGAGAGAAGTTAGGTGCCATATAACATGAAATATAGAAAACGATTGTAAAAATGAGTTCTTAGCTCCGATTTCATGATTAAAAAGTGGACCTTGTGCTAAATCAACCTCACAATTCAGCTCTTGTGATGTTGTTCAAGACTATACAAGCAGATAATGATGCATTCCTCCAATTAGTTCTAATACCATTTGTTGTAGACCGAGTATGAGAGCCCAACCCAAAATACTAGTTTAAGATGATTATAGAATTCAACATGATATCAAAGCAGCTAAGACATCATGGTTCAGATTTTTCTGCCACAACAGGTGCTCTTTTATCCGTACATGGCCCTTGAAAATAATTAGCACAATGTGAGGAGGCGTGGTGGACATGATGATAGAGTAACTTGAAGATGAGATGGTCACATAATTAACTTGGTTGGTAATTGTAAAAAGCAATTTTTTGAGGAGTGGAAGTAAATGTGGAAGGGGAAGGATCACTTCCCTCGAATATAAAAAGGAGGTGGTTAAATTAGATGAATTTGGGTAGTGGATCTGTTGTCTTCTGTTCTGAAGAGCTTGTTTACTAGAATATTGTGTACAATTTCCCTGCTATCTCTAGGAGAGTGTTGCACTCTATTTTATGATAAATACACCTAATCTCATTCAGAAGTTCAAGGCTTTGATATTATTGAAAGTGGTAATATATCAGAACACTGAATTGCCGACTTCAAAGTCCACGTGGGTCTGAAAATGGTGATAGAATTTTCCAGTCTTTATATCCCTTGCCACTATGTATAGGTAGCAGTTCTCTTTGCTTTGGTGGAGTTTGGGTGTGTTCTGCTCGTCGGAATTCCTTGTTTGTCTGTCTGTAATAGAGGTGCTGCATGTCATCAAAATAATGTACCCATTCTCTTAAAAATTAGGATCTTTTTCTCTCCTTATCAAACTGATGGTGACTTCAGGAAATATACTCTTAACAGTCTAACCTTCGACTGTGTCAAACCGAAGATGGGAAAAATAAGTGGGAGGAAGTTGAAAAGTGACAGAAGCATGTTTCTTAAGGCCCTTAGCCTAAGCTTCTATACTTCCATCATATGTGGATACTATCTATGCTCACACTCCAATATTTGATTCAGGAATTTCTCCTTTTAGTTTGGCTGCATTTCTAGCTTCTAACCTCTTGCATTTATGCAGATGTTTGTTGGTGTGGCTGCTTCACGTGTGAAGGACCTCTTTTCCAGCGCCAGGTCATTTGCTCCTTCTATTATTTTCATTGACGAGATAGATGCAATTGGCAGCAAACGTGGTGGACCGGATATTGGTGGGGTATGATACACGTATTTATTCTTTTTCTTTTCTCATTTTGCACATTAGAGTTATTCTCCCAGAAGCAATTTCTAGTTTTGAGGTACTACTCTTCGCTGGTAATTATTGTACGGAATGACGTTAAGTTCATATGAAACTTGGATGCATGCAATCTTAAGTTTTAACCCATTTGCATATGTCTCCGTACCCTCCTTCTATCTCTGTTCCTACATGTTATTCTGTATTTTACTTTGAAACCCGTACAACCAACAAACTGAAATGGCAAGAAAATGAGGGTGAGTTTTTTGGGGCAAGAGATTTAATTAAGGGACTTAGATTACCTTAAGCGCATCTAGTGGAGAGTTTGTTTTCAAGTGCTCCTTTGTGAATTTAGTGATCTTCTTTACTTTGACTTTTATTTTTTTTTGATAAAGGTAAAGTTGTATCCTTCAGCAATGAGGGAATGCTGGCAACCAACAAAAAGATCTACATCAGTAGCCCAACAAAAACAGACTTAAGAATTGCTGCTACTAAGCTTACAAGTAGGAAAAAAAATCTAAGATCTGTCCAGCATCCTCTATACCCTCCTCTTTACACCAAAAAAAGGAAGTCTTCATACAGAGCCATTTAGTCTTTTGTACTGATTCTGCAGTGTTTTCCATGCACCTCTTGTTTCTTTCTCTCCAGATAGTTCACCATATACAAGAAGGTATCATGCTCCTCCATTTCTTCTGACTCTTACTCCCGCCTCTCCTCACCCAGCAACTAAGAAGATCAGCTGTGTGTTCTACCATTGTCCAGTTTGTATTTGTTCTTCTTAGGAAAATGGCCCATAGTTGAGTAGTGAAATTGCAATGAAGAAATAGATGTTGTTGGTCTCATATGTCTCATTGCACAATGAACACCAGGAAGCTATTTGGAAGCCTCTTCTTTGTAGCTTCTCATGAGTTAGGCATGCTCTTCTAGCCACAAGCCATGTAAAACATCTCACTTTAGTTGGCACTTTATTCTTCCATATCTTTCTCCATGGTCCAGAGATTTCCCCAGGAAGTTCCTTCACTTTCCTTTTGTACAATCTGTTAACTGACAAGATCCCGTCCTGATTGTTTCCAAATCATTGCATCTGCTTCCAAGACTTGTGCCCTTGAAATCATCTAGTGTTTGTATCATCTCCGCTACTCTCCCTATCTCCCAAGCATTTAGTAATCTTCTGAAACTTAAGTTCCATCCCTATTCAGACCAAACCTCGTTCACCATGGCATCTGGCAAGGAGCTGAGAACATATAAGACATAAAGGATCCTTGACCAATCCAATGATCTTTCCAGAAGAAAATCCTGGTCCCATTCCTCACTTTGTATCTGATGTTGTGCTGTAATTAACTCCATAAATTCCTAATAGTTCTCCATACAGATACTCCATACGTGTTAATTGACCATATTAGAGTACCATGGGTTGCTCTGACCATATTTGTTACTGATGACCCTTCCAAAGAGCTTGTTCCTCTCTGCCATACCTCCACAACCACTTTGCCAGCAAGCACTTGTTTTGTAGCCCCAAATTCTTGATCCCTAGCCCCCCTGAGCTTCTACTTAGGAAAATTGTTTGCCATTTTACAAGATGTATTCGCTTACCTTCCTTTCCAGACCAAAGAAAATCCCTCCTCAATTTATCAAGTCTTGCTTCCACTTTGGCTAGCATAGGGAAAAGAGACATAAGTAGGTAAGGAATCTAGCACAGAGTTTATCAGAATGCTTCTACCACCCAAAGAAAGATATTGAGCTTTCCAGTTTGCCAGTTTCTTCTCAGCTTTTTCAATTATACCATCCCATGTCACTAGCTCTTTGTGATTACTTCCAAGCGGCATACCTAGATAAACAGTTTCAATTCTGCATCCCAAGATGTTAGCCAGTGCCTGGATCTGTGTAACCTCCTTAATAGGATATATACTCTTCCTCCAATTGACTGCCAAGCCTGAGACAACCTAAAAAACTACCAGGATCATTCTGACAATTCTAATTTGCTCTTCTTTAGCTTCACAAAATATAACAGTGTCATTGGCATATAACAAATGACAGATCTGCATATCTACCCCTGAGGAACTTCCAATCTTGAATCCTTGCAACCATGAGTTTTGGATAGCCACCCTCATCATGCTATCCAATCCTTCCATGACTAAGATGAAGAGAAAAGGAGACAAAGGATCTCCTTGTCTGAGACCTCTTTCTGATGGAAAAAACCAGCAGGTTCTCCGATTATCAAAATGGAGAACCTAACCTCAATCCATTTCAACCACCTCTCACCAAACCCCATTTGTCTTAAAGTATTGAGCAGAAAATCCTAGTTAACACGATCATATGCCTTCTCAATGTCTAGCTTGCAGGTAACTCCACGATCAACCCTTCTTATTTTAGTATCCACACATTCACTAGCAATAAGGGCAGCATCCATGATCTGTCTGCCTTTTATGAATGTCATCTGATGCTTGTTAACTAGTTTGTTGATTACTTTTTTCAACCTCTCAGCTAGCAGCTTTGCTATGATCTTGTAAACCCCACCTATCAAACTTATAGTTCTGAAATCCCTGAGCTCAACTGCTTCTGTCTTCTTGGGGATGAGAGCCACAAATGTGGCATTCAAGCTCTTCTCAAAGACATGGTGTTCATGAAAAGTGTCTGATGGTGTTCATGATATCTACCTTGAGCATCTCCCAAAACTTTTGGTAAAAACTCTTAGGAAAACCATCAGGGCCAGGGGCCTTGTCACTGGCACACAATTTGATTCCTTCTACAACCTCTTCTTCCTCAAATTGTCTTTGTAACCAGTCCTCCTCCAAGCTGACACTTTCAATTCCTTGTAAATTAAGACCGGCCTCCAGTGTTCAGTTTCTTTGTATAGATTCTAATAGAAATCAGTGATCTCTGCTTTGATTTCATCAGTATCTGTCACCTCCCCGCCATTAACCTCCAATTTTTCAATTGAATTCCATCTTTTATGTGTTGTGGCCATTCTATGAAAGTACTTGGTGTTCTTGTCTCCCTGTTTGAGCCATTGAATTCTTGACCTTTGTCTCCAAGCTATCTCTTCATTCCTGGATACTTCGTCAAACTCCCTAGATAAATGAACCTTTTGTAGAAGTTCATCCTCAGTCAATGTTCAGTGTTCATTGTCTTTTTACTTTATTGGACTAGTTGATTTGTTATTTATACTTTAATGATATTGTTCCACCGGACAAACTTTCACATTGATGAAATAGTTTTTCAGGACAATGTCAGGCACCAAAATGCAACATGTAACAAGTGAACTTGCAGCTGGAAATATAGCATCTGTGTATGAAGCCTTTAGCTAAGTGGCCACATTCTTTGTGAACGAAACTCCTCGCATATAGCACCCACCATCCTATTCCATAAGGGAAGATCCCCAGTTTAAGAAGAAAATGTTATAGAGAGAGACCTAGAGAGCAAGGAAACAGTGATACGATCAAATGTACCTTATTTGCAATTTCCATATACAAATATTCATCACTGAATGGTGCCATGTGTATTCTACAAAATAAAAGAACCATAAGCTGAAATTTGGAGAATTAAATCATATAATAGACCACAAAGTTAAAAGAACAATAAAAAATACTACATACTAATTTATGTATCACAAAAGTCAAGAGGCTTGATAGAGGAAAGAGGAAGAACAATGTTTTTAACAAAGAAGTTCAAAAGACAAGTAAAAGCAATTGAAATGAAAGGAAAAGTTTTTCTTTTAAGAGATTGGGTTTGGGAAGTGCCAGCTTGGATAACTTGATCATATGACGATAAAACATGAACCAACTAGAAATAGTGGATAGAGATAGCAAGGCTGAAAAAAGGTAGGTATAATCAACCAGACATGAGGCTGATGGGGGGAATTGCTTGGAGGGAGAAGTGGGCAGAGCATTAAAACATATTTATGGACACCAGACTGAGAATTGAGCTTAAAGGATCATCTCATGTAAAAAGGAGAATGAAATTGACAACTTGAGCTTCCACATTTTGCAAGTCAATCTTAGTCATATCATTGTACTCCGACCTCCTAAATGATTCGCAGAAGGAACAAGCCGATAGCTTGTGCTGGAAAGAAAATAGTCGACAATACAAAAATCTATTGAAAAATAATGTGTTCTGAAGAGAGAAAAGTAAAGCACAGAATCCGGAAAGAAAAGCTATACGAACCAAAGAACTTCATAATCAAACTATTAGCTTCATGAATGAATTGACAAGGAAAGGCTCCTCAAACTGCTAACAAGAAAGAAAAACTACCTTCCCACTGCAGGAAACATTTTTCCATTAGGAACTAGAAACCGGTCTCTCGCAATCACATAAGACTCCAGCATTCTTTCATTAACTAACAAGGTACCTGCAATGTAAAGTCAATGTATCACACAAACAGCAGGTTCGAACCTGTTCCATTTGGATATTCTAATTACTGCATTGTGGTTGTGTTGTTTCGTTCCGAGATGACATACGGATCCAGGCAGAATGGGAATATACACCTCTGGATGACCGAAGAACCAAAAGAGATTCTGGTATAATATGGGGTCTCCCCCTCCAGCAGGATCAGAAAAGGTTGTATTAAAGTTTCGATCGGTTAATAACATGGTAATTGCCCCTGCCAGTACCGAAAGTGATAATAAAAGTGAGAATGCTGTCACTAGAACACCCTCTGTCCAAGTGATTGAGTTGAAGCTTTGGGCATAGAGCGGAGCGAGCCCGGCTTCAACTAGTACCGATTGATGGGAGAGAGACATATGTGGATTAGTACAATTCATTATTTATTGGCATATTCAGGATTCCAAGAGAAGGAAGAAGGGGTATAATTACGAAATTAAGGGAAAGGGAGAGGAAGGATCAATAGACTGCGAAGGCCGTTTTATTGTAACATCTGCTGATGTACCTCATAGTTGGGTTGTACCTTCCTTAGGTGTCACTTTGAAATCGGAGACTGTTCCAATTTCCTACTGAGATAGGCAAGCGGAGGGAGAACTAGACTCAATAACATCAATTAGTTGATTAAATATTTAGTTGATATCTAATTTTTTTAATAAATAATTTGATGACTGAAATAAAAAAACCTATGTTTGTTTTTAAAAACATTCTTGTACAATGAAAAAAAGTCTTCTTTTTTTCTTCTCTTAATTTAATAATTAAGTAAAAACAATGAAATTAAACTACATATGATAGAAAACCGTGTAAATCAAATATTGATTTTCATTAGGGGTGGCAATTGGTCGGGTTGGGTCAAATTTGGGCGGATCATAATGGGTCGAGACAACAAACAGGTCAAGAACCAACCAAATTTGCTTGGATCAAAATGAGTCATAGAATGGATCAAGACCCAACAGAACCTGATTTTAACTAAGTTTTACTTTCTTTTATTTGTTCCTATATAATATTTTAGTACCTAATAAAATTATTTTTTTCTTTATTATGACTATATATAACATTATCCAATCTTTTTACAAAAATTAAAATATTTTGACAAGATTTCTTGCGCTAATTTGGATTACATATCAACCCAATTTTCAATGGATTGGGTTGAAATGAGTTAAGCTCAGTTTTCAACATGCAAAATACCCAACTTAACATATCTCCATGGTTTATTCAATCATCTCCTTGAGAGTATAGGTGTGTATTGCACATAGGCACAACTAAACTTCCTCCTTATCTTTCTTTTTACCCTCAAGATTGCATAAGCAGTTATCCAAGAAGTTGTTGTGTTTTAGTGGGTGCTCAGATTGTCTTATTTTAAAAGGCTTTTGACTTTTAAGCTATTTTTTAGTTTGAAAATGTTTGGGAACAACAATAAGTGCTTAAAGCATTTTTTTTAGACTGAAAAAGTAAAGACTAAGGAAAAAAGCCAAAATGCAAAAGTTGGGTGCCCCCCAACTTTTGGCTTTTAGCTTATAAGTCATTTTTAAGAAGCCAATTCAAACACCCCTTAGCATATTCTCCAGGTTTACTAGTAGAGGCAGCTGAAATATGTAATACCTACAAATTCCTTAAATCATTTCTCCAATTAATCAATCAATATTTAATACATAGCCACACTTAAATATGCAAAAGAACTTTAGCTATCAACCAGGGCAATTACTAAAATTTCTGACAAAACTTTAGGCATTGATACGTTGTCAAACCTACATTGCACTAAACATAAGTTTAAGAACTCATCGAAATATATAAGCTTACCCATTGGCTCAGAAATTAAGATATCGGCTTTCACAGGTAACTCTACTTCTTCAACCTTTCCTTTGATTACCTAAATATTCAGAGAACAGAGAAAACCAAAATTAGTGAGCAGCCTTAGCAGCCAAGATACTGAAGGAGAATATTTAGAACTTTAGAACTTTTTTGAAAGACACCAGAATGAGGGAATGTATACTTACTGTAATTCTCTCATTCAACGAAGGATTTCCTGCAATAAGCTTTTTGGCATATTCGGCCATTTCAGATGCCTCTACGGCATAAACATGTTTTGCACCAGCCTGAGAGGGTTTTTGTCGAAGAGGAGGAGGTGGACAGAAAAAACATAGTGTACAAATATCAGCGGAAGCGGCTAAGCTATGGTTCATATTATTCAACAAAAACACATGGCATTGATAGAAAAGATAACCTGAGCTGCAAATAATGACAAAATACCACTACCAGCTCCCACATCAACCACTACACGACCAAGAAAATCAGCACGGTTCTCAATTACAGCAGCATAATAGGTTCCTGCAAGTTTCACATTTACCATGTCAACCTTCCATTATTGGATTTAGAATGCTCTATTCCGCCCCACCTTAAGAAGTGCAAAAGAACAATATATTCTAGGGCAAAGGAGTTTGCAAACCTCTCATTACACTAGATGAGCACGGTAAGAAATATGTATGCATTTGAATAATATTTGAGTTGAAGTTGTAAGAAGAATGTTAGTAGATGAAGTAGGAAAAAATTTGTGAGGGTTGAAGTTAATGCTTAGACATGAACTAAACTTGGAAATATGTTTGTCAAAGTTGAAGATAAAGTTGAAGATTCGATAAAATACAATACCACCAGGTAAGTATTTCAACATTTCACTTGATTATCAAATAATATTTCACTAATCCAAAACTTCATGCCAAGTTACTATTTGCAAATAATTATTTCAGCACTTAAAATATTGAGAAAATTATTTCACGGAGAAACAGGCTTAGATTTTCCTAGGTGATGAGATACAAGTCAAACCATAGGAAAGACCAAAGTTCAGAACATTACCTGTCCTTACAAAATCCTGCAACATATTTTGTTGATGCAATAGTTGCCCATAGTAGTGAAAATACATTTTAGCAGAAGATGCCTCTATTTTTTCATCAAATTTACTTGTTGAAGTTGATACTGCTCCATTTGGCAGAGGAGACCCTGAAAGAAGACTTGAATAAGTTAATAATTATTATTCTCTTTCTTTTACAAGTTACAATTATTTGTGTCAGCATCATTGCTAGTACTGCTAATTGACTGAACCATGACTTCAGTATCTTAATTGAATACACAGTATTTAACTTCACAGAATAGCTGAAACTTCCAGACGAAGAGAAAAGGAATAATATCGTCTTAGCTGCATCAATATGGGCCACTAACATACTACATTCTTTGTTCTTGACAAGAAATGATAGCTTTTTTCTTGTCAGTTCGTAAGAGCAGTACAGCTATGTATTTTCCGAAAATAATAAAGAAAAGATATTACTTACACATGTAAAGAATGTGCAAATGCAGAAATTAATCTAGACATTCCTGAACTTCACATCGACTTTCTATTAAGCAAATAGAGCCCACAATTTAATTTTTTGGGGGAGAAAACTTATAACTCAAACTTGTTCCATAGGGTTGGACAAGAAAAAGGAAAATGATACCCAAATACAAGACAATAATGAATAATGTGGACTACCAATACTAAGATCATGTGCATAATGGACCTGATGATAATGCTAACAACCTAGAAGGCTTATAATACCCTTATAACATATCAGAAGAGTGACTAATCGTCTATCAAATTCATTCACTACACTTAAATTCTCAATAAAATTTCAATTCTCCTAACAAGTGATGCTTCATATGACACCAAAGAAATTTCGAAGTCACAACAATGTAAGGGAATGGAATTCTTTTTTAAACAACACTTCAATAGTAAGTTGGTTCGACATTCACAATTTAGTATCCACAGTCAAAGATTAACAGACAGAAAATAAGAAATACATAATAAAAGCTCATCACATAGAAATTGATAAGGCAAGACAGAAAATCTCCTCCTAAAATGCATCCCCTCACTATCCATAAGGTGCTCAATGTTTATCATTTTCCACATTACTGAGAACCAGAACTGCATCAAGTAAAAGATAGTGCTTTACTCAACCAAAAAAACACAAGTCGTCACTGACATGTCAGTCAGAATTCAAGAACTATTGAAGCAAATAATGAGATAATTTGATTGTACTACACAAGATGAACCATTTGACTTTTAGAGAAATAACCTGTGTGTCAAAACAGACCTTGAACAACCACTTCTGTCTTCCATTTGTCAAATGCACAATGGAAGGCCCTGCTTTCCTCCTCGTTTTTAAATTGAATGGAGATACCCCTGGAATAGCCTGTCTGGTTCAAAAGACCAGTCAATGCCATTGGACATTAATATGACAACACCACGCTACACAACATTAACTTCAATGAAGTAGCAATAAGTTGCACCTTCAGCTTTCCCCGTAACAGGATAAGGTAAATTTATAATAGTAAAATAGACACATACACATACATACTGACTCATTTTCAATATTAAGATGGAAATAAATGGGCACTATTATATGTTTTCAGCGATACTCAGTGTTGCTTACAGAGCATGAAATTAGTAAATGTTTAGTAGATAATCATTTAAAACTATTACAATCAATGCTAGCTAATTTTTGTGCCAATTACACAAAAAACTGGTCCCTGATTCGACTTACTCTTTTTTTTCATATAAATGTAAATACCTGTGCAGCATTCAACACTGAAAATTTTGTCATCTCTGTAGATAGTATAACATCTCTATAAATCTTCCTCATGCAAACAAGAATTCAAAGCATTTCGACTATTAAAAGCTTAAAGATAACTACTTTGTCCAAGCATCAATAATTTTATGCCATCAGTAGGTACCTCCTTATTGTCTCCAAAAGCTTCAGAGATGCACAGAGACTCCGCAGGTTCTAGCCTGAATAACTGGAAATACAGAAGCAAAAGCAAAATTGAGATAATGTCCCTATTCAGACGGATGCAGCAAACAAATACTGAAGAAAAATTAGTAAAAATGTCGTCTCTCCTGTTCTATTCTCCATTTTGTTCAATTTTCTGCTAAATAAACAAATGTAGCCAACTCTCATTCTCGTTTGTTGCTAGAAACACTAGAGAAAACATGATAGCCCAAAGAGACTAACAAAATTACTGCACTCTCACATGTAAGTAAACAGATATAGATTGAGAGGTTCCCTGCACACAGAGGACTAATGGATCCATTAGAGTATAAGTGTGGACTCAGCAAAATTATAAACATCGAGCACTCTCACAGTCTCAAATGTAACTAAACAGATGTAAATTGAGAATTTCCCTGCATGCAGAGCAACTACTGCATCCATTTCGAGTACAAGTGTAGACTTAGCTCCAACTATTGTCCATCTACTAATTAACTAAATTCACCTCTGATTAGTAACAAAATGCATCCATTAGAGTATAAATATGGACTCAGCATAATTATAAACATCGAGCACTCTCACAGTCTCAAATGTAACTAAACAGATGTAAATTGAGAATTTCCCTGCATGCAGAGCAACTACTACATCCATTTCGAGTACAAGTGTAGACTTAGCTCCAACTATTATCCACCTACTAATTAACTAAATTCACCCCTGATAGTAACAAAATGCATAAAATTAACACCAGAACCAAATTAATAACAATTGAATTTCAATTTTCTCATGAAAATCGGCTTAGCACAGGTAAATTCAAACAAATACCTGTGAAGCTCGAAGATCGAACACAATGTCGGCACCGGATTGCGACTCCTGACCAAATCGGAGCTCCGGAACCCCCGAACCCGAACCAAACCGAGCAAAAACCGGTTCCACTTTAGAAAACGAAGTAGATGAGGAAGACGAAACCTCAGAAATAGATAAAACCACAAATTCATTTCCCTTCACAGAAACCTCCATTAAAGCTGTTTTTTTCCCCTTTTTTTGCTTCAATTTCCGAAACGAAAGTTTCGAATCAATCAAATTATGATCGATTTCTTTGTGGAGAAATAAATTAGGGTTTTCAGTGGAGAGTGTGGAGGAAGGTTTAGAGAGTGAAGTGAGAGAGCTGAATGAGCCGCTTCTTGAGAAGGAAAAGTATATATAAAGGTTCTGTGGGCAGGAATTTGATGATTTGGTGTGGACGATGACAGGGGAATATCGTACAGAGGAGATCTTTGCAATAGTATTTGAGACGTCTGATTTGATTTATAGTGGGACCCTTTCTACTGGAAATCCATTCAAGATTTCACAACGTGGTACGTTTACTTTCACATTAAGTACCTTTTAACTTAACTCAAACATTTTAAAATTAAAATTACTTAAAAATTATTTTAACTTAAAAACATTATTCAGTTGTTTTAACACTTCAAAAATTGCCACTCCTGTGTATTGATGCGTATAATATAATTTTATATTATCCTTTTGATTACCAAAAGAAAAAATACTTCAAAAATTGATATACTGATCAGATGATTGTTAGTATACAATATCACATCTAATAAAATTGCACAAATATAATTTTAAAAAAAAATGTACGTAAATATTATCACTATCTCAGAAAAATATAGCGTCTACTTTCAAAAAAATTGAGAAAATATCTTATCCTTTAAAGTCTAATTACAAATCTATCTACGAGCCATAATTTCATATATGACTTGTAAAGTGCCTTCGTACACCAAGCTCCAATTTTCAAAATTTTTACCAACCCCTAGACCAAACCACGAAACTTGTCTATGATTCATAGTTTAATCCACGAGCCGTAGAAGGACTCGTAATATCAATCCAATTCAAAATTTTCTACAACTTACCATATTTCAACATTCCAGTGCATGGGATGTTACACTCCATACAACAATGTCGGTCTAACCACTAATCTAAAAAACTTATCTTTGAGTTGGAGTGATATTGTACCTTTTTAATACATAAGACTTCAAAAGCAAACCTACATTTCATTCATGTCGCCTCAATACAATGTGTGATATCGTCATTGATGTCCGTAGTCCCCTAAATTATAGACCTAAGATATTGAAGTTGTGTCTCTTGGAGATATTTCATGTGTGAAGTCTTGCTTTCATGCCTACCTTATGCATTGCATCACCAAAATTTGCACTCCACATACTTTGTCTTTGTCATAACCCAATATGAACTTTTTAGTCACCAAAGTTTTGTCTTAACACCTTTAAATTGCATTAACTTCATTGCGTGTCTCATCAATTAGTACTATATGATCCACAAATAACATATGCCAAACATATCATTTTGAATGTTCTACGTCAATTCATTCATCAATAAGACAAATAGAAATGGACTAAGAGTTGATTCTTGATGTAATCCTATCTCCACAAGAAAGTGCTTTGAATCTCCTCCCACAATTTTTACTCGCATTTTAGCTTCGTTATTCCCCCTAATATAGGCCACTAGTACACCTCCTGCCTCTGAATATGACCAGAAGATCATAAGCATTCTCAAGATCAATAAACATCAATTTCAATTTCTTTTTTTTTCTCGATTTTTCTTTGTAAATCTCCTCATAAGTGGGTTGTTACTATAAGAGTTAATAATAAGTACAGGATGATAAAATTAGCCAATGAAATTATAACACATCCAAATTTAAATAGCTTATTGACATGTTTGATTTATTATCTCAGGTCCATCTATTTCAGTTTATAAATTTTTTGAATTATTATCTAGACCAATGAATTTATGATAAATTTTATCAAAATATTTTTTATTTAATACGTTAAATATAATAATAATAATAATATTTTTATAAGATGCTAAAAATTACAAAAGAATATAAAAATTAAAATTAAATAAAAGTTGAACAAATGGATTATTAGCCACAAGTTTTTAATCAATTTCAAACCTAAATAGAGTAACCTTCAAACAAATTAATAATTTATTTATTAACTCATTCCATCCCTCCATTGCCATCTACAAATAAACAAAGAAAGAAAAAAGTGTGGTTCACTTCCACTTGACATTTGAAGAGTTTGGAGCTACCATTCCATTTTCCTTTTTAAAAAATTATTTATTGACTCCCTCTCTTCCACATCTCAACTCACTCTCCCTGTCTCCACGTTTGCTCATTTTACTGAATTGGAGATCCATACTCATTCTTCCATTATTATTTCATATTTTATTACAATTTATTTGTATATGCTTTCCCAATAATAATCTGTTTACATTTTAAATGATAATCAAATTTATATGTCGTACTCCTTTTCTTTCACCGAGAACTCCATTTTTTACCTCAAAACATCACTTCTTTTCTTGCCGTCCTGTGAAACTCAATTTCTGCCAAAATTCAGGTGACCCCTCTTTCTATTTTTCTATTTTTAGCATAAAGTTTTGTGAAAGTTTCAATCTTGCTTAACTTTAACCAATTATTATCATTATTTTAGGCAAATTGTTCAAAGATTAGGTCAGGTTTTTCCCACGTATAACTGATTATTGTGAATATTTTAGGCAAATTGTCAAAGTCATAGTAGTTGAGTTTTATCTCACTTTTTGGTGGTATTAGGCTTGATGGGAGTCTAGTAGTTTCATGTTAATCCTATACATGTAGTTTCTTATTTTTTGATATTTGTTATTATCTGTTGTTTGAGCAACTCCACATCAGCGAAGATATGACTTTAAATAGAAAAGAGTTGGGGTCAGGCATTAGGGTGGAAGGTTAACAGGGGTAGGATGATGTCTAGCCTTGTGGTATAATAGGTTAGTAGGATTAGTTGTGTACTCGTGTCTTTATATCTTATGTTGATTATTGTATATATCATATTTGTTTATTTTATTGTATTCATATATTATCACTTACTTTTCTTTCATATCTAGTATCTTCTACTTTTGGACTGATGTTTTTGAGCTGAGGGTCTTTCGGAAATAGTCTCTCTATCTCTATGGGGTAGTGGTAAGGTTTGCAGATATTTTACCCTTCCCAGACCCCACTTATGTGATTTCATTGGGTATATTGTGTTGTTGTTATTATCTGTTGTTTATTGTGTTTCAGCTACTGTATTATTTAGTTGTTTGTTACTGTTTGTTGGTAAATGCTATATACTGTACTGGTTTCCTTATTGATTGACATGTTCTCTTTCTGCCATATTTTCTTTTTTTTTTTACTGTTTTAATTTGATGCACTTGAGTCGAGTGTTTTTCAGAAACAACCTTTTTACATTCATGAGGTTTAGTGGTAGGAGGGGGATTAAACTTGGTATGTTGTTGTTGCCATCATCAAAGATTTTTAGCTATATTTTAGTTTCTTTTAGTGACCCTTTTATGATTGTACAGATTTGAACAAGTCTAACCATCTTTTTGTGCTATTATTTTAAGGCAAATTGACCAAGTTTAGGTATGGAATCAACCTAAATACAAGGTTATCAATAAATTGCTCTGCAACTCCTGCGATGGCAAAGGAGAAAGAAATGGAACAAGTGGATAAAATATTAGCTGCAAAAGAGGATGACTATGGTGGGGTGACGGTTGAAATGACTAATGAGCCCTTGGACCCTCCTGTCTTTGCATCTTTGCTTAGAGCCTCACTTTCTCATTGGAGACAACAGGTAGTACAAATATACTCCCTCCTATTCAATTTATTTGTTTGGTTTTGACTTGGCACGGAGTTGAAGAAAGTAAAGAAGACTTTTGAATATTGTGATCTTAAACTAAAGATATATAGAATGTAAAAAATGCCCCTTAATCTCGTGGTGGAAGGTAAAAATTAAAGAGTTTCAACAAAAGGAAAGAGATGTTCTTTTTGAAGCGGACTAAAAAGGAAAGTTAGATAAATAAATTAAAATGGAGGGAGTATTTTGTTTTTGCATCACTGTTCAAATTCTATTTTTCAATCTTACTGAAGGCTTGATCATAAAGTTAAGCATGTAAGATTACCCTTGGTAGTAAATAGGTTGAGCAAAGTTTTTCTCTTTTTTAGGTGAGCCAAAGTATAGGTCATAAATAAGTTGAGAAATGAAGCTTCTTTTTTTTTTTTTCCTTCTTAATCAAGCCCTAAGTCATAGTGGAAAAAGTTGTCTGAAACTGTGTATGAGATGTAGCATCCAATTGAATAATTGTGGTGTGTGAAAGGGGCCCTGAGTTACTGCATTGTAAAGAAACAAAAGAACTTTTTTTGTGTGAGTCTGGCCTACTTCATCATAAGTGTTACGTTGTATCCTCATGGTAACACACGAAGTCCTCTTCTGCTTCTACTTTTTTCTCCAGACAAACATGACATATTTCATCCTTGATAATAGGTGGATATATTTGCAGGGTAAAAAGGGTGTTTGGATCAAATTGCCTATTGAGCTTGTAATGCTTGTTGAACCTGCTGTCAAGGTAAGTTTATTTCTTTTTAGTGGTGGTTAAATAATATTGGCTCGATCTCAAGTTCTGATTCAATTATCCTATTTCTTTGCAGGAAGGATTTTATTACCACCACGCAGAACCAAAATACTTGATGCTTGTCAGTTGGCTGCCTGGAACTTCTAACACTATTCCGGCAAATGCTACACATAGAGTGGGTATTGGTGCTTTCGTCGTGAATGAAAAGAATGAGGTATATTTTGGTGTTAGTCCTTGTATTTTTATCTTAAATGTGAATGAACTAGCTACCTTCCAAATTACCAAAGTACTAATTAGAAGGGACAATAGCACCAAAGACAAAAGCAGAAGATAGAAAGATTGAAGACAGACAGTCAAAGAAAGCAAAAGTTGTAGATAGCGCCCGAGGAAGTGGGTATAACTGTGTAAGGGGTGAATGCCCGAGATATGTTAAAACTTGTATTTGTCAAGGCTCTACTGACTACTCATGGCTTATTACTAAAACTTGTATATAACATTACTGGCATAATTCCTTGCACACATCGGTTTTTGATCTTATTGACATTGTCAAGAAGGTGAGTTCAGTGTGGAGTGTATGACGATATCTTTATGTATATATAGCACGTTATGTCTTCATGCCTCAACTCAATCTCTTGCTTGAATTTTTTCTTTACATATCACTTTTAGTATGTCGACCACCTTGCTCCACCTCCTGTCTGTTGCACACTCCCTTTATTTCTTCTTTTTTTTTCTTTCCAGAAAAAGGTTTCTTTCGCCTTGTACATCATTCAGATAGTATCCAGTGCATTTTTTGTGCTTATATACATCTGTCTGGCTATATATGTATCACAGCACATGTTATTTTTTTTGGTAAAAAAATCTTAAACTAAGGTATCATAGTGGATGTTTGTTATTGGAGTACTTGTAGTAATAATTTTCTTTAAAATCTTAGGTGCTGGTTGTCCAAGAAAAGAGTGGACGATTCCGTGGAACTGGTGTGTGGAAGTTACCTACTGGAGTTGTTGATGAGGTATGTGTGAATGAAAATCCTTTGTCATATGAGAGAGTCAAATTGAGTAACATAGAGGAAATATAAAGCAAGTGAGCTGCAAGAACATTCGCTCTCATGTTAGAATTTTTCATCCACAGGGTGAAGATATATCTGATGCAGCTGTCAGAGAAGTGAAAGAAGAGACAGGGGTGAGAAAGAATTCAGATTTTATTATTTTTGAATAAAAACTAGTTATTTCAAATATTAGTTTGAGTCGGGATATAGTAACAATAGTCACTTACTTGGTATCCGTTGATACAGGTTAACACGAAGTTTGTAGAAATACTGGCATTCAGGTCCGCTTTCGCTTAAACGTTATTTTAAGCTCTTCTTATGCCTTAAATGTGCTGCATTCTTGATAACATGTCTGCATATCGTGGTGTACTGGTGTCTATGCTCTTGTTCCCTGCATATCGTGGTGTACTGGTGTCTATGCTCTTGTTCCCTTTTGATTCAAATGCCAACAACATAGTCATTGATAGTATCACGATGTTACATGTTGCCCAAGACCATTTGTTACTTTAAATTAGCTGACTGTTACTATGTAAAGAAATGGATCTTGAGCTTACCTTTGGGCCTAACTCAACTTCAAAAGCTAGCTCATGAGGTAAGGATTGCCCAAACCATATAAAAAGATCACACATCCTTTGACCCTTGATGTGAACTCCTCATGCCTTTTCACAATTTGCTTCTGATCTCGATAGAGCTACTTAGAATCACCCCCATTCCCCCGCGCCAATGCTCAGAGTTGGAAACTGGTGCGTGGACAATTTAATAAATGGGCCCAACTTTGGATATGAAAATTGGGATAGGGTCTGATACCATGTGAAGAAATGAATCCTCGTCCCTTTAAACCCCCCACCCACCCCACAAAAAGAAAAGGGGGGGGGGGATTATGGATCTAACTCAACCCCAAAGGCGGATTACCCAAGACCATATAAGGAGTCCATGTACTCATCCCACAAACAATGTAGGACTCCAATGTTACTAAATGCTACAGTGTCCTCTTTACATAGAAGTATGAAACCTTTTATTGTCTCCTAACACGTTCATTTTGGTTATCCTTACTGCATATCATACTAAGATGCTTAGTTTGTATATGAAAGATGACTTTATTTAATTGCAGGCAAAGCCACAAGTCATTCTTTGACAAATCAGATCTATTTTTTGTGTGCATGCTGCAACCTCTTTCCTTTGATATCCAGATGCAAGAGAGAGAAATTGAGGCAGCCCAGGTACACGGTGTTCAAGATAATGTTATGAACTAGGACTTTTTATGTCAGTTCTGTTAATTCAATAAATGCTCCTAGACTTCAGCATTTCCCCTTTCTCGTTTGCAGTCCATTAGAAGTTCTAGGAACCTTAAACAACAGCATTTTCTCCTCCAGACAAATCTTGCAGTTTCTTTAGAATATCTTTAGCTGAATTCACGTGGTTTTGCTGTTTCATGAAGTAATCAAGTAGAAACAGTTGACATGAGCTTTACTGTAGATGAATGAAGTTAACTTGGATTAGTGTAACTTACTCTTAGAAACGTATGTGCAAACTTACTATTTAAAAGAATATGAGCAAACTTTCACCTATGGATGCAGCATAGAAGCTAATCAAGTGAGTGAAAATCATAGAACACTAGGATTCAAATTTCGGTTTCTTCTCATCTGCCCTAGTCTTGGTGGGGTAGAGTTATCCGGTACCTATAGTGTTGGGCGATAACAGGTACCCGAAGGATACCACCATTATTCAACATTATTTTTTAAAAGAGAAATTTACGTGCAAACTTGTATGTAGGCAAAGTTAAAATGCTTCAAATAAGTAGTTCACAGCTATATGCTCCAAGTTCGTGTTTTTCATTTAATAGTTTTTTGTTTTTCCTCTACTTGCAGTGGATGCCATTTGAACAATATGCAGCTCAGCCATTTGTGCAAGGACATGATCTTCTCAGATACATCGCCGACATATGCTCCGCGAAGATGGAGGGTAGGTATACAGGCTTCTCACCAGTTCCTACAGTAACCAGTTTTTCTGCAAAGAATACATACTTGTACATGAATAGCAATGTCAGAACAACTGGTAGCGACGACCACTAATGTGAAAAATATTGATTCTTCCTCTCCCAAAAGTTGAAGAAGGAAGAAATATGGATAGAAAGTTTGAGTTTGTGACTTTAGTGAATTTTAAAAAGGTGCATTTCTTTTTTAGTATGATGGAATGAACATGGGGTCAAAAGTGTTTTCTGATGAGAAAATTAGGTTTCAGGTTAACATTTTGTGTACATCAAGAATTACTTGTGTATTGAAGTTTCTTTGATTGGCCTTTGAAACTATCTCCTACTTATGAAAGTTATCTCATATAAATATTTTAATTTGTTCTCCTCTTGACTCCTGACTGTACACTGTTGAAGAATGAGCCGGCGAATCACACCACTTGGTTAGTGTTATTTTTATGGGGATTCTATTTATCGCTATAGGATCCCTATTCAAGATCGCTGCAGTTCCTTTTTGGGTGTAGGACGGCCGCCTATAGGTGGTAGGGTACAGTGGGTAGTACTGCTCTGCGGCCAATCTTCCTAAACGCGTGGAGGTCAAGCTTCGAGCGTGTGAAACTCATGACTACCTCGTGTTGACACCCAATTTTTATCCTCCACGGTGTCAAAATAATTACCGAGTGCTATTTTATTTAAACAAGTTTTTAAATATTTTTTTTTAAAAAAAAAAAAAAAAAAAAAGAAGATTTTTTTTAATATTTTATATCGGGCGCGTGCACTGCACGCGCCCCCAATTCCCTTTACCATCCACGATTTTCCCCTTTCTCCCTCATTTCTTCTTCAACAAAGGAAGAACCAGGAAACCCTAATACCGCCGCGCCTCCCCATCGACGCCATCGCCATGGTCAACCCGTCGTCTCCTCCAACCAGGTAAATCCCTTTCCCGATTTCCCCGAACCCCAACTGTTTCTTTTTCCCCTTTCTCCCGTTTCCCTTTTCCCCGAACCTCGATGTAATCCGCAAAATTCCAACACCGAAAATCCCATTAACTCCCCTTTTCCCCTTTCCCTTTGTCTTAGCATGTAGACTTGAGTCAAAAGTGAGACATAATGATTTGTTTATTTGAATCTTTGAAATCCCTTTTGAATTCGAATTAGCCTTACCGTTCCCCTTCGTTT
>JAABOM020000092.1:24066704-24080185 GCA_011800125.2 Solanum clarkiae | reverse complement strand
TATGGTTTCCTAATTCTCCGTAAAATTAGGTGGCGACTCTCTATTTTTCTTTAAAAATTAAAAAATTAGTTTTTCTCGAAATAATTGAGTTTTAAACTGATTTTTTTTATTTTTTTAAAAAGAGTCGGTCAAATTTCGGCGCAACACCTCGTAAGGGCGTTGAGACCATAGTATGTTACACAAAAGTGCCGCTTTCTCTGTAGTGTTGTCACACAACTTCCCTCCTAGAAGAGCAACTCGCTCTGTAGTGTTGTCACACAGGAACCATAGTGAAAACGAGTCTTCATAGGCGATTGTTACCTCAAAAGTGAAGGATGAGATTCAAATGAGGAAAGACTTATGGTGGATACATATGCATCCGGGGAGATATAGAAAGGTGCAATAATCGATGAAATGCTTTGAAGATAGTATAAAGTTTTAAATATACAACTCAGAGATACGGAAGGACGGACGAAGTAAGAGTTGAAATGCTTTGGGGCTAAAATAAAACTCTAGATATAGAAATGAACAAGTAAAATCAAATCTAATCAAAGTAAAACCACAAATTACAGTTATGAAAGTGGTTATCATTTTTTATGAAACTAGTTTGCCTTTTCAACAAATTGATTGAGGGAATGGACACAAACAAGAAATGCTTATTAGACATGGTACGACTAAGGGCCCAATTTGATTTTGTAATCCTTAAGATGGTCACTATAATAAGTACATCTTTTTTTTTCCTTTCAATATTCGTCTTTAAGATTAGATGAAATTTGTATTCACGTGAGCTCAATTTTGAAGATTGTACTCTTAATATTTTTTTTACTACTAAGAACTCGAACTCCTGACTTCTGTTAAAGATGAAAGAATTTCATACCATCCCACTACAAACCAGATTGGTTCACTAAAATAATACTCCCTTTATTTATTGTTTTTATTTGTTCAATATTTTAAAACGTTAGTTACTTATTCGTCGAATTATTTTTCAAGACCTAAATTTATATATCTGTTAATATGAACATCGTGGCAAATATTCATTGTTCTTACTTGTCCAATATTTTCAAATATTAGTTACTTATTCATTAAATTTTTTTCAAGATCTAAATTTGTATATCTATTAATATGAACATTATGATAAATATTCTTTATTAAAGATTGTGTAAAGTTTAAAGTAAATAAGTAAAAATGAACGTAGGGAGTAAGTTGTTATATGGCAAATGGTGGCATATTTGCTCATTGTGGCTCTCATTGGACAACGACTTTGCATTAACTTGTCCAAATCTATTCAAATGTTGAAAAGGATGTGCAACAACCCTTTGAGCATCAAAGATCCAAAGTGGAAAAGTTTTATTGGATCTGTTTTATAAACTAAATTATGTTAATTTATTATGATTGAGTGATAAATATCATTTAAAGGATTAAACACATTTACTTAATTACTTAGCAAATTACGTTCCTCTTAAGTTATACACGAGGTATATTCAAAGGTACATTAAAATTAAAATCAATTGACATAAGATACCTACAATATGTGAAATTAACTTTTATTGATGTTTCACATAAGATATTTACCTCAAATTAATATCTGCATTATATGTTCATCAAATGTATTTTGTATACATTTTTTATGAAATAATGGTCAAAGATACACTTCAAGCATCATATTTTGAGTTTTAATCAGCAATCATCATCAACTATTTATTAAAATATATCTTGACTAGTATTTGTTGGTGCATAATGTATATTCACTTTTTTTATTTAAAAATGATACCAAAGGATACTCCACAGGAATAATTGAAGGAATTAATTGGTTTTTTTTTAAAGCGTTGAAAGAACAAAAAAAACCTCGAGTATTACCCTTTTTTTTAATTTTTCTATTTGAACTATGAGATATTTTTCTATTCTAAATTATCCACAATTATTTATCATGTTTTTGAAATTAATCAATCGTCACATTAACACAATTTTACGAGCAAATTAAGATATCATGCGCTTTTCGGTGATTGTATCCAAATATTTAGTATGATCAATCTTGAGTTGCATTTTAATCTATAGTTGATGATGATTTAGATAAAAAATACAAACCCCTGATATTTTAAATATGAAATTCACAAAAAATTGATACCACTCATCCATTTTTATTATTATTTTTATTTTTTTACCTAGAATTTATCAAAAACACCCTCTTTACTACATACAACATATGTTATTGTACTTTATTATTATTTTTAAAATAATATAATTTAGCATAGATTTCGGTGCAAGTAAGTTTTTAGATGTTATTATAGTTGGAATTATAAGCAGAAGCAATTAAATTAGTTCCAAATTCGTACATACATATTTTGCCTTCACCTCTGCCTTTCTTTTACCGGCTATTCTGTGTGTTCCTCACTTCACTCATCTTGCACACTCAAATTATCTAATCTTTAATCCAATAATAATATAGAGAAAAAACAAATACAAAGCCAAATAAATACCATAATTTTTTCTTGTCCTTAATAATCATATATAGTGGTGGTGGGTGAAATGATTTAATAAAAACTACACAAAAAAAAAATCTTGTAGATTTGAAGTGGGTTTTTGTGGGGGTGTTAAAGATTCAAGAAAATGGGGAATGTTAATGGAAGGGAAGAAAATGAGAGAAATATCCCATCTGGGGTTGATTCTGGTGGGGTCCAAGATACCATGACCGTCCATCAGGTTGATGGAGAGTTTATGGGTCAATCTCCACCGTCCAGTCCTAGGGCATCTCGTTCACCTTTGATGTTTCGACCTGAGGTTAGTTTGTTAACCTTTTTAGCCTTTATTGGGAATGTGGGGTGGTTTTATTTGTTTGTATGTTTGTTTCTTTTACCTTATTGTTCTTGATTTTATGTTTTTGTATTGATATGAAGTGGTTCGTGTAGCTGGATTTGAGGCATATTTGTTGTTTGTTGCTTATGAAGGTGTAAAGTTCAAACCTTTTTATGTTTAATTGGTTTTGAAACTAGTTTGGGATCGTGGTGTAGTAGTTGTTGTTGTGCTTGCTTTTAGGTGTAGTGGTTTAATCTGTCGTGTGGTTGTTGTTATTGTTGTGCTTGCTTTAGGTGTAGTTGTTTAATCTTTGTCTATTAATTGCTCGGAATAAGATGGCTTCAAATGAAGCGAATGAATATTGAGGATTCATGTAGCAGACCTCAACTAGATAGGATTTGAGGCATGTTTGTTGTTGTTGCTTATGTAGGTGTAAAGTTCAAATCTTTTTGTGTTTGATTGGTTTTGAAACTAGTTTGGGATCGTGATGTAGTTGTTATTGTTGTGCTTGCTTTAGGTGTAATGGTTTAATCTTTGTCTATTAATTGCTCGGAATGAAGTGGCTTCAAATGAAGCGAATGGATATTGAGGATTCATGTAGCAGACCTCAACTAGATAGAATTTGAGGCATGTTTGTTGTTGTTGCTTATGTAGGTGTAAAGTTCAAATCTTTTTATGTTTGATTGGTTTTGAAACTAGTTTGGGATCGTGATGTAGTTGTTATTGTGTGCTTGCTTTAGATGTAATGGTTTAATCTTTGTCTATTAATTGCTCGGAATGAAGTGGCTTCAAATGAAGCGAATGAATATTGAGGATTCATGTAGCAGACCTCAACTAGATAGGATTTGGGGCACATTAGTTGTTGATGCTTATGTAGGTTAAAGTGATCTTTATAACGTTTTATTTTTTGAAACTGGTTTGGGAAAGTGGTGTAATGGTTGACAGTTGTGCTTGTTTAGGCGTAAAGCTTTGATATTTTTCTATCTAGTTGCTCGGAATAACGTTGGTTCAAGTGCAGCAATTTATGTGGCTGACCTCAACAGTTGGGATTTGTTGCATATTTGTTGTTGTTGCTTATGTAGATGTAAAGTTAAAAATCTTTATTGGTGAAACTAGTTTGGGATCGCAGCGTAGTTGTTGTACTTAGTTAGGTGTAAAGTTCTAATATTTGTTTATCTAATTGCTTGGAACGAAGTGGGTTCAAACAAAGGGAATGAATATTGAGGATTCATATAGGTGACCTCAACTTGTTAAGATTTAAGGCATGCTAGTTGTTGCTAATGTATGGGTGTGAAGTTCAAATCTTTTTTCTTTTTAATTGGTTCAAATTTGTTTGGGATCAGGGGTAGTGGTTCTTGTGCTTCTTTAATTAGGTGTAAACTTTTCATCTTTTGTCTGTCTAATTACTTGAAGTTTATGGAATCAAATAGGACTTAGACTGGAGCTATTTTGTGGTACATACGTGAATGGTATACTATGCAATAGATGGTTCGAGCCGAATAAAGGTCATTTCTTAAAATTGCTGTACTTTTTGGCAAAAACTTCTAGTTCTGAATTCTGATATTTGAATTGTTTTTGAAATGTTAAAAGCTGTGTGAATGTAAACATGTAGCTTTTTCTTAAGTTGATTTAAACTGGAACCTTTTTAGCATTTCACACGTGAATGTTGCTACTATGTAATTGATGGTTATATATCTGAATGAAGGTTATTACTTTAAATTGCTGGATATTTTTTTTAATGAAAACTATGTTGTGAAATCTGAATTGCTTTTGAAATGTATAGACTTCTTGTTCACCTCTGATGTTTCGATGTGAGTTCAGTTGTTACCCTTTGCATTATTTTGCCGCCCATGCCCGCGCATTTTGTCTTGTCCTTAATGGAATGGCTCTCTTAGTTACGCAGGTATATGAGTCGAAGCAATAACAAAAGTATTTCTAGTAGAACATCTTTCACCAAGGTAGAAAAAGCCACTAATTTGGATGAAATAGAAACATCTCTTATAGCTTGAAAGAATATACAAGCTCCTTCGCGAAGTGATTCACTAAACCTCTCACCAAAAGTTCTGAGCCAGACTCGACCATGCACCTCTCTCTCTCTCTCTCTCTCTGAAAGAGTGATCCGGCCGTGTACTTCTCCTTTATCCCTTGCCTTGCTTTTTCGCTCGGCCACTTGTTGTTCTTAAGTAAGGGTTCCCCTCTCTCAAAAAAAAAAAAATATGTTAATCGTTACCGATACCAAGCAGAGTTGCTTCTTGGAAACGAGGCTTGAAGGGGGTAGTATTTCTATTTTCCCTTTTATTTATTTTAAAAGTATTTTGAGTATTAGAGTGATATGGGTCTAAACGAAGCGAAATGACTGTGAGAACTTGTATAACCTAAACTAAGCGAACTGAGTGTGAGGACTTATATAACCTAAGTAGTTCCTGGTTGAGACGTTACTGTTGTTGTTTCTGCTGCTTGTGTAGGTGTGAAGTTTTTAATCTTTTCTTGAGGCAAGTTGATTTACTGGAGTTATTTTGTGGTTCATGTTCAAACTGTGAATTGACGGCTAGCTCTAAATAAAGGTCATCACTTTGAATTGCAGATTTTTTGGTGAAAAGTGAAAACTATATAGTTCTGAAATCTGAATTGTTTTTTAAATGTTGGCCATAAGCTCAACTAGGTTTTTTCGGAACAAACCTTTGTTTTATACATTCAAGAAAATATGGTTTGCAAAAGTTTGAAGAGAGTGATTAAAGGAAGATTTTTTTAAAAAGGAAGACTTTTGTGTTTATTTCAGAGTTTTTCTCCTCGAGGATTATCTGAGTTTATAAAACTATAAGAACCAGTGTGAACTTTGGCATTAAGCAGTTAAAGTAAAATTTTGAGATTTAGAAGAGCTTCCTGTAGCAATTCCCAAATTATGTTTTCCACTTTTTGATGTTTGGCCTATGTAGCTTTCTGTTACCATCTAGCATGCAATTGATATCGCTCATATTGCTTTATTTGATAGGTTGCAAATTAGGGTAGAAGGTAGTTGTTGTGTAGCTCCCTTGCAGGGTAGGCTTGGCAGTCTTTAGCATTATTCTCGTAGTTTCTTGTTCTTTGTTTGCTACTGCTACCTGTTGTTTCTTGTGCTTAGTTTATTACATTGTTCTATTATGTATGGTCTGTTATGCCTTTTCTATTATTTGCAATGTCCTATTTTCTATGCCTTGTTCTACCTCTGTATTGTCCTTTTCAAATTGCCTTGTTATGTTACTTGAGTTGAGGGTTTTCGGAAACAACCTTTCTATCTCCGTGAGGTAGGGGTAAGGTTTGTGTACACTCTACCTTCCCCAACCCCACTTGCGTGAATACACTTAGTATGTTATTCTAGTTGTATGTTGATTTTATCCGATAAGAGATGTACTATATGATCAACATCATTTGGTTTTCAAATGTTTGCCCCAGATGCCAGAGGTTCCTCTACAGAGACCTGATGAGGGGCACGGCCCAAGTATTTCATGGTCGCAAACCACCTCAAGTTATGAAGAACCTTGTGACGAGCAAGGAGTTCCAACACTTATATCTTGGACTCTTGATGGCAAAGAAGTTGCTGTGGAGGGATCATGGGATAATTGGAAGTCAAGGTTATAAGTTTAATTTCTAATCCACGTTCTACCGCAAAAAAGACAATTTTCTCATCCACAATCTCTACTTAGTCGTCAAGGTGCAAATTAACGTTGAAATTTCGAACTCTTTTTCCAGGTTGCCTCTGCAAAAATCAGGGAAGGACTTCACCATTTTGAAGGTGCTTCCTTCGGGGGTTTATCAGTATAGATTTATAGTTGATGGACAGTGGAGGTGTTCCCCTGACTTGCCATGTGTTCAAGATGAAGCAGGGAATACTTACAACCTTTTAGACATGAAGGTACATTTGTCATGTCTGTTACTAATTTTTCAGTAATCCATTGAATTGTTAGTCTAGTTTTGTGTTGTATGGTCTCCTTGAGGCTCCTAAATCATGTTACTGGATATGATATGTTAGTCAAATTAACTATACCAAGTCAAACTGTGTTGTCTAAAACGGAGGAGTAAGTGTTTTACGTGATTGCCTGATCGGAAGCTTCATGCTTCTTCTGAATACAAGTTTTCTGTTAGATCTATGTGCTTAATCCGGTAATTTGCGACACTTAAGAGAGCTAGCCTACATGTAATAACTAGAAAGATGACTTCAAACATAATGAGACAGAGAAACTTCTGAAGGAGGAGTTTCTTCATGGCTCATTCTTATGTATATAGTTTTTTAGATAATTGGAATTAAGAAGTTTTTGATATTCCATGTCCCTTCTTTCATATATCCAAAGCGCCTCATGGGTTGTGCTTATGCCCGTGCTTTTAGGCTGTCTAAGGATTGGGTTTCAGAAATGATATGGATAAATATTTTATGTGTCTGTTGGTCAAATCTCTGCAGAATCTTGCTTTATCTTAGACTCAACCTTAGCTGTCACTCAATGGTCTAGTTTCTGAATATTTCATTGGGAGTTTTTTGAATCTCATCCTCTATACTTGTAATTTGTAAAATAATGGTAAAGTAAAAATACCGCTAATTTATAACTCTGGTGGGGACATGTACAAACGTCACTGTACATAATTAATCCTGGTGGATGTTATCGCATTGCTATGTTGTTTAAAGGGTGTGTAAACTCATTAACTTTGAAGAAAAGCTCTTGTCCTTAATGACAACACGGTATGCCTAACATGAGCCGAGGGTCTGTTGGAAATGGGCTCTCTTACCTCTGAGGTAGAGGCTTTGCGTGTACTCAACTCTCCCAGACCCTACTTTGTGAGATTATACTGGGTATGTTGTTGTTATAGCTAACGTTGTGGGTGTTCTCCGATGATCTCTCTCTCTCTTGTCGAGTCATTGTATCCAGTGTAAACTTTTGTGCTGTCAAAACTGGTAGCAAAATAAGAGGAAATGTGGAAAATAAATCTTAATTATTCTACAGGCCCTATTTTTCAATATCCTCAATTTTTCTCTCATAATGTCTATCTTAATTTATGTTATTTTTTCATCATTTTGTGCTTTGCATAGAATCTCTTGAAGATACTTTTAAATAGTTTGGATGGGGGAAAGCTGTGAAGTGTTGATACCCGGGTTTGATGACAGATTATTCTCCGTTTAGTGTTGGCTAATCCTTGCTCAAATGAATCATAGCAGTCTTACTTCACTTGCTTAGCTGCCTTTATGACTGATCTCATCATTTGATGAACAAATAGTGTCTAAAATGTTGACCGCGCAAGCGTGGATGTGCTATATCCTGACAAAGTTTGCAATGTGCAGGATTACGTTCCAGAAGACATCGAAAGCATTTCTGGTTTTGAACCTCCTCAGTCCCCTGATTCCAGCTACAACAACTTGCACTTCGTATCTGAGGACTATGCAAAGGAGCCACCCGTGGTCCCACCCCATCTACAAATGACCTTGCTCAACGTTCCTGCATCTCACATGGATATTCCCCCTCCACTTTCAAGACCTCAGCACGTCGTACTTAACCATCTCTACATGCAGAAAGACAGGAACACCCCTTCCGTGGTAGCACTCGGTTCAACTAACCGGTTCCTGTCCAAATACGTGACAGTGGTTCTTTACAAGTCGATACAGAGGTGAAGGTTCGATAAACTTGTCTTTACAGTAGTCTTAAATGACTCGAATACTCATAACTCAATATTAGAAGTCAAGCATTGTTGGTTCATGGTTTCTGCAGTTAAGAAGGCAAGAAACAAAGAGAATGGGCAATAGAGGTAATGTTTAGAAGTTTATATAGTAGCAAAAGCTTGATTGTGACTTCATTTGCTTTGCCATCTCTCTCATTTGCCCCTTTTTCCTTTCCAACATACAATTTGATAAATTCAATTCTTTTTCCTTCTTGATCTTAGTGGCTTTTCTTTTTTTGATATTGCTCTATATGATCAACAACCATATAATCCCACAATTAGCACTGTTCGGGGTGGTCCAGTGGTTTTGGCTTGGGCTTCGGTCGCTAGCAAGGGGTTTGCCTTCTAGGTCGAGCTTAGCCTAGTGCGAGTTACTGTCTTGTCTGGTTTGCGAGTCACTGCATAGGAGTGGGGGTTTACCTTATGCATACCCAAAGGTTAGCGGCTACAGGTTCCCCTTGTCGTTAAAAAAAAAAGCAAATCCCACAAGTAGCGTCTATAGGGGTTGCGTGTATGTAGAGAGATTATTTCCGATAGATGCTCTGCCCAAAGATTAAAAATGTTGACAAAGAAGGAGCTTGTTGCACTATGCATTAACAATCAAGAAAAATATATTTGTTTTTTAAAAGTCATATTTATATCTTACCTTATATATTTACTTATTTTAATATTTCATAGACCCTAGAAGCTAAAAAAGGCTATCCTGAGCAATTGCAATAATCGGGTTCATTGATATTCCTAGTATAGTAGATGCTATCACACATACAATCATACTCAATTCGATGGAATTGTTTGATCTTAAAGGGGATCTTCTATAATTTCGCACGTGAGGGGTTATTTCTTGGTTTCGTCCAGTCATTAATAACTTGATTATTTTTAGATAATAGTAGATAGAAATAACGCTTGTAAGGAGTCCTATTAAAACAAAAGAATATAGGTCTGCATGCCATTCACACCAGATATTATTTGTGTACTTTCAAGAAGTTTTCAAGAAGTATACGTCTCATATATTCTCTTCGAATAATTTGTTTGTTCTACTTTCCTTTTAAATCTATTTGAAAAAGTTTACTTTTTCTGATAATTTTTTAATTTCAACATTTCACATGACATATTTAAGATCACAAAATTGACCATCGTGATATACTTTACATATCTTTAGTTTAAGATCATAAAATTTAAAGTTTTCTTTATTTTTTTGAACTGAATAAAGATTTTATTATATATTTAGATATTCAATTGAAATAAAATACAATTTAAATTTCTAAATATAATTTGCTTGACAAACTTGGATAATTTTTTTGAACTCTGTAGTAAAGATTTTATTATATATTTAGATATTCAATTGAAATAAAATACAATTTAAATTTCTAAATATAATTTACTTGATAAATTTGGATATGAAGTTGATTTGATTTATTCGGCCAACAACTTTTTTCTGAACTTATGGTGATGTGAAAAAGACAAATGGGCCATTTGTATTAATTATTCAGAGCTTCCATTAAATTGATTACAGACATTTCAATTTTCATCATAATTTATAATGATATTGTTAATTTTTTTCTAGCGAAATCAAGGGGTTTGTCTTCTAGGTGAAGCAAGTCTGGTGCGAGTTATCTTTTCTGTGTAGTTTGCGAGCTATTGCATAGGAGCAGCGATTCTGCCTCTGTGCTCATCCAAAAGATAGCAGCTGTGAGGGCAATTGCAAGATAAATTTGCATAAATTTATAATAATTTTAATTCATCTCGTCCTAAATTATCTTATTTCACATAATCTTATTTAAAATTTTTAATCTATTTTGCTCCGTCTCACGTAAATATATTCTCCGTGCCGTATAAATTCGTCCCACATAATTTGCTTTAAAAGAAGAAAAATTAAACATAAATTGACATGAATAGTAAATTACGTAGATGCACCGACAAAAGGAAAAATAAGAAATACTTAGTATATATTAAAAAAAGTTTTGGGATCTATTATTAAAAAACTCATGTGCTATGTTCAATGATACTTCACTTTTAAAATTCTTTATATATATTTTATTTTTCGAAAAAGAAACATTTTCTTCTTTTTCACTGGAAACTTATTTTTCTTATTTATTGTTCCAAGAATATATACACTTTTCACTTGAGTTAGAAGATTCTAAACAAAAAGTTAGATACAATTGACTTTTAATTAGAAAAAGATTTAAGTTATATGTTGAGAATATAATTTTATTACTAATTAATATTTATCATAAAGTATATTTGTATTTCCTCAAGTGACTAGATTGTGTATAAATAATAACTATTACTTGCATTTTCAATATTTGAAACTTAATTTTCAGAAAAATATTTTCTCATCGTTTATTTGAAGCAAACATATGCCTTAACAAGTTATATTCAAATCGTCAGGAATTGTGGTGAGAAAAATAAAAATCTTCTATATTTCATCGGTGATTTTAAATTTGAGCGATCAAATATCAGATATGAAAAAATTGATAATAAGGAGGATTTGCTCTTTTTATGAACCCTACATAGTTAGGTAATAGCACAAATTTAAATTAATTAAATTTTAATATGAGTATCGGAAAAATAAAAAAAATAAAAACAACACATTATACTTGAAAACTTTTTTTTTTGGAATGAGACCTTCCATGTGCAATATTCAAGCCTTTATTTAAATGATTTGGTATTAGAATTCTGTTTTTTTTTTATAATATTTTTTAGACGAAGATTTTTTGAAAATAATCTTTGTATCTCCATAAGATAATGATGAGGTCTTCATATATTTTATCTTCTCAAGACCTTAATGTGCAAAAGGACAAATTGATAGTTAAATTTACCTTAATAACATTAAAATTCATTGTATTTTGGGAAGGATATAAAGAAATAAAACTAATCTCCTTCTTAGATTGAATTCAAATAAAAATTTGTAGTATGATAAGAAATTTAAAATATTTTTATATGAAGCATTTAAAGGTATATGAGAATTTGCGCAAATCTCAATAAACCACAAAATAAGGGCTAGTTTGGCACACCATGTGGGGTTGCACATTCCATAATTACACTAACCAAATTAAAGCTTTATTTTCCCTAGTCTATCACCTATTCTAGTACTACAACAATTTTTTTTTTCGATTTTTCACTTAGTATTCGATATTTATATTGAATCTTGAATATATTTGAATTTGTGCCACACAGAGTTTTATTTTAGAAAAAACACTCTCTACCAAAAAAAATTTCATTTCCAAAGTTGAGACCTATGATTAAAGGAGGAACAGTCTCATCCATTGCATCATAGGCTAACAATTTATTCCTACAACTAAAAGAAAAGTATTTTTATTTATTTATTTTTGCTTAGAGACAAAGGTATGGAGAAGTGTGACTATCAAAGCCAAATCACATGCAAAATGGAGGGTATATTGTTAGCAATTAATATAACCAAATCAAGGGTCAAATTTCTAACAATAGATGAAGAAAAAAATATTGATGATGTTTGAATATTTATTTAATTTTGATATACAAAGTTATTTAATATTTGTATGGATAAAGAAAAAGAGAAAATATCTTTTAAAATAGTTAAAGTATGTACAAGATAACTTAAATATCGACAGTAGGTTAATATCAGAAATAGTAGTAAATTCTTATTTAGTTGGTGTGATATTTGGTTAATCAAATTAAAACCTTTAGTTAATTGAAATATGCATTTTTAATCTTTGTTTATATTATCATAATTATTAATTGTATCATCACTTAATTACTCAATATGTTATGAAGGCTCTTTGTCCATTTGATTTATTTTGACAAAGACATTGAATTATGTATGGAATTTTTTTGAAAGAACAATTGAGATTGACAGATATCTTCTATTTTTAATAATACAATAACAACATTATCTCAATGTCTCAAAAGGCTTCTGCCCATTGCGGGGTAAGGAGGGGTCGGATGTATGCAGCCTGATCCCTATGTTTAAAACATGGCACGACTGTTTCCGGATGACCCATGATGAGCGTCGAAAGTTGCATTGACTAACTGCTACTTCACAATTGAAAGAAGTGCAGATAGTTAAAAGAGTCATTTTGCTTTATTCCATCATATCCCAAAGCCAAAAAATAGTCAATCTTTGGCTCCATCCGAGATTGATGGATATATCTTCTATTTTTAATATCTGTAGATAATTGAGTTTTTTTTAAAATAGTCCAAATATAAAATATTCTAGCATAAAAATACTAAAATCACATAACAATAATAACTTATAAATTCCAGAAGTGGTGTCTGGGAAGGGTAAAATGACACGCAGACTTTATCACTACCTCATAGATAGAAAGACGTTTTCGAAAGACCCTCAACACAAATATATCAACCCCAAAACAGAAACTAAAAACACATAATGTTATTAATTAAAAAATAACTATATTTATATAAATAGTATAAAACTTAAAATTTAAAAAATGATATTATAAAAGTACCTTTTTTTTTTAAAATTTTTATAAAAGACAACCAACTAATCTTATATTGCCTCTTCTTCCTACCCCACTACCACCAATAGAGGCTGCCAATCTTGATGATTTCATGAATTTTAACTTTATACACACTTTCTCTATCCAAAAGCCATCTCCCTTATTCACATTCATACTATAAAAAATAACTACACCTTTTTTTTTCCCTTCCCAAGTTCTCCCAAAACCATATATTAATTATCACCAAGAGAATTAATTCAATAATTATTTCTAAATTCTAATCCATCATCACTTTCAAGTATCAAGATTCTTAGTTCTCAACTATGGGTGGTGACAAAATTGAGAAGGTATGTATTTTCTCTTTAATTTCCTCTCTAGACATGAAACTAGGTCATTTTTAGAGTATGTTACTCAAATTCTTAAAAGATGTAGAAGGTACGTACATGTCTGATTCTCTGAAAATAGTGTATTTTTAAGGATTTGACATGAGTATGGTCAAGGAAAATTCTAATTGATAATAATTTTGAAGAGTTCGAATAATATCATTTTTTTGAAATGTTTGAATTATTGTGAAATTATGTTACTTGAGAT
>JAABOM020000092.1:24039820-24065658 GCA_011800125.2 Solanum clarkiae | reverse complement strand
GAGTACAATTTCTTTTTTCTTTTGTTAAATAGGTCACCATAATGGTGCTAAAGGTTGATCTTCAATGTTCAAGCTGCTACAAGAAAGTTAAAAAAATTCTCTGCAAATTCCCTCGTGAGTCTCTTTTTTGGCAATTCTTAATTTATAGTAAAAATTTCCTTTTACAATTATTCACATTAGTTAAATGTTTCTTTTTTAAAAAATGTCACTTTTTTTCATTTGATATTTATTTACAAAGACATGTGTGGATGAAAACTGAGTTTTTATTTTTTATTTTTTTGGATAAATTTTTTGGTGTTAAATATTTTGGACAAGAGAAATTCGAGACCAAGCGTATGATGAGAAGGCCAATACTGTTACTATCACTGTATTGTGTTGCAATCCTGAAAGAATTCGTGCTAAATTGTGTTGCAAAGGAGGAGGAGTAATCAAGAGCATTGAGATCAAAGAACCCGAAAAGCCCAAAGAGCCTGAAAAGCCCAAAGTGGTTGAAAAACCGAAGGAGCCCGAAAAGCCTAAAGAATCTGAGAAACCCAAAGTAGTGGTAGTGGAGAAGCCTAAAGAACCTGAGAAACCTAAAGTTGTTGTGGTGGAAAAGCCTAAAGAACCCGAGAAACCGAAAGTGGCGGAGAAGCCTAAAGAGCCCGAAAAACCCAAACAACCTGAGAAGCCAAAAGAGCCTACGAAACCGAAAGAACCAGAGAAGCCTAAAGAGCCTCCGAAACCCAAGGAACCAGAGAAGCCTAAAGAGCCTGAAAAGCCAAAGGAGGTTCAAAAGCCCAAAGAGCCCGAAAAGCCCAAAGAAGCACCTAAACCAACACCAGCACCAACGCCAGCTCCAGCTCCAGCACCGCAACCACAACCACAACCACAATTTCCACCAACTCCAGAGCCAGTGATAGTAATGCCAGTTCAAGGATATCCACACCAACCTCCTCCCGGGACGTATTGTTGTGACCAATGTTACGGAGGCTACACCGGGGGCCCATGTTACCACGATTGGTATGGACGACCAATACAACCATCTCCACCTCCACCTGCTCCATGCTACGAGACGTATTCATATGGATATGGGCCCGGGCCTGGGCCTATACCATATGGGCTCCCAAAGGGCTGTTATGTGAACAAATGTGATTACTTTAGTGAGGAGAATGCATCTGGATGCTCAATTATGTGAATCCATCATGTTGGGCCACTACTAGGGCCCATATTACCTTTTAATTGGGCCTCCTCACAAAAAGTCCAAAACAAAGTTTGGATCCATCTGGCTATCTTTTTGTATGTCATTATTATAGATTATAGGAAAAAAATAAAGCATAAGTTCCTATTTTTAAAAGAAAAGTTTATTAGAGAGAATAATAATGACCAGATTGCTGGTTAACTGTCTTGTTACATAATTAATTAAAATGTTTATTAATAAAATAGCACTTTGTAACTTTCTATTTCTTCATAATGAAGTTAATTGTTTGATGTTGTGGAGATTAATTTAGTGCTAATTAAGGAAGTGGTTGTTGATTAAAAAATTGTTCAATGTATAAATAAATCAATGGACCTCGTGTTATAGTAGGTTAGTATCACGTTGTTATATAGCGTTGTTATTGTCAGTTATTTATTTTTTTATCTTTATTGTCTTATATATTATCATTTGTTGTCCACTCTAGTCGTTTCATATCTAGTATTTATGCTTTTGGGGATGTTTTTTTTTTTTAAGATGAGGTCTTTCAGAAACAACCTCTCTATTTCTATAAGGCAGTGATAAGGTCTGCGTGCATTTTTCCTCCCCAGG
The DNA here is from genome assembly GCA_011800125.2 of Solanum clarkiae. Lineage (NCBI taxonomy): Eukaryota > Viridiplantae > Streptophyta > Magnoliopsida > Solanales > Solanaceae > Solanum > Solanum clarkiae. The sequence continues at coordinate 24,063,872 of JAABOM020000092.1, read as the reverse complement.
TCCAGCTTATGAAATTTCACTGAATATGTTACGTTGTTGTTATTATTGTTGTATAAATAAATTAATAGATTAGAAATTGTTTTCATATTTATCTATCTTATTATTGAATAGCAAGAAAAAGTATTTGGCCTTCTAAAAAATTGAACATTTACGCATATTCTTTATAATGTGAGATATCTTTTAAAAATATGATTGAGGCGAATTTTATCATTATTTGCTTTAAGTAAATTATTATATCTTAATAATTGAAGCTTTAATCATTACATTTTCTTGTTAGCAACTTTTCTCTGAAATTTACGCAAAATACTTTATATATCGATCTATTTTAATAATTAAAATTTTCATCATTTCAACTTTTTGTCAAATCTTTTCAATTGTAAATCAAGATTTCAAAAAAAATGCCCCCCCCCCCCCCAACAAAATGGACATTTATGAAAGGACCTTTTCAAAGATTTACATTATTAGATGAAGAAAAATGCACCATGTTGATAAGGTGATGTTGCTTAGATGTCAAGGACAATAAAAAGTTTAATAAAGTTAACAATGTTGGTTTCCACTTGCAAAAATAGCACATTATATAGTCAATAACATTTTATATATGGACAAAATATTAAACTTTGAAAAATGGACAGCTTGCAATTGATTGTGACTTGGAAAGTATTTGGAGGATATTACCTTCAATAGCGGAGCCAGTATTTTGGTCAAAAGTATTTATATTTTTAGAGCATGAATGAGTAAGTTTTGCATCAAGGGTATTCAACAATTGATGTATATCAAAATTTCTATATTTAACCTATATATTCGAAAATTTTTCTCAACGAAGAATATTCATCTAATCAACCTTAGATGAATGTAGCTCCTCCTATGATCACCTTTATCAATCTAAGCAAATATATCTATTATATCTATAATAATATATAATTATAATTTCAAAAATATTATTAAATGCAATGACAATGACCTATTACATAGCAAATTTCACTTTTTATTTACTTTCCCCCTTTATAGATTTAAAACACTCCTTGTATCTATAGTTAACTCACTCATCAAAGTACATTATTTTGTGCTACCATTCTGTCGGATAGAAAAGAATCTCAAGATCCTGAATCAATCTCAATTAGGATTGCAAATTTTTAAACTTGTAATGAAGAATGGATCTAATTGTATTAGTGTCTATATTTGATTTCATCTGTATAATACTAATCAATAAGACATCATCGATAAATGCCATAAAATCTCGTACATTGGAACTCATGATTATGGAACATTTTCTTTTTCAAGTGAAATTTTCTAGTATATGAAAAAGCAAAAAAATGCATGTGCATTCCAAAAACGTTAGAATCAAAATGTGACATTTAAATTAAGTTCTAAATTATAAGTGGATGTTGTCAAAGAGAGTGACCATGTCTTTGCAAAAAGGAAGAGACTCATAAAATGGCAGAGTCAAATAAAGCTTCTGTATATCTTCATTGATCTGTGTACATGATCGATACATCTCGATCAGAAAAATTCTACTATATTTTTGCATTTTTAGTCGCATCTGAATTTGAGATGTAACTTCCATGTGTGTTTGATAGACTGACTTATTGAATCACAAATGAAAACATCCCTACATTCAGTGCCTCGTCAGAATTTTCACCAAAAAATTTTAAAATATAAATAAAAACACGAACTAGCTAAATAAAATTCAACATCTATCAAATATCTAAAATTAATTCTAATCATATTTAAAAAAAATATTATTTTTTGCCAAAAGAATTGGGTTGAAACCTCCAGAATCCCAAGCTGGCTCTGTCCAAACTCATAAAATCTTTTTCCCCAAACCTATATTCGGGCCAAGGCCCATTTGATATATCAGACCACATTGGCAGGCCCAAGATGTTCAAAATAGTTCAAAAAATCATTTAAATATGCATCTTATTTTATCGTAATCTCTAAAAGTTTTTATCATTTAAAAAATTTCAAAAATTCTCTCATATACATCATGCTCACCTTGCTGATACATACCTTTCGGGTATATCCTTTCCCTCTCTGATCCATCCCTTTCTTCTCAGATGCATCCCTTCCTTATGTATCATGACGTCATATCCTCTCTGATACATCCCTTCCTTATGTATCGTGACGTCGCATCCTCTTTGATACATCCCTCTACTATGTATTTGGATGTTTAGTGATCTATTTGGAAGTCCTATGACAGCCCCGAATTTTATAAATATTAAGAAATTTTTATATTTTAAAAAAAAGTAGAAAAATCAAAATCTCGAGTATTAATATTAGTGGTTAACTTCACCATTTGAACACATAATTTATGGTTTGCTTATCACTTAATCATGATCAAATAGTATATATATTCTTATTTCAAACTTTTAAACACTCAAGTTAAATTATCTTTATTTTTTTTCATATAAAAATCAAAACGAATTGCATCCATACATTTTGGTTATATATCTATTTTGTCTCTACAATAGATTCTAGAATATATTTTCAGCCTTGGTTAATTTCCTTTCTAGTAACTTCTATACTCCTCCAGACTTTAAACCAAGTTCCATGTATTAATAATTTGATTGAAAGGCAACATATCAAATCAAACATAATAAAATTAAAGATTAAAAAACTCACTTTATTATTTAATTATTATTTAGACAAGGTTCAAGTTACATGACTTCTTTGAAAATTAACCTAATACTGCTTGAATTAATTTGTGCATATTTTAATTATTTTATTAAATGATTAATTATTATCTTTCCTTCAATATAAATAGGGTGTAATTTTGCTCAAGAAAGTTTACATAAAAGAGAAAAATTATTATCATTATTATTGAGATTTAAACTCTAATCAATCATGAGTTACATGAACAAGAAAAAGAAAAAATTGTAATAATATACAACTTAAGAGAAAATGTTACAGTCCATATCAACATGAAAAAATATTTAAATTATAAGCTTTTTGTTTACATCATTATTATATTTTATTTAAAATATTTTTAATATTCTATATTGATTTTTAGGCTTTTGTATTTGACAAATGTGTGATGTGTACAAAAAGTACACATTTTTTCTTTTCAAAGAAGTGTAATGATGATCGAATATGCAATTTAGCTTCGCCAAGTAGGCTACTGTACAATTTTTATTAAAAAATTGGGTATTAACTTTTTTGAATTCCCAACGGAAGATATTAACTTTTTTGAAATTCCAATGGAGGATAAATCTTCCATATTCCTCACAATTACTCCTCTTTCTTCTGCGTCTCTTTGGCCTATTTTTTTTAACGTTTCTCTTTTCTGCACTTGCTTAATCTGGTTAGTTTTTATTTTAGTTTCTATTCTTTCAGGTTCTATCATTTTTTTTTATATGAGAGACAATATTCCCATTCGAAGAAGCCCCCATTTAAATGCCGATTCCATTTGTTTGGATAGCACACCTTTCCCGACTTTAATCTATTAACTCCTTCTCTAACTCGCAAAAAGCAGGATGATGAGGGAGCGTGAATGTTATTGTTCTTGATTCTTTCAAAAAATAAAAGGATACAGTCGCTGGCCCTTCGAAGAGAAAAGAGAAAGTTTTTGTGATTTTGCTAGTGTAACTCATTTTCATGGGTTTGAATACCATTTTTCAACATTCAAAATAGTATTTTTTTTTTAACCTCTGTATTTTTTTTTTGTTTTTATTTTATGCTAGTAAATTGTCTGTACATTTAACTGTTTGATATTTGTTTGAGAATTAGTTGTTCTTGTTTTTTGGCTTAAGATATGTTAGTAAGTTTGTTATGGAATTGATTTTTTGTTTGAGAATTATTTGTTTCTGTTTTTTGGTTTTAATCTATGTTACTAAGTTTGTCAGGGAATTATTTTTTATTTGAGAATTATTTATTTCTGTTTTTTTTGTTTTAACATATGTTACTAAGTTTGTCATGTAATTGGTTAATCTGTTGGTTAAATATTGGTTGCATACTGCTGTTACAAGTTGGTTGATTTTTTTGGTGCCATTCCTTTTTGCTGAAGATTGGTGCATTCTTTTGCAGAATTTTTGGTGTTATATTTTGTCTGAAATTAATAAATTTTTTTGGTGACTTTTTTGTGGTTATTTTCTTGCAAGGAAAATAATATTAGACTATTGGCAATATTTTATTTTTATTTTTGGGGTTAGTGTTTGTTCAACATTGCTATTTTTTTATTGGTGAATTTTTGCTGACATATGTGGATGTTATATCATGAGTTTTGGTTATTTTAGTGTTTTTTTGGTCGAAAGTTGATTGAATTTGTTGGTTATATTTTATTTTACAGTGACTGTGACCTATATACATGTGCTTTTATCGAGTACTACTCCGAAGGTTAATTAGATATTCCGACTTGTTTCATAGATCTATATCTCTTCCGGTTGAGATATGACGCATTGTTGTGAAAGTATGGGAGTCGAAAGATAGAGGAGGGAGTTGTTAGTGAAAGCGAAGTCATTGGCAAGGTTGTTAGTTGTATCGGGGGTCCTAAAGTGGCAAAGGAATACATCCCAGTTAGTGATCATGTGGGTCCTTCAAAATTGGTACCTAGACCAAAGAATTAGACACTTTACTAGCATGTTTTGACTTTTCAGATATTTTATGTAAATGTTGACACTTTATATGTTTTTGTTAAGACTTTTGGGGTTTTTTCGTATACTTTATGGATGTGTAGTTTTTTATTTTTAAGACTCAGAATTATTGTTTAATGTTGCTTATATTTTTGGTTATATTATTGATTGCTATGGTCTATTACTCAACCTATTTAAAGTGCATAGTGTGAAAATTTTTCTTTATTTTATTAAAACTAAGACTATAATGTTCTATTAACACAAGATTATTCCTAAATAGAATCAAGGTTGTCTTTGCATATTTGCCTCATATTTTAAAGAGATTTTGTTTATTGTTTGTTGTGTATTTGGTTATAGTATTGTTTTTCTATGGTAAGACAATGTTTTTGTGTTCTCTTTTTTGCTTTCAAAACAAAACCAACATTGACATGTAAATTTTATTTTACATATTTTCAGAACCTTTTTCAGATTTTTGGTATAATGTTTGTTTGTTTTTCTTAATAAAATTGTTGAATTTTAAGGTAACACATTAGTTTATATGGAAGGACCTTCACTTCATATAGTCAGACTTTTTTTTTTAACATAGTTTCACCCAAAATAAACCCAAACAAAAGTCTACCCACTGAAAATGGATTTAGCAAGATGATACCAACCTTGACTTTTGTAAATTTCATCTTACAAGTCAACTTGTCCATACGTTTGGTTTATTCTTTGTTACTTTCTTGGTGTAATTATTGGATTTTATATTAACACAACGATTGAGTAGGAAGGACCTTTACATCTTTGTTGCTTTTTTCGATTTTGTACACAAAAGTTATTGTGAGTCATTGGTCAATATACATTGTACAATAATATAATATATAACCTTCTTTTTATAATTATTAAATACATTAAATGATGAAAGAGAAAAGATTGTACAAACTTAACACAAGCCATCGGTTGCTTGTGTCAATTATATTACTTTTTTGGCACTTTCCAAGGTAAAAATTCAATAGGGAAAAGAAGTATTTATTGCACCTATTTTGACTACACACGTTTTGCTTTCTATTTTTTTTTTAATTTCATTTAACTTCCTTCATATATGTATATTTTTATAAATAAAAAATTAACATTTTATTGTAAATAATATTTGACGGCATTTTAAGGTAATATTGTCTCATAGTTTGATTGTTTTTCCTAAGAAAAATCATAAGTGAGAAGAAGGCGATATGATTTTTATTTACACTCCTAATTTCTGGTGAATTAAGCAAATGAGAAGAAATTATTACTACCATTTATGTTTCTACTAAAATTCGAACCAGGTAATGAGATGATTTTCATATTTATCATAGATTACAACCTTGGATGCCTAGCTAGCTTCAGTTCTAATTTCTTCTTTCATCTTCCTTATGAATTCTTCAATCTTCCTATTGAGTTCTTCTACGCTCTCATTGTCTTCTTCTTCTTCTTCTACCATGCTCTTGGCGCTTTCTTGAGCTCGCTGGAGGTCGTAACATAAATTGTTTTGCATATCTTTTGCTATTTTGTCTGATAATAAACATGTTGTGTTCTTGGTGCTTGCTTTAGCTTGACAGAAGCTGTAATACAAATGGCTTTGTCGATCTTCTAATGCTTTGTCTGATAATAAACATGTTTCTTCTACCGTGCCTGCTTTAGCTTGCCAAAGGTCATCGCTTTCTGCTGTTTTGTCCAATGATAAACATGTTCCCTCCTCTACCATGCCTGATTTAGCTTGCCAGAGACAATTGCTTTCCTGAGTTTGCCTATTTTCTAATATTTTATCTGATAATACACATGTTTCTTCATCATGAAATGAACCTTTCATTATTACATCTTCTTGTTTATCAAAGCTACAACAACTCAAACTCTTGGCAAGAAATGCAACGATACTATTACATACTAAAAACATGTATTTCCTATCAAAGACCAGTGGAAAAACAAGACTTGACAAAAATTGAAAATAATTATTGGTGAAAAAGAAGGATAAATTATAGGTGTAAGAAAAAAACAAGGATATGAAAGATATTAGGACTACAAATTGCAAAGTTTTTCTAATTATCATTTCATAGTGTATATTATTTGGTCTTTTAACACTTCCAATCATTTGGCTTGAATGTTGATGAAGATATATATGCTTGTGTTTTGGATCTTGATGGATTATGTATGTATTCTATGGTCTTTATATAGAGAGATTTTGACACTATACAATTGTCAAACAAAGTTCAAAATAAAAATAATTTTATTCTTTTTATTATTTTGATCAATGTATATGTAATGTGTATATGCATATATACTGATTGAGTATCAATAGAGATTACAAACTATTACGACTAGACTCGTGAAAATTCTTATCTACTTTGAAATATTTATATTTGAGATGAAAATTTATAGAAATAACTTATCTATATTCACAAGATAAAAATAAAATTTGTGTATGAACCTCCACGCTCTTTAGCACGAGATTTTGACCACCCATTTTAGACCTCATTTATAAGCACATAACAATTATTGTATTTTTGTTGTTACTGTTTTTGAACAGTATAATGGCCAAATGTTATGCTTCTTGTGTTATAAATAAATTCTCAATGGTACTAGAGATTTCTCTAAATGAAAAAATGGAATATTATTCAGGTATACTTTGTAAATAATTTAGGAAAGTGGTGGACATAGGAAGTTTCCAGTGTTTTTGCTCCATAAAAAGAACCAAAAAGAGAGAAAATAATTGATTCTCACCACACCCTACCATGAGTCCATGCATATTAATCTTCAAATACAGTCAAATCTCTTTATAACAATTATTTTTTGTCATTTAAGAATTTAAATTCATACAAACATTAGATTTTGATAAATTTTTTGTGGTCAAGAAAAAAAAAATCACCAAAAGGTAACAATATATAAGTTTTGGCAAGTAGTCATGCGATCAGGTCACAAGCTTGAACTGTGAAAACAACTCCTTGCAGAAATATAGGATCAGATTGTATATAATATATCTTTATAGTCCAATTCTTAACTCCACACATAGCGGGAGCCTAATACACCAAGTTAAAGAGATACTAAAAATTGCCAAGAGAATTACAATCATTTAAACCTGAAAGACTAATGTTTGGACAATTTTTTACAAGGGAGCAACTCCTTTCTTGATAAGCATATCATAAACTCTATCTACTTTGGTTGCTTCTATTTGGAACAAGGGATAAGCATCTGATTTTCTAGTGACATTGCCACTAAAAATTTGTACTGTAAGAACCTCCTGCATCCTAAGATAGTGTTGCGGTGATAGCCTGATTTCTCGGCATAGTTGTTTTTCCTGCCAGCAGAAAAAAACATACGTGAATCGCTAGAAACATGTTAAAGTGTATGACTAACCCCAACCAAATCAGAATGTTGAAGAAAAAGACATTATGATGCAACTGTGTTATTCCTTGTGTTCACTTATCTGGTGTAGACTCGAAAAAGAATAAAGTGGTTACCAAGTTATATTGGTCCATTATCACAACAACTCGACTTGAAACATGTGAAGTGTATGGCTAACCCAACAATAACGAAGAAATAGACATTGTAATGTAAGTCTGTTATTCCTTGCATTCATGCATCAGGTGTAAAACTAGGAAAAAGAACAAACTAGTTACCAAAGTCGAATTGGTCTATCATCACAACAACTCGACTTGAAACATGTGAAGCGTATGGCTAACTCAATAATGAAAATTTTGAAAACAGAAAAATGAAGCAAAAGACATTGTCATTTTAGTTTATTATTCCTTGCATTCAAGCATCTGGTTTAAAACAAAGACAAAGAAAAAGAAGAAAGTGGTTACCAAGTTGTATTGGTCTATTATCACAACCCGACTTGTATGTAAGGCAATGGGATTGTAAGGGTTTATTTATTCCCGAAACTAAAGTGTATTTTATATAAATTTGAAGCAGTGCCGACCAATTTGTGGGGGGCTATGTCATGTGTGTGCGCATGTAAAGTTTGTGCTTGCAAACGGTGTGCCACTGGTTCCAGCACCATTTAAATGGAACAGTTTCATTTAATGAGTCCTAGACAAGAAGTCTTGAGAAATAAAACAAGTTATAGTTGCTGAAGAAATCCTTTTAAAAACAGTAATCTGAAAACTTACAGGTTCAGATAACAGCTCTTCTGCAGAAACAGCTGCAACACCTGAATCGGTGATGGAACTCAAAATCGCCTGGCCAGTAGGTTTTCTATTTGAATGTAGTCCAAGTGATTCAGAAGAAGCAGGCATGTTCAGGCTTTCCTGGCTCATTGGACCAATCTGAGAACTTTCTTTTCTCGGAAGACCTTCTTCAACTTCCCTCCTCCTTTTCCTTTCTAAGTATCTATCAACTTCAGCAGATGAACGACAACCTACAGCTCTCGCTTCCTACATAATTTTGACACGATAGAAAGTGATTCCTTTTATTTTTATAACTCTGTGGTGTCTGGGACAACTTGCGCACACTTAGACTAATTACATGGGATACCTACTACCTCCCATCAGTAGCATAGGTACCGGGTAACTCTATCCACCAAGGAAATGACAGATTGGAAGAAATCACCTACTCCCTCCATCTACTTATATTTGTCCAATATACTAAAAAAGATGTCCACTTTCACTTGTCCAATTTGAAAAACCAAGAGATAATTTATCACTTAGTTCTTTATTTACCCTTATTATTAACTATAGTCATTTCTAAATGCATTTCCCAAGTCATTGATTTTATCATATTCAAAGGCTGATAGTAAAAATGCCATTCTATTCATCGCTCCTTAAGAGGTATACCAGGTGAATACTGGAAGTACAAATGGACAGAGGAGTAGTATGTTTATCTACGTTGGGTGACCTCAAGGTTCTCAAGCGACCACTAGATGATACTCTCAGGTGCTAGGATAGAAAGTGATTCTGTATGACGTTTTGCTAATGTAGATAGATTAGTCAAACAACATATGGTTCTAATTCTACAAATTGACCGAGCTTCTATATACACGCCAATGTTTAGTAGGTAAAAAATAAACAACAGAGCTGAGTTCCCCACCTTGAGTTCTTGTATTCTTTTCACATATCTATGTTCTGAGACCACAGTCTTTAGTAATTCTTCATGCTCCTCCTTCGAGAGGAAGCGCATAATGGCATCATAACGTCGGCATATATCTTTCTCTTCTGGTGACAAACTGTTCTGAAATTCATTTGGCTGCAGTAAATTCCTCTCTAGAATAAAATCCTTGCGGCGCTTTCTTTCATCAAGCCTGCCATTATTTGTTGAAACTTACTTGACTCTGAAGCAATACGATAACTGAAGAAATCATGAAACATGTGACGGAGGAAAGAAAAAGAACCTCTTGGAATAGATACGCAGAACACGCAGCTTAAGTTCGCGCTCCTCTTCAGTTTCATTTTCTTTAAACTCCATATCAGCCAATAGTTGCTCCGCATCATTATCATATTCAGGATCAAATTCTTGCCTCTTGGGGATATATCCACTTAATTTCATCAATGAGGAACCATCATCCTTCAAAGATTTTGGTTTCTTTCCTCCAAAATTTCTGGCTGAATTACCTGCCAACAATGAATTTACTTTTAACGTTCACACTAACACATGCTGCTTCATTTGATCTGTCATTTTCCTTTCTATCATGATTTGCCTAAACTTCTTTTAAGCTGAGGATCTATCAAAAACACACTCTATAACCCCCAAAGATAAGGTTAACGTCTGCATAAATCCTACCCTCCCCAGATCCCACTTGTGGGTTATACTACGTATGTTGTCATTGTTGTTTATAATGAATTTACTTTAACTGAGCAATTCCTTCACAAATTTTTCCCGTGATGAATGATAAGTTGCCATACCTTCCAATTTAACAGGTTCATTTTGATCTTTGACTTGTGTTTTGCTGGAAGGCTTTTTTATTCCTGCAGCACTCATGCTGTTAGTAGCTGAAAAAGTCCATATCGTCAAGTAAATACTACATTCAGATAGGACCAAAAGGGTCTTACCCTCATTGGATACAGAAGTTAAACGTCCTCCTGACAGACCAATTTTATGAGTGTCTTCAACTCTAACGACAAGCATGGAAGAAGAAAGTGAGTACTGGATGATTAAAACAGACAATAAATCATGTACACAGAATATAGAATGTTATATTCATACTTGACTCGAGACGGAGAGAACGATTCATCTCTAGGAACAACTTCATCAAGGGAGGAGACTCCTGCAATTGCCACAAAAATCTACTGTAACAAAATGTTGTAAAAGTTCATTGCAATCGAGAAGAAATTCTCAACTCCTAGCACCATGTGAATCCCTAGTTTTCTCCCACGGGAATTCTCATCAAACTATCCGAATCGCCGGCCCCGCCATGTTTTCTCTGTAACTAGTTTGTACCCATGTGCAAGTTGTACGCAAACAAATATATAATACAGCACTTAATTTGTCTATTATAGATAAATTGGAAACTTTTTTGAATCCTTATACTTTCCTCTATCATTTGTATAGTTGAAATTAAACATATTTTCGGTTATTTCGGTTTTTCTGTATTCTTGTTCAACATTTGCTGTTAAAGTTGTTTCATTTAACTTCACATTCTTTGCTTTATCTTTTGTAATTTAGACTTGATTTTGTCTGTCACAGCTTCTTAAAGTATTCAAGATTTTATAAAAAGTAAAGGATCCAGAAGACACAGTAGATTACAAAATCCACACTGGAATATGCAGCAGATCTACGGGAATTTCCTTGTCTTTCATTAATATTTGGATTTGATTACACTTCTTTAAGCTGAAAGTCTGTCAAAAACAACTTCTTTACCCCCAAAATGGTAGGGATAAGATCTGTGTACATTCTACCCTCACCAGAACCCCATTTGTGGCATTTCACAAGGTATGTAATTGTTTCATCAAATAACGGAAGTAAAGCCCAAAAACAAATTGTAAAAATCTTCTTGTCGTTGCTGCTACTTAAGAAGATACACAAAACACTTTGTAGTACAGATATAAATATTTCGCAGGCCACCGTTAGTTAATTAGTGAGGTATGTAACTAAAGACTATTTGATCTCAAGACCATGACTTATGTTGCAGCGAGCACCGTTTTGTTATTCTAATGGCAGAATATCAGGCTCTCAAGATGAAAAAACCAAGGAAAGTAACTAAAGGATTTAGAATTGAGAACTACATTCCTAACCTTTCTTATCAGCGAAATTCTCTTTAGCCATGGCTAGGAGTTCCTTTCTGTTTTTCCCCATGACGTGAGTCATATCCTGGAAACAGAAAAGTAAAAATGCAGGTGAAATGGTGAGTCAAAAGAATTAAACTTGCAAAATATTTCTGATAAATTTCTTACTGGTAGAGGAAAGTAAGGTGACTCTAAGTATGCGTCCTTAAAATGGTCAACGCAGGCTTCTTTTGTCTTTGTCCCGACATGCTCACCTACTTCAGCCCAATTACCCATGCCATACATTTCAATTCCCTAGGCATTCAAGGAACCAAGACAACAAGAAAAAGGGGTATTGACGTTATGATTGCCTAATGGGAAAAGTAAAAAGTCAAATTCAGTAATAAACAAGACATGAGGTGTCCAAAAAAGAGGGTCTTTAAAATAACACCTCAAGAAGCAACATCTCTTCATCAGCATTCCAGTCTGGACAAATAAGCGGGAAATCCAGGATGTCCTGTCCAAAGAGACTCAGAAAGTCATTAGAACAATACGCCAATTTTGATAGCTAGTGCTAAAAAATGAACGTTAGCTCCCAAACAGATGCTGGGGAAGCATTAAAAAACATGAAATAAGCTTCTAAAAACAATGAGTCAACAAAAACATCAAGTCCATGCTGTAGTGCACTTTTTTCCCTTTTGGCAGGTGGAGTTTTCATGTGTTACTTCTGATACAACAAGCTTGAAGAAAGAACTAACCATAGTACCATACTTATCGATCAAAAAATAAATAAAGCAGAAAGAAAGAACTAACCATGACCCTATATTGGTGATGGCTTTTGTGAGGATGCACCTCAGCACCTACAGAGAAGCACTCTATACATAGGTCAAAGTCAGAACATACAGCACATTTTATACGAGTTCTCCCGCTAATGTCTTTGTTACAATAATTGCAGTGATACAGGGCCCTTTTGCCATCAGCTGTCCCTGGACCTGAGTAAACAACAGCGTGATGTCAACATATTAAGAGTGGTTGCAAATTTGAAATACTCTAAAAATACGTCATGCAATGATATACAAATTTGCAGTAGCTTTTAGGACTGAAATTGCAAAGAGTTTGGGTTTTTAAAGTAAAGAAATTATTGCGTTAAAAGAACTACTCCCTCTGTCCATTTTATGTGACACCATTTGACTTGGCACGATACTTAAGAAATAAATAAGACTTTTAAAATTTGTGGTCTAAAGCAATCCTTAGATATTTATGCGGTTGTAAATCATTTCATTATGGGTAAAAGGAAAAATGTAAAGATAAGTTGTTTTCAATTATAGTAAGGTGACAATCAATTCAAAATGGACTAAAAAATAAGGGGTGCCACATAAAATGAGAAGGAGAGAGTAATAAGAAGAAGAAGAAAGAATATTAGGGTTCGTTTGATAGGGAACAAGTTATCCCAGGATTCATTTTCTTGGGATAAGTTATCTCACCATATAATTATCTCATCACTATGATGTAAATATTGGGGTAAATAACTAAGGGCTACCTAATACCTCCAATCAAACGCAGGATAAAAATAATCCTGCATTTTATCCCAGGATTATTATACCTATACCTCACACCAAACGACTCGTTAGTCCCTCAGGCATCATAAGACAAGGTTAGAGTTGCATCACACTATAAAAGGTCAAATTACTTGGGAAATATTGGTTTGAAGAATAGGGAAAGAACAGAAATAAAGATAACATACACGTAAGATGATATCGAGACCTAGGCCTGATCCAAAAAATTCCATAAAAATATTAATATATCTTTGTTTTTTCACACGAACACACACTTAATCTCCCACCCCCAAACTAGGAGTCAACACTGGCCCTTCCCCACTTTTTGCCCGCTGAACCCCAGACCTCAAGCTCCAAGACAACTACGTCATCATTCAAATATTCCCAAATTATGTTTGAAACCTGATACACCTCTAGCAATGCTTTCTGTAATAATTTAAAGGTTGTTGTCATATGTTTATACCGACAAAGTCAGGTCTCTTAAACAAATTCATGTTTGCAAGAAACAGCTCTTAACGTAGTGTTTCTGTAGATAATTGAGCTACAATGACATCATTATGAAGGTACTCGTCCAGAAGAAGCAGCAGGTTAGGAATTCTATCCTTCTCAAGTGAAAGGTCATAAAGACCATGAAATTAAATAAAGTCAAAGGGAAATAGGACGCCAAGGTCCTGTCTACACTTTAGTCACTGCTGATTTCATCGACCAATAAAACTGAAGAAATTAACGGAAATAAGGCCTTTGTCAGATCACAAAATTCAAAAAGCTATAATGAATTGAATGAATAGAAAAGAAGATAATCAACTATAATGAACTGCTATCTACAAGAATCAGAATTGAACTTGAATTTAAACCGTTAAAAACTAGTTAGACGAAACTTACCAGTAGTCACAGATTCTAAATTGTCTCCACTTGAGGCATTCTTTTTCCTCCTTGATCTACATAAAGGAAAAAGGGTAATGAAACTACACGAAATCAGCAAGAATCAACTGAGAAAAGAAAAAAGACAGATACCCAATTTCCTCTAGTGCCATCTATTAGAGAAACAAAATTCATAAGTAATGCTCACCATACCATTATCGCTAGTACTTCCTGTTCTTTGGAGAACAGCAAAGGATGCTTATAATATAATAATGCCATAATCCAATGTGCTCGCTCATAATTTTAAAGGGAATGCTCACATACTAACGTGGCAATAGTACCTCGGCTAGTGCTGAATAGAGGAAGGATGAACACATACTGCACACAGTCTTCCCCTTGCATTTCTGCAAAGCGGTTGTAGGTCACTGAAGAGCAACTCTACCATTGTGCCAACGCTCACCCTCGAACAATAAAAGCACATACTAGAGCTATAAAAATATAGTCTGTACCACTAAAAGAAGATAAACCCAAGAAGTTAATGTCACAACTTGAATGGGAACCTTGGCATAACTAATAAAGTTGTTGTCTTGCCATGTGACGAGGAGGTCATGGGTTCGAGCTATGGAAACAGTTTCTTACTGAAGTAAGAAATGCAAGGTAAGGGGCACAACAGACCTCTATCATAGCACCAATGCTCGCTCTCGCACCATAAAAGCACATACTAGAGCTAATTCTCAACATTTGACTAATCATTACCAGTAAAATCTAGTCTTTACCACAAAAACAAGTTAATCCCACCAAACTAATCCCATTACTTAGTTTCATCAAACCTATAACTAAAAGTTATACAACTGACTACTCAATGCTAGCAATAAAAATTTAATCTTTACCAAGAAACAAGATAAACCTAAACAATTTCACACCCATTACTACTTAAAACTCAGCAATGGACTAAAAATCAAATAATTACCACAAAACAAGAAGAAGAAAAAACCAAGAATTCAACACTCATTAGTAGTTTATACAAATTAAAAAACACCCATAAACTAAAAAATCCTGTTAAATACAGAGATGATAAAAAAATAAGAATTTTTTTTAAAAAAATTCCACCTTTGGCTAGGATCTTCATCAGCTTGAAAATTCCCACGAGAACGACCCATTTAATCTGAAAAAAAAAGCCCTAAAATTCCAATGTGATTGACTGTTGATGATAAAGATTGAAGACCCAGAATATATTTAATGAATTTTACAGTAAATTTTCCAATTTGGGTATTTTGTTGATACAATTATTGGATGTTACACTGAAAATTTTGGGGATTTTTGGTTGGGTGATTTTTTTTTTAATGTACAGTTTGTCGGATAAATGACGACAAATTACTATTTTCAGATAAATATTTTTATTTTTTTCTTATTTTTTAGCCTCTTTTATTTAGCCCATGATTTTAAAGTATTATTGCCGTAATTATGATAGAGTGATAAGTATTTTATCCACCACGTGAAAATTTTGACTTGAATTTAGATGCAAATTATTACTTACTATTTTTTAACAATGGCTTCTTCTAATCTTTTTTTTTTCCAATTATTAGTTTTTTAGATAAAAGTTTTATCAATTTAACGTTAAAGCATTCTTTCACTAGCAATCGTTATATGAATTATTAACATAATTCTATAATTAATAAGTTAATAAATTTCAAATAAAAATATGAGTTAAAATCATAAAATTTTATTTAATAAGTTAAATAACTTAGTATAACTCATTTTTTTCATGTTTGTTCGAACCGATTAAAAAGAATTCAAACTGATTTTGATATTAATGTCTTATATGCTATATGTACTAAATTATGAAATAAAGTCTTTCTAAAATGTTCGGATCTATCAAATGTATGACCATAGTATGATGTAATAGCAGATATACTATGTTGATTAGGCTGTTCATGGTTATGATTAAAAAATTAAATTAAATCACAATTCAAATTAAATTAATTAAAAATTTGATATTTGATTTATTTTAGTTAGGTTTGATTTTTAAATTTTGAAAACCGATACTATCTGGTTTGATTTTGATTTTACTAAAGAAAAATCGCAAAAATAACCAAACCAAACCGAATAATTATATATATATAAATTTTGATTTATTTATATAGTATTTTTAAATAATATACAAATATTTTATTAGATGTTAATTAACTTAAATCTTTAACTTTACTATTTATATTTGAAAATTCTCTTGTTAGTATTTTGATACGTAATTTTCTTATAACCCCTCCCTCGATAGTTATTTGATTATTGAACTTTATTTTTTTTTCTATAAAGATTTGATCTTTAGTGTATTATGACTTTAGTATTAATTAACTAAATCACTTTATTAGTGTATAATAATTTTAGCATTTCTTAACTAAATCACATAATAACTCTAGCACTATTGCTTAATTTAATCCACAATAACTTTTCGTAGATTGTTTATGTAGTAGGTGTATGTGTCTATTGAGATGTGTATGCCCGCAATAAACTTATTACTTTCAAATAAAAAAATAAACCAAACTGATGGTTATTTTTTTTATTTGGTTTGATTTGATTTTAGAAATTTAAAAAATTGATTAAAATGATTTAATTATGCTTTTAATTAATAATCGACCCAAATCGAATCATGAACACCCCTACTAGTGACATATACGCTAAGGATACTTATAACTCAATATATTCTTTGTTTATACTTCATAAAATAGAAATATAAAATTAAAAAAATGAGATAAAATATATCTCGATATATATAAATTAATTATAACTCGACAGAAATAGTAAGGGACCATGATTCATTCAGATCCTTTTCAATGAAAAATTACATTATTTATATATAGTTAAAATTATTATTTAAAAACATTTAATAAATATTAAATCCCCTTCAACTTCTTCCAGTATTTACTTTTTTATATTTTAAATTGACTTAATAAAAATCCTAACTCCGCCACATATGATACACATGTAAAATTAATAAACAAGGTAAATTACAACTCCACCAACATTAGTCTTGGTTTAAATTTTTACAAATTACAAAAGAAAAACCAAAATCATTTTATTGTACTATAATCTAACATAACACAACATAGTACAAAACACCAAATATCCACCAAGTTACATATCTTCAAGGTCATAATTAAGCTAAACTCATCATCACCTAGCATTAACCTTTTCTTCTTTCGATAATCGTGATATCCAGGTCAGCTTGTGCACATCTCGACTAATTCGAAGGATACCTACAACTAACTCTGTCCACTAATGCTCGGACAGATGATCATCTAGCATTACTCTTTCCTCCGTTTTTTCCATACAAACGAAAGAGACTGAATGCTGAAATACCAGAGAGAGCAATCATGCTAAGGCTAACTATTGCAGAACTTGCAATGCCTTCTCCAACCTGGTTACAAAATCTGCCATACAAGTTGCAAACTTTCATCCATTGTAGCTCTGGTTGACCAAATTTCGAAATAACTCCAGACTGCGCTGCTGCCGCCACTGCAGCCAGAATCAAATAGGCCATCAACTGCACACGGTAGAAAAAGGCGTCAATATATTTTAATCTGTTGTAGCATGTAACTTGTCTTTTCGGGTTAATAGTAATACTTCTTTGTGAAGGCATTGCCTGTAGTTATGTTTTAGGTAACTTGATAGTGTAAAAAGAAGATATTTATACCGTCAACCTATGAGATTAAATAGAAAATATAGTACGAAACCCTGCGATTAGCAACAATTACAAGCCATTCTTTTTGGACTTTGATAATTACAATCCTCTAGAGGGTTAAAAGGGTAGAATTTGAGTATTGCGTCGCAAATGAGAAGTAAAATAAAAGAGACATAATACCTAAATAAAGACTCAAACTTGATGTCAGCAGGTAACTAAACACTCTTAACCCGCCCAACTGCATCTCGTGGACACCTAATGCTTACGTTTGGCACATAAATCTAAGGAGGTGTCTAGACAATCATTTATCTAAGTTGGAGTGTTCAGCTGGAACAGTAGAGATGATTTGAGGTGTCTAGACATGCATATTCAAAGTCGGAGTGTTTAGTGTCCATCTTTATGCCCAAAAAAGATGGTTGAAGCCTATTGAATTACCTTTAAAGAGGATCAACAACATTCAACATTTGAAATTGGATTTGGACCAGAAATAGAATTCAAGATTGACGGATCTTATTGGTATGATAGGATGATTTATTTATATTCCGTTTAATAGGGGTGTGTCATTTCTGAAGCCGAGGAAACATGGTCAGATCAGTGAGGATTCATATAGCTGACCCCAAGTGGTTTCAGACTAAGGTGTAGGCGTCGTTGTTGTGTGTCTCGTTTCTAAAGGTTTATATAAGTTATGAACTATACGACAGTTTCCCAATAATGTCCGAGATATGAGGCTATTTGGACTACCCACCAGCTTCTGGGGCATTCATTTCATTGTTAAGGTGTATACATTTAATGTTGTGATCCAGTTTTGGTGTCTTTAATTAATAATTGGGCCCAAAAGCTGGTAGACTAAGAACTTATTCTTAAAAGACAGCACTAGACTGTATTAAATGCTCATCCAGCGCATTTCCGAGGAAATTGTTAAACAACGACAACAACATACCAAGTGTCAATGTGTCATCCCACAAGTGAGGTTCAACGAGGATAGGGTATACACAAATCTTACTCCTAGCTTTATTGGGTAGAGAGGTTGTTTCCGGGGAAATTGTTAGAAGGAAAATATGTGAAAACACCAAATCATCTGTCTCAGGCCTTCCAAACTTCAGAACCCTCACATATTTGATGGTACGAGGTTGATTTAGCAGTCAAGAAAGTGCGGTCATAAAACATAGTAGAAGAATTGTCCTGTTTTTTCAGAACACAAAATTGTTTCACATAGACTTTCGCTGTGTAGAAACAAGTAGTAGACCAATTTCCTTGAAAAGAGCAGTGATGGATCCATACTAGACGTAGATGGTCCAACAGAACCCACAACATCTACCTCGAACCATATAGGTGTGAAAACAAATTAACATATATATGAAGATCAACCAGTCATGTGAACGATGATGACATTCTCTTCGAAAGACGTTGCACACATACAAAGATAACCAAACATTTTCTGGTTTACTGATAACAAGTACAAATTTCATACCACACATACAACAAAGTAAATGTGATGCATCTAAATACGTGCTGGTTTGGAGGCAGGAGATAGCCCACGGAATTAGTCAAAGTGGACGCAAGCTACTTGGACACAGGACACCACGATTACGAACTCTAACTAATCAATCTATTTTCATCAAGCAGAAGCAAAAAAAAACTAAGTAGGAATATCTTGTACCTGATCACCAGAAAAAATAGCCCAAGCCAATGGCTTATTGAAAAGAACACTTCCTCGAATCATACTGAAAATGCACCTTAGAACTTGAATCAGAGAGTAAGCAGCAGCTACTCCATTGGCTATCACTAAAAATCTGCAAAAAGATCAAAATGTTTAACAAAATTCAGATCTTTAACCTTTTGGTGTGTTCGGAACGGAGAAAAGTTCCACTTTTTTCATGTTTGGTTGGTGTTCTCTACGAAATCTGCTTCCTTAAAAATGAGAAAAATGATTTTTTTTGGTACAAGTAAGGAAAACAAATTTCATAAACCGCATTCCACTACTTTAGATCACCCCATGCCACCCCGAAACCTCGTAACTCCCACCTCCAATAATTTCTGTTTTCTTATCAAACACCACCACCAACGACAACATACCCAGTGAAATCCCACAAGTGGGGTCTGAGGAGGTAAAATGTACGCAAACCTTACCACTACCTTGTAGAGATAGAGGGTTTGTTTCGAAAAAACTCTCGTCTCAAAAATATCATCCAGAAAAATATATTTTCAAGAAAATATTTTTCAATATTTGGTTGGTTTTGTAAGTCGCATTTCACCCTCCAACACACACCCCACACCCCAAACTCCCCCAACATAGTATTTTCTGCTTAATTATCAAATACAAGAAAATAAGTAAAAACCATTCAACAACAACAACAACATAGCCCAGTGCCTCAAAAGGCTCCCGCTCATTGCAGGGTGAGGGGGTCGGATCTACACAGCTTATCCCTTATGTTTAAAAACATAAAGCGACTGAATAATATTTTCAGCTAAAGTACTTATTTTCAAACCAAAGACACTCCTAAATCTTTGAACACACAAGCTACAAAAACAGAGAAAAGAGAGAAAAATGATCAGTTAAACAAGAACTTTAACAAAGTTCAAATCTTTAACCTTTAGGGGTGTGTTTGATATGGAATAAAACATT
The DNA here is from genome assembly GCA_011800125.2 of Solanum clarkiae. Lineage (NCBI taxonomy): Eukaryota > Viridiplantae > Streptophyta > Magnoliopsida > Solanales > Solanaceae > Solanum > Solanum clarkiae. The sequence goes on along the minus strand of JAABOM020000092.1, from coordinate 24,043,437 downwards.
TTCAAGAAAATACATTTTCAATATTTGGTTGGTATTTGTAAGTGATATTTTACACTAATTTTCCACTGCTCAGCCTCCAACACATACCCCACAACCCCTAGTATTTAGCCACTGAATAATATTTTCAGCTTAATTACAAAATACCAAAAAAAAAAAAAAACTTTCATTCTCCAGGAAAATGCATTCTTTCATACCAAACACACCATTAAATCTTTGAACTACAAGCAAATCAAACAAAAAAAAAAAATCACTTAAACAAGAACTTTAACAAAGTTCAAATCTTTATGCTTCAAGGGGTGTTTGGTAGTAAAGAAAACATTTTTTTAAAAATATATATATTTTTTCAATATTAGGAGAGTCAAATTAGTAAGTGACATTTCACACAATCAATCTCCTCTTAACCATCCAACACATACCCCAAACCCCCTAGAATTTAGCCATTAACTAATATTTTCTGCTTATTTACCAGAAAAAATACATTCTTTCATACCAAACACACTTTGAACTACAAGCAAATCAAACAGAAAAAAGAGGGAAAAAAAAAGAATCACTCACACAAGAACTTTCATGTCAGTGAACTTAGCTTCTTTCTTGACTGAGAATATAACTTTAACTTGACTATCAGTACCAATAAGAACAGCACCAACAATTGCTAAACCTAAATTTAAACACCTCAAAATCAGCTCAGTTATTCTTACTCTCTTTTCAATTACTTTCAAATTCTTCCCATGGTGAACTGGAACATCCCCAGGACTCACTCCAATACCCAAATAACTCATAATTTTTTTTAGAAGAAGAAAGAAATTACCCACAAAAGCTATTAGTGAAGAGAAAAAATTAATTTTTTGCACTATAAAGAACTTCATTGTACCTATTTTGTGGTCTTTATATAGGCACTTGAACTTTACTATCTTCACACTTTCTATGTGGTAGGAGTAGAATACATTTTGTTTTTAACTTTTTGTGGCATTATTTTAGTATTTTCTCTATCACATTTTATGTTACATCATTTAATTTGATACAATATTTATAAAAAAATGAAAGATTTTTAAAATTTGTCATCTAAAATCATGTGATTGATATTTGTATGGTTGAAAGTCATTTCATCAAGATAAAAAGGGAAACTTAACTAAAACTTGTTTCTAATTTAAGTAGATGATATTCTTTTCAAAATGGACTTAGAAAAAAAGAGTGTCACATGATATAAGACAGAACAAATACTACTTTCTATCATTTTAATTTATTTATTTTATTTTGACTTGTAAAGTTTAAAAAGTAAAATATTTTATAATCTATTACTATTTTAGTGATTATTCGTATAGATATTTTGACTGAATTTATAAAAAAAGAAAAGTCAGTATTGTTTTTATGCAGAAAATTAAAAAAACCTCTCTTACTATTTGAGTAAAAATTTATTTTACCCACCTATGTTTCAATAAGTAAATTCGATAAAACTAAATAAAAAATTGTATTTTATAGCATAAATTTTTTTTATTGATTTATAATAAAGAATATTTATTTCTAGTAATTAATATATCAAAATATTCTTCTATATCGTTATGAAAAAGTTAAAAGTTAAAAAAATGTCATACAAATGGTACCTCTAAAAAAAGTAAATTAATTAAAACATACAAAATAGTAATATTAAATTTTCAGATATTATAGTGGTGGAGATGAGCTGTAGCACATTTAATCCTGTCCCTTTTTTACATGCTTTTTTTATTTTGTATTCAATATTTGGCACTGAAAATAGAACTAATCTGAATTTGCATTTATCAAGTCTTTTATTAAAAAGTGTCTCATTAAAATAAGTGTTATATGGTGTAAAATTTAAATTAATGTAAATATAAATATTAAATAAGTAATTATAAAAAGATATTTAGTAATATAATTTATGAGTAAAAATTTGAAAAAAATAATTTAGGATTGATAAGATAAAGAATGAGTTGAAATAAAGTCTTAGACGGAGTCTTGTTTAAAAATTTATGTGATAAAAGGTACCATCAAAAATTTAAAAATAAGTTTTTATAAAATACTTTAGATCGATTTTTTTGATAGAATAAAGTATCGATTAGTCAAAAATCTGTCGTGTTTAGAACATAGAAGTTATGAAAGTAAGGATACTAAAATAAATGTGTGTGAATAAATTAGAAATAATAAGATAGGAACGAAGATATCAAAGATAAGGTGAGGATGACCTCCAAGATGAACTAGATGGATGAAGGTGAAGCTAAAGCGCTTTGTACAGACGAGATGTGCAAATGCCTTAATAACGAGGTATGAGGTTTTTGTATATAATAGGGACGAGATGAGTTAGAAACAAGTTGGAGAAGTATTGAGCGACAATGATAATTAATCTGGACATGACACAACTTCAACTTATTAAAAAGATAATCTTAAATAGAATGACACGGAGATTAAGATTGCGAATCAAAGTAGAAAAAATTAGTGGATAGTTAAATATTATTTTACTTTTCAACATGATTGTATTTAGTGATTATTTAGAACATCGAGATGTATAGCCCATAGTGTTAATATTTTTTCACTAACATATATTTTTTAAATTTAAGTCAAAGATCTTCCGAAAATATCAAATCACATATTGAAGCATATAAATTTTAACGTTAAATCAATCTGATAAATAATTTTCACACAAGTGAGTGTTTTTTGGCCATGTGTACAAACTAGAGAAAAGCACATAACTTCATCATGCAACAAATTAAGACAAAAATAAATAAATTTTGCATTCAATGAGAACAATCTGACCATGTGGGGTTATAACATTTAATGGGAACTAGCTAGCTTGGGAAACAATACCTTGAAAGTTAGGACAAAGTTTGGGAAAAAGCCAATATTTTTTAATTAATAATTAAAATAATAATAATAACAATAATAATAATAATAACAATAAAAATAGATAAATATTACTACGTATTGGTCTTATGTCTTAATTATCGACCTTCGTATCTTCTGAGCTAATATTTTTAAAGAAAAAAATTACAAACTCGATATTTATGTTTTACATAATGAATGTGCGTCTGTTTTTATGATTAAATTATAGGTGTAATTAATTGATATATTTCAACTTTAAAATTATAGGTGTAATTAATTGATATATTTCAACTTTAAATTTTACTCCATACATTTATTTTTACTTGCCATATTTAAATTTAACACACTAATTAAAAAATAATAATTTTAAGTAACTATTTTACTATGCTATTCCTATTAATCAATAGTTAGTGTTAAGTCTTATTTAAATAACTTAAGAAATAAATAACTAATGCTAAAAATAAAAATTAGAAATAATTATCTTTTTCTTAAAATGTTAAATAAAAATAAATATTTATTTTTAAAATAATATGAAGAGTACAGGAAAAATTTTTAATTATAAAACAAAAATAGTACAATAATTTGATGCAAATACCAAACTCAAATAAATTCTTACCAACCTATCCGCGTTTATCTTTATTCATACACTATATTATTTTGAAATATTTAAAAAAATTATCCAATTTATAAAATTATCTTTATTATTAATTATAATTATTTTCCTATTATATTTTTCAAAATAATAAAATAATTATTATATATTATTTTTAATATCTATTTAAATT
>JAABOM020000092.1:24021826-24037907 GCA_011800125.2 Solanum clarkiae | reverse complement strand
TTAAATTAATAATGGACAAATAAAGATAAACGAAATATCATATTTTTCCTTATCCCAAGATGTAGGAAATGATGAGGGGTGATGTTGGTGCCTTTAATCCTACATTTAGTGAATGGTAGGTATGATGGAATTTATGATGACACATTTTTTCTCATAATAGCAAATATTTTGTCATTTTTTGTCTCATCTTTTCTTGATCTTATTTTTCTAAATTTTTTTATAACAAATAAAGTAATGTGCTTTACAACGCAATTATCATTATTCGATATTATTTAAGAAGTAAAAAATGCTGGAATCGATATGCAAATATTGATTTAATGTTAAGGTTGATAAAAAAAAAAAGTTCAAGATGAAATTGTATTAAAAAAATCTAATATATCATTAATTCTACGAGAAAAAAATAACTATCTGCTAGAATTTCGATAGAGCATCATTAATTAATTGGACTTAATTTAATGATACCCTTGGAGATTCCAACATCTCCATAGTTACTTCCCTTTAATTCCCCACCCCCACCCACCTACCCATACCAAATTTGAGTTGTTGCCTCCATTATTGTGTCCATCTTATTTTTGTTGTCTTTTGATTCTTTGATTTAATGTTCGTATTAAGGTTTACTACATCTAAATTCACATTGAAAATTTTCATATTTTCGTTATAGTATGCATGCTTATTGTTGTTGTTTTCTGATTTCTCATTCGATATATATATTCACATTGAGGTCCATTAAATCTGAACTAATATCGAAAGCTTTCATATTGAATGATAAAAACCTGACTCTATACTGATGAAAACTCAAACTCAAACTCAAGACTGGTGTGTGTTACCTCAATCCTCTCTCAAATCTTCTTCTTTTGTCCCCACATTTCAGACCCAACTTGTATCATTATCCATAGTTTTGACCAGATAATATGGTCCTTTTGATCCCTTAGATTACTCTTCTAGAATTTAAAGCCCAGATCTTTTATGAACTTCATTGACTACTAGATTACTTAGTATTTTTTAATGTTTTTTCTTGACAAATTTAGGGTAGCACTTTTGACTTATTTTATTAGATGCATTTATCTCCAACAAGCATATATTAAATAACTCTGTTATTAAGACTTCAAACAGATCATAAAAATCTATTAGAAAGAGTCTATTTGCTTTTAATGATGTGAGGTCATTCGGAGAAAATCATGTCATAAACTTAAAACAAACAATAACACACTATGTTAGAAGTATTTTTAGGTTGTTCTAGCCCCACAATTAGTTAGAAGTTTCGCAAGGTAAGGCTGTATACTCTTGTGGTCCAATTCTTTTTTGGACCTCGTGCATAGCAAAAACTTAGTATACTAGGTTGCCTTTACATTCACACCCCGAGAAATACAATTTCTGCTTTTAAAGTTATTGTCATGTAACCAAAAGATCATTGATTTAAACTATGGAACCAACCTCTTGCAGAAATATAGTATAAAACTACATATAATAGATCGTCGTGGGCCAGCCCTTGCCCAAACCCACAGGCTGCGTCTTTTTTAGAGCTATTATCAATCAGAAAAAGAAGGCACAGACTGAAAAAAGATTTATCAAGACCAAAAGTTTAAAAACAATTCATAAATTTAGAAAGCCTAGTAAATTTCAGAGCTAATGGAGTTCATATCCTTTGAAAGCAACTCCTCTACATATTCTTGATCAAATCTTGGATTTTGCTGTACATGATCTGGGAAGGGTCACTTCCTCCGGCGCTGCTCTGTGATGCTCGTGAACTTTCCTGAAGCTTCATCTTCTCGATTAAGTACTGCTTCTCTGCCTCAGCCTCGCATAGTCGCTGTTTCAGATACCTGTTTGTGTAGTCCTCTTCCGACTTGCTTGTCTTGGCGAGTGCAATTTGTTGCAGTCTCTCAGCTTCTCGTCTAGCTTCACTCGCTTTTTTGTCAAACATTTCAGCCTCTGCCTGTTTAAGCCTTACGATGCTTTCAATATCATCGATTTGTTGCTTCTTCTTCTGCCTCTCCATTTTCAGCATAGTCACTTCCCGAGCTTTATCCTTGAGCTCCTGATCACATGCTTCGACAGCTAAACGTGCTTTCTTAACCAACCGCAGTTTTTCCTCTGCTACAGCTTCCATTTTTCTGATGGCTTCCTGTACTACATCTGCAATCTTGCCGAATGCCTCTAGTGGAGCTATGGGCCGACCACCATCGTCATTGTCTTGACTCTTTGAAGGATCCACATCAAGATCTGTGAAGTTGGAAAAAAGAAAAGAACTTATAGATGTATTTGAGATTCTTGATTTCTCCATCACATTGCTTATGAAACCGACTTTCTTCAATACATAATCCACAAAAACAAAAATTGGAAAATCAAGTTTACAAGTTTTTTTAATAACCGAGAAGTTCCTGAGGGCTAGTAGCGTATGGTTCGAAACTCCGTGGATGATGGGTCTGCCCTCTATGCTTGTCTACTTAAATACTAGGCTTTTGTTTACGACATCGTTCAAATCCACGACGTGTACCTAGTCCACACATCACAAGCTACACTCTTCTTACTAGACCAATGCCCTGGTGGCAAGTTTACATGTAATTTCAGACAGCAACATGCTCACCTCTCCCGTCTCGTTTCATGAGACGAGCAGTTTCAAAATTAGTTGCACATTGTGATGAAACACTAATTAAAATGCAAAACTTAGGTACTCAAAATCGCATAGAAAAATATGGACTATTAGCCAGAGATGTTCATGGTTACCCACGGATATAGCAGCTAGAAAACAAGCTACAAGCTCACTTTCCACGATTTATTCGACTTTCTCCACTTCAATACAACGATAAGATCCACCTTCTGGCTAATCGTCCTAACATATAAATTATATATTGTGCAGTCCAATAATTAATATCCACACAATAGTAACAATGTTTTCATGCATATTCTCATGGTAGAAAATGTGATGAACCTAATGAATACACAGAAATAACTGCCTAAAGTTTTTGTCAGAATACGGTCATTCTAGTTGACCTTTCATTTTATTTTTGGGTGGCCGGGTGGGTGGATGTTGAGGGTTAGGTAACGTGTTAACATGGCTAGCAAAATCCTTTTCACTTGAGAAACTTGAATAGCATCATGACACGTCCCGCCTAGATTCCACCTCAAAACAGTGCAGGAACCATGCCCTGGAGGACTCCGGAACTCTCTAGAATTGCGCAGAAGATTGAAGACAAGACTAGAGAGACCTGGAAGGTTCCAGAAACATGTAGAAGTGTGTGGAGAGGCCTTGAAGTCTTTAGTCCTCTCTAGACTTGTGTGGAAGAATCTAGAGAGGGACTAAAGTGTAAATACTTAGGGACTTATCATGTAAATATTAATTGTACTTTGGCCCCTAGGAAGTAGTATAAATAGGAGGGTCATTCATTTGTTAGGCATCCAGAAATCAACAAAGAAAGTATTCTCCAAGCAATACAAGTTCTCTTCCTTGTAAACGTTCTCTTGTCTTCTTAATCTAGCATTCCCTTAACGGTCCAAAGTTGAAAGGTCCAAAGTTGAAAGGCTTACTAGTATTTGCAAGATCGTGAAAGATTCGTGAGCAAATCGACTAGTGCCGCACGGAAGTTCTAGCGTGAGTTCTAGGTCCGTGACAGAGTGGTATCAAAGCAGGTTTGAACTAAGGGAAGCATGGCAAGTGAAGGAGACATCAATGCCGCCACCACCACCAACGTTACGCTGGATGTTGGAAAGAAACGCAAGGGCAAGAAAGGCTCCAAGAAGGTCGAGGAAGTGCCAGTCGGACCGACACCAAGCGAAGCCATAACAACTCACTCACTTTCGGCTGCAGAGTTGAGCGATGATGAACGAGGAGAAGATCTTGCCGACGTCACGCTCGACAAAGGATTGGTCGCAAAGGTGGATACTGTCAGGCGAGCAGTAGAGTACTTGGGCCATCGCTTGAATCAGTTCGATGGAAAGTTCCAGACCTTGGAGGAGTTTACCCTTAAGGAGAACGATAGCATCCAGAAGGAGTTGGGCGGATTTCAGGCGATGGAGTACGAGCTGAGGGAGACCATCACTTAGAGTGCCAGCTCATGGAGGCACTAAGCAAGATGGAGGCCATGAGCGCCACCATGAAGACCATGGGCGACACCATGGAGGCTATGGGTGCAAGGATGAGGGCACTTGAGGAAGGCGTGGCTGACGGAAGATGCGTTGGGATTGCTACAGAAAGGGAGGCCAAGATTGAGGCTCCCAAGCCACCTGTCTTCAAAGGCGTTAGAGACGCTCAAGAGGTGGAGAATTTCATGTGGCACTTGGAGAATTACTTCAGTGTAACAAGGTGAGCTGCGATGATACGAAGATCAACGCGGCCGTGATCTACCTGTCCGAGATGGCAATGTTGTGGTGGAAACGGAAGGATGCCGAAATAGGCAAGGGACTTTGCACGATCAAGACGTCGGAACAGTTCAAGGCAGAGTTCAAGAAGACGTTCTACCCCAACAACGTCGTCTATGAAGCCAAAAGGAGGCTTAGGGATTTGAGACAGACAGGGAGCATGAAGACCTACATAAAGGAATTCACAACCCTCACACTTCAAATCCCTAACCTCACGGAGGAGGACATGTTGTTCTACTTCATGGACGGGTTGCAGGGTTGGGCCAGGACGGAGCTAGAGCGTCGACAGGTGTCCACCTTTGATGAGGCCATCACATAGGCGGAGGCTTTGACGGACTCTCGACATGACATGCGAGATAGAGACCGGGGAGAAGACTCGGATGGCAGTCATAACCATGGTGGGGGAGATGGTGGCAAAGGCGAGGGTTGGCAGCCACATCCCAAGAATCATGACACCGGTAGGCCTGATAACAGGAGGTCCGGGCGACAAAGCAGCAGAGAGGGTAAAGCTCAGCCCGAGAAAGAGCTCAAGTGCTACATATGCGAGGGGCCGCATAGTTACAGGAGGTGCTCCGAACTGAAGAGCCTTGGTGCCATACTGCGGGAACAGAAGGGGCAGAAGGCACAAAAGGAGACGCCCGAATCAGGGGAGGGTTCGAACATAGCCCAGGTAGGCGTGATTGGGCTATGAGGAGCTATCACGCGGCAAATAGAAAGGCCAAAGGAGTGTCGTGCACAGTACGTGGACATCACGATCAATGGGCGACCCGCTCGTGCCATGGTCAACACAAGCGCAGAGGCTAACATCGTGACTAAGTCTGCAGCAACCAAGTTGAGGCTAAAATATAACCCAAGTGATGCGCAACATAGGACTGTCAATGTGCCAATGACTCTTGTGTGTGGAATAGCTCAGGGAGTCGATATAGCATTGGGCGAGTGGCATGGCAAGACCAATTCCATGTTGCCCCAATAGAGCTCTTTGACATCATCCTTGAGCAGGAATTTTTCCGAAAATGCCATGTGGTGATCGACCCCTACCTCCAACTCCTCATAGTCTTGGAGCAGGGAGGTTCCTGCATGGTGCCCTTAGTACAGATGCCCAAGTCAGGGAGACAAGTGCAGTTGTCTGCCATGCGACTTATGGAGGGGTTCCAGGATAAGCAGCCATTGTCGTGTTCCACGCCCGCTAAGAGGGGAAGCAGTTGGAAGAGAAACCGTCGAAGGAAGTCGATGAGGAGGAAGGATGGCCAACTGCAGTAGTACGCCTCGGGCATGGAAAGGGAGCGAACTCCAGAGAAGGCCACAAGGGGACGGCACGGAGATGTGCGGTAGTCCGAAGGTGGAAGACAGGGAGTTCCTACAGCAGCATTGCGCCGAGGTCGTCGCAACATTAGGTGGGGGAGAATGACACGTCCCGCCTAAATTTAGCCTCAAAACAGTGCAGGAACGTGTCTACCGTGCTCTAGAGGACTTCGGAACTCTCTAGAATTGTGCAGAAGATTAAAGACAAGACTAGAGAGACCTGGAAGGTTCCAGAAACGTGTAGAAGTGTGTGGAGAGGCCTTGAAGTCTTTAGTCCTCTCTAGACTTGTGTGGAAGAATCCAGAGAGGGACTAAATTGTAAATACTTAGGGACTTATCATGTAAATATTAATTGTACTTTGGCCCCTAGGAAGTAGTATAAATAGGAGGGCCATTCATTTGTTAGGCATCCAGAAATCAACAAAGAAAGCATTCTCCAAGCAATACAAGTTCTCTTCCTTATAAAAATTCTCTTGTCTTCTTAATCTAGCGTTCCCTTAGCGGTCCAAAGTTGAAAGGCTTACTAGTATTTGCAAGATCGTGAAAGATTCGTGAGCACCCGCACGGAAGTTCTAGTGTGAGTTCTAGGTCCATGACAATCAGGAGATGAGCTAAGGCATCCACAATATACAACCAAATTATTCGAAGAACTTTAGTTACAACGACATACCCAATGTAATCACATAAGTCGGGCCTAAGGCAAGTGGAGCGTAAGCAATCTTACCCTACCATGTGAAGGTAGAGAGGTTGTTTCCAATATACCCTCACACACAAGTAAACGATATCAAAAATCAGTAAGAAAAGGAAATATAATACTGAAAAAGATTATAGAATAATGGAGAAAAGAACAGTAGCAACAATAAATAGTACGATAATTGAAGTAGAGGAAACATGTCGAAGAATAAGGTAATAGGACAATTCAAAAACTTTAAGTCAAATTACGAAAAAGCCAATTAGTGTCCTCCGTAACAATTTAAGGGTGGGTCATTTAGTAGGCAGGATTAGCCTACATATTAGGTTAGATTGAATTTATCTCATATTTTCTCCACATTATGCTGGATTCAAAATTATAATCTAGTGATGACTCAGGTGAATTTGGTCTAATCTGGGAACTACATCCACCGGATTACGACATTAAAGGACAATTTAGCTCCTCGTACATGAAGGAAATTCGAAAAACATCTTTCTCCTCCTCCTTTCTTCTTGTCCCTATCTCCAAACCAGCCTATAGTCTACCAGCCTATGTCTACAAAGATATCCTTGTTATCCGAGTTGATAAATACAGAATCTACATTTCTCTGGTAAAAATTTGCTGCAAATCGTCTTTAAGACGCTTAAACTAACGTATAGCAATAGCTAATTCTCTCTCCTTCGTCCTAGCTTTAACATTTCTTTCTCCCCCTTCCTACACTTCTTATAGCTTTGCCAAGGTTTACCCAACTCATGAGCTAATAGATTTCTTAGCTTCTTATACTCTTTTCACCATATCTTGTCATTCAACCACCATGATTTCAATGGTCGAAGTCCGAGCCCCTAGGCAAGGGTGAACCCAGTAGCTTAGGCTCAAACCCTGCAGTTGTGTTAAAAGAATCATTTAATATGTATAAATAATTTTTTCAGAACCTAGTAATCAAAAAGAATTGTCATGTGGAACCCATAAATTAAAAATCCTGGCTCCGCCAGTGGATTTCTATGCCTTCAAATCACTACTTTCTTCGATCTCCGTCCACTTCTAGGTTCCATGCTACATCATTCAGTGTCATGTCCTTAAATGCTAATTGAGTCGTGCCTCTTAGTGTTCACAACTGTATTGTTTGATCGCATGCAACTTGTCTCCTTTCAACATCACTATTTTCTTCTATCTACCTCTACTTCTCAGTTCCATGATCCACCTTTTAATATCTTGTCCAAAAATGCTAATTGGTGCGTGTGCATGCAACTCTTCTCCTTTCACTCCGCTATCCCGATTACCTAGGACCACCAATCTATGCAGAATGCTTGAGGCTTAAAGGATTGAAAAAAATGTATAGCTAATAGGTTGGCGAAAACTGCTGAAGTTTGGCCAAGAGTATATTGGAATTAAAAGTTCAATATCAGATGAGATGATTTGTTATTTCTCAGATCGATAAATCTACTTGATCAACGTTGCATGAGCTTCTCGGTCCAGTAAATGATCCAATCCGCGGATATATACACCCATTGGCAGAGCCACCTTATGCTAAGGGGTATCATTTGAAACTGGAGAGTTACATTATTTCACCACATCAAGATTTTATTTTTATGTATATACACTATATATTGACTCCCTTAATTTTCTACGTGTGTCTACTTCTTTAAAAATTGTGACAACACTTACAAAATTCATGGCTTCGCCACTATTATTACACCATTTTATCCCACCTAGCATACTAAAGAATCCTAACTATAGATCAATGAAGCCAAAGAGCAGAAGACCAATAATCAAATTATCATTAACCTGCTACATTTGAGTTCTTGTGAGATGCATCAAGCTTTCATTTCAACCTTTTCTCAATCATGGACAGTCCAATTCAAGCGTGTGCAGAACAGTCGATCATTAATCAAATACGCCTCAATCACAGATAGACTAGAAAAAAGTTAGGAAAATAAATAAGACGTTAGGCTTACCTTGGAAAAAGGATAAGATCACTTTACAAGCCAGAGGATCTGCAACACCACCTTTCAGCTTTTCAACGAGTTCTTCACATTTCCAATATAACTTACGGCCTCTGGCATCCTCACTTCTCTGGAAAATCCTCCTAACAAAGTCGAGCTCTCTAACAAAAGCTTCTGCATCCCAACTTGGGGCACAGTGTTGGAACACATCTTTAACCCAACCTAATAACTCAGACGTCTTACTGCAAGCATGGCATCTGAAGAGCATTTCGGCTGAGCTAGCTCCAATCTTACCAGAAGGGCCCATTCCAATCTGCCCATTGCTGATGGCACAATCCGTATGTGTCCAATGAGAACAGAGATCACAACCAATCCATCTGCAAGTGTTGACCTCAAAATCAAACTTGTTACAAATCACACACATGCAAAGGTTGCAGAAACCATTTTTCTTCGAGCAAATTTCACAGCTACATTCCTCTGCTGGTAGCACACTACCACATGCTATGTTTCTGCACCTCTTATACAAGAAAATGTCAATGAGAGAAGCTTGAGAGAGACTGACACTAGGATGCAAGAACGCCTGAATTCCCGTCTTGATGGCAACTAGAATTTCTAGCTGGGTGCGGTGTGTTAAACACAGGATTCCTTCTGTCAACTCACCCCTACTATTCACTAGCCTTTGGAGGAACAGAAACTCATCTCTCTGCTGTGCACCACCTGATCCTTCAAGAATGACCCGAAGGTCATGTTTGAACTTCTCTAAATACTCATCTGGGAGATTCCGCATCCTGTCAGCTATAACATCAACTCTTTCTCGGGCAATGTCTCTAAGGGAAATTTTGTCCAAGTTTGACATATTGCGAACAACAGAGTGCTCAGCATAGCCATTCTCTTTCTCCTTCATCGTCTTTTTTGCCATCAAAGCATCAAATGTTGGCCAAGTTTCCCGTGAGCTAGCACTTTCAGATGGTGAGTCACGAGCTTGATCAGAGGTTGAGCCACGTTCTTGAGGGTTAGGAGATCCACAGGTATCAGGGGAGACGACCAAGGATAAAGATGTCTGAAGTCCACCAGGCCGTGGTTGTTGGCGTGGAGGCAGCATTTTTCTGCAACGCTGCAGATTAAAGTGAGTCACAAAAGGCTTCCATCAGCAAATTTCAGAAATGTGCTAAACGGAAAACAAAAAAGAAAGTGTCTCATCCAGTATGCTACAAATGCATTTTCACATCTACAACACACACACTCACAAGTCTTTCCCTTGAAAGAAACAATAACACACAAAAAAAGAATGACAAGATATATAACCTCATCCTTCTAAACATAAAAACATATCTAAGAAAAAGTATACAAAGCTTGTTTTTGTTTAAACTAGGGAAAAAAGACATCATATTTTTCCAAGTACAAGCAAAACATATCTTACATCCGGTATCTCCTACTTCCGAAAACTGCCAAATTCAAGCTAGCATTTACTTCTCCAAATTCCTCTATGCTTTCTCTCTAGTTCCATTACTCAAAAAGAAAGAAGACTTTTTTATTGAACAGCGAAGTGTCAAACCACACCTAAAGTATATCGGTTTTTTGAGTTTAATAACTGAACTATTAGGTGTTTGAGTTTTAGGTGTTTGAGTTTCTTACAAGAACTATTCGGTATGCGAGTTTCCTACTTGAACTACCACCAAATGTTTATCAAACACAACTCAACAAATATCCGATAATACATGTACTACACTCTTTTTTTTAAAAAAAAAAAAAAAAAAAGACGAGCCATGAACTCCACTAACTTTATAGCAAACCCTAACAAGAATCATCACAAAAATTAATAATATTTCACATTTATACCTTAAAGAACAGGAAAAATACAGGACATCAGCTAACTTAAAGGCAAAACACTAGCAAAAGTTTCTAACTTTATATCAAATCACTAACAAAATCCACAGAAAACAAAGCACATCTACTACTGAAATACACAAAACTAAGCAAGTAACATTAGATCAAACAAAAACAACAAACACCCAAATTCACAAATCCCTTCAAAAATCATAAGAACAGAAAAGAGCATACATATAGAGCATAAAGAACACAAAACAAGATCTGGGGTTAGTACAAAAATGAAATTACCTGCCTGAAACTCCTTAATTGATTGATAAAATAACCACACCAATTAAATCAATAAACAAAAAAATTGGTTCTTGGAAAACCAAAAAATGAATAAAAATTTGAAGAAAAAAAAAATTGGCTCTCAAAATTTTCTTCCTTTCAGAAAGGTAGGATTTTTTTATTTCTGTTTTGTGCTTACGTTTTCTTTACTTTTTTTTTTTTGAAGACGAAAAAGAGGAAAGTGAAGAAAAAATTTGCTGACCGAATTCGCAAGTAGACGGTTGTCGGATGACTTGGAATTGTTTTTTATTTTTTTTAATGTTTTTAATTACTTCCTCCCCGTCTCATTTTATTTATCACCTTTTGACTTAGCACGATATTTAAAAAAAGACAAATTACATCGAGAGACACTTGACTTAAAATAATTACAAAAAAGTAGTCCTCATTGTATAGATATATATTGTCAGTATATTTGTGTATCATAATATAATGTATAATTCATGTATAAGTAGTATACATTGTATCGTAGTGTATACTTTCTATAAATTTTGACAAACTTTATTGCATAGTCATGTATAGTTTCACTGATTTTAGGCTATTTTTTATATAAATACATGGGTTACTTTTCTATAAACTTGTTAAATTTTTGTATATATATGTAATTTCTCCTTAAAAAAATTAATGCTTTTGAAATTTTTTATCTAAAATTATTCTTGTATATTTATTTGATTGAGAATTATTTTATTAAGTATAAAAAAAATTTAAGATTAAAGTATTTTTAATTAAAATAAAATAATATTTTTTTAAGATAAATCAAAAAAATATGTCACATAAAATAGTAGGAAAAATATTTTCTTTTATTCCCATGATAAATTTGATCAATATCTCATTTTTCTTGGACCCACATTTGTTAGCTTAAAAAGTTACTTCAATTCCGCGTGTTTGACTTTGTGTTTGCCTATGTTTTTTAATTTAATATTTTTAAAGACATTATATTATTATAATATTAAATTAATTTGATATTCTTTAGTTTTGATAATTTATAATATGGTAAATTGATAATTATAGTTTGTTCAATTAATCTCATATTGTAATAGAAAATTATGATTTTGATTTTCTAAATTATTTTAATTATATCATACTAATACCTTATACAGGAAGAGAAATTCAAAAGAAACTATAAGAAATTCGCGTAGTTAATTAGTATCATAAAAAAGATATTGCAATAGCGCCAGAATTCGTGGGCTAACATACATAGAAAACTGTTGAAATCGCCTGTTTCGGCTTCTTTGGCCCATAAAATCCTATTAGGCCTCCGCGAATGCCACCGGGAATCTTGCGTCGGAACCCAGTGCAGCGCTAGAATCTGTGGGCTAACACCCACAGAAAATTGCAGAAATCGCCTGTTTCCTGTTCATTGGCCCATAAAATTCGACCAGGCCTCCTCCAACGCCGCCGGGCCACCTGAGTTGCTTGTCGGGCTCGTTGCCGACCCACTCGTATAATTTTTCAAAAATCGTTTGCCTGAACCCAGTGCAGCGCCAGAATCCGTGTGCTAACACCCGTAGAAAACTGTCGAAATCGCCTGTTTCGGCTTCTTTAGCCCATAAAATCTAATCAGGCCTCCGCCAACACCTTCGAGCCACGAGGGGACGCATGCTGGGCTCATTACCGACCCACTCGTATGATTTTTCGGGAATCTTGCGCCGGAACCCCGTGGGCTAACACCACTGAAAACTGTCAAAATTACCTATTTCCTGTTCATCGATCCATAAAAAATCCTACCAGGCCTCTGCCAATGCCACCGGGTAACCTGGGCTACTTGCCGGGCTCGTTGCCGACCCACTCGTATGATTTTTCAGGAATCTTGCGCCGGAACCTCGTGGAGCGCCAGAATCTGTGGGCTAACACCCACAGAAAACTGCCAAAATTGCCAGTTTTGGCTTCCTTGGCCCATAAAATCCTACCAGGCCTCCGCCAATGCCGTCGGGCCACCTGGGCCGCTTGTCGGGCTCGCTGCCGACCCACTCGTATAATTTTTCAGAAATTTTTTGCCTAAACCCAGTGCAGCGCCAGAATCCATGTGCTAACACCCGTAGAAAACTGTCGAAATTGTCTGCTTCAAGTTCATCGACCCATAAAATCCCACCAGGCCTCCGCTAACGCCGCCAAGCCACTGGGCCGCTTGCCGAGCTCGTTGCCATGATTTTTCTGGAATATTATGCCGGAACCCTGTGCAGCGCTAAAATTCATGAGCTAACTCCCACAGAAAACTACCGAAATCGCCTGTTTCCTATTCAACGGCCGATAAAATTCTACCAGACCTCCGCTAACGCTGCCGGGCCGCTTGCCGGGCTCATTGCAGACCCAGTCATATGATTGTACGGGAATCTTGCGCCGGAACCTCATACAACGCCAGAATCCTTAGACTAACACCCACAGAAAACTGCCGAAATCACCTGTTTTTTCTTACTTGGCCCACAAAATCCTACCATGCCTCCGCCAACGCCGTCAGGCCACCTGGGCCGCTTGCCGGGCTCATTTTTGACACACTCATATGATTTTTTTGGAATCTTATGCCGGAACCCCGAGTAGCGCCAGAATCCGTGGGCTAACATTCACAGAAAACTTCCAAAATCGCCTGTTTCTTGTTCATCGGCCCATAAAATCCTACCAGGCCTCCGCCAACATCGGCGGGCCACCTTGGCCCTTGCCGAACTTGTTGCCAATCCAATCGTTTGATGTTTCGGGAATCTTGTGCCACCCCATGCAGCACCAGAATCCGTGGGTTAACACCCATAGAAAACTGCCGAACAACTATTTCCTGTTCATCGGCCCATAAATCCTACCAAGCCTCCGCCAACGCCACCGGGATATCTGGGCCGCTTGTCAGGCTCGTTGTCGATCCACTAGTATGATTTTTCAGGAATCTTCCACCGGAACCCCATGCAGCGCCAAGATCCGTGGGCTAACACCCATAGAAAATTGATGAAATTGCTTGTTTCCTGTTCATCAGCCCATAAAATCCTACCAGGCCTTCGCCAACACTGCCGGGCTACCTGGGCCTATTGTCGGGCTCATTGCCGATCCACTCGTATGATTTTTCGGGAATCTTGCATCGCAACACCGTGCAGCGCCAGAATCCGTGGGCTAACACCCATATAAAACTGCCGAAATCACCTCTTTCCATTTAATCGGTCCATAAAATCCTGTCAAGCCTCCGCCAACATTGTCGGGCCACCTGCGCCATATGCCGGGCTCGTTGCCGACCCACTAGTATAATTTTTTGAGAATCTTGCATCGGAACCCCGTGCAGCGCCATAATCAATGGCCTAACTCCTACAGAAAACTGTCGAAATCGCCTACTTCGGTGTCCTTTGCCCATAAAATCCTACCAGGCCTCCGCCAATGCCGCCAGGCCACCTGGGTCGCTTGCGGGGCTCGTTGCCGATCTACTCGTCTGATTTTTTGGAAATCTTGCACCGGAATCCCATGCAACACCATAATCAGCAGGCTAGCACCCATAGAAAACTGCCGAAATCGCCTGTTTCGACTTCCTCGGCCCATAAAATCCTAGTAGGTCTTTGCCAACGCCGTCGGCCACCTGGGTCGCCTGTCAAGCTCATTGATGAACTAGTCATATGATTTTTCAGGAATCTTGCGCCTAAACCCCGTGCTGCGACAAAATTCGTAGGCTAACACCCACAGAAAACTGCCGAAATCGCCTGTTTCCTATTCATCGACCCATAAAATCCTACCATGCCTCCGCTAACTCCTCTGGGCCACCTGACTGCTTGCCGGGCTCGCTGCTGATCCACTTATATGATTTTTGGGAATACCGTGCAGTGCCAGAATCTGTGGGCTAACACCCACAGAAAATGGTTGAAATCGCCTGTTTCGACTTCCTTGGCCCATAAAATCCCATAAGGCCTCTGCCAATGCAGCCGGGACACCTGGGCTGTTTGCAAGACTCGTTGCGGACCTACTCGTATGATTTTTTTGGAATCTTGCACAGGAACCCCGTGTAGCGCCAGAATCCCTGGGCTCACCCCCATAGAAAACTGCCGAAATCGTCTGTTTCCTATTCATTGTCCTATAAAATCCTACCAGGCCTCTGCCAATGCCATCAGGTTACCTAGGTCGATTTCCGGGCTCGTTGCCGACCCACTCGTATAATTTTATAGGAATCTTACATCAAAAACCCGTGCAGCGCCAGAATCCGTGGGCTAACACCCACAGAAAACTATCGAAATCGCCTATTTCGGCTTCCTTGCCCATAAAATCCATCCAGGCCGCCACTAACGCCACTGGGCCACCTACGCCACTTGTCGGGCTCATTTTCGAGCCACTCGTATGATTTTTTAGGAATCTTGCGCTGGAACCCCATGCAGTGCCAGAATTCGTAGGTGTTACCCATAGAAAACTGCTGAAATCGCTTGTTTCCTGTTCATCAGCCCATAAAATCCTACCAGGCCTCCGCCAACACCGTCGAGCCACCTGGGCCGCTTGCCGGGCTCGTTGCTGACCCACTTGTATGATTTTTTGGGAATATTGCGCCAGAACCCCGTCTAGCGCCACAATCCGTGGGCTAACACCCACAGAAAACTGTTGAAATCACCCCTTTCTTGTTCATCGGCCCATAAAATCCTATCAGGCCTCCACCAACATCGTCAGGCCACCTGGGCCACTTGTCGGGCTTGTTGCCTACCCGCTTGTAAGATTTTTTGGGAATCTTGCCTCGGAACCCCATGCAGCGCCAGAATTCATGGGCTAACCCCTATAAAAAACTGTCGAAATCGTCTATTTCGGCTTCCTTGGCCCATAAAATCCTACCAGGCCTCCGCCAACGCCTCCGGCAACCTGGGCCACTTGTCGAGCTCGTTGTCGACCCACTCGTATGATTTTTTAGGAATCTTGTGCAGGAACCTCGTGCACCGCCAGAATCCTTGGGCTAACACCCATAGAAAATTGCCGAAATCGCCTGTTTCGGCTTCCTTGGCCCATAAAATCCTACCAGGCCTCCGCCAATGCTGCTAGGATACTTGGGCTGCTTGCCGCACTCGTTGCTGACCCAGTCGTATGATTTTTCGAGAATCTTGCACATGAACTCCGTGCAGCGCCAGAATCCTTGGGTTAACACCCACAGAAAACTGTCAAAATCGCTTGTTTCGGCTTCCTTGGCACATAAAATACTACCAGGCTTCCGCCAATGCTACCGAGCCACCTGGTCCGCTTGCCGAGCTCGTTGCCGACCCACTCGTATCATTTTCAGGAATCTTGCGCCGGAACCCCATACAGCGCCAAAATCTGTGGGCTAACACCCACAGAAAACTACTGAAATCGTCTGTTTCCTATTCATCGGCTCATAAAATCCGACCGGGCCTCCGCCAACACCGCCGGGCCACTTGGCAGGCTCGTTGTCGACCCACTCGTATGATTTCTTGGGAATCTTGCACTGGAACCCCATGCAACGCTCGAATCCGTGGGCTAACACCACAAAAAACTATCGAAATCGCTTGTTTCAGCTTCCTTGGCCAAAAAAATCTTACCAGGTGTTATGCCGAAAATTACCGGCTTAAAAATAAATTGAAAATAAAATTAAAAATTAATTTAAAAATCGAGAATCAATCTAAACTCAATTAATTTGAGCAAAATCAATTCTTGAAATTCGAAAAGACACAGAGTCGCC
>JAABOM020000092.1:23986517-24011075 GCA_011800125.2 Solanum clarkiae | reverse complement strand
CATATATTTTTTAAATATTATAATTAAAAATAATAAATTAATTTAATCAAACTTAACTTCAAAAATCAATTAAACTAACATTAAATTTCTCACTCCCACTTCCTTATTTGCGATCATCAAGTCAACTTTACTTTAAAACGTAAAACAAAATAACTAATATCAGACAAAGGAAATAATTCAACAACTAATTATTTGATGCATATTTTCATTAAAAACATGTGAAAAAATATATTTTTTTAAATGTTGTTTTTAAATGTGTGTATTAATAATGTTTGTTTCCACCTTCTAGGAACCAAACATATTATTCGCAAAATAAAAACAAATCCAAACGCGGTTTTATTTGTCGGAACTGCAAACTAAATTACCCTTTGTTTTATGTTTTATTTACGTGATCTGCCATTTATTAAATTGCGTACGCAATTTCCCTATGTTTTCGTTAACGTAAGCAATTCTAGAAGTACTTTATGTACTTCAAAATTAGGAATTAAATGTAGTCAATGGTCCTACGAGGTCCATGACCTTAAAAAGACGGTGATATTTATAATTTTGTTCGAGTTCTACAAAAATATCATTATTTTTGTGTTAGAGTTTTGAAAAATATACTCTTTTTATTTTATATGATATTTTTTGATTTTTGGTAAATTGTTTAAGAAAAAAAAGAAGATTTTCAAAACTTCTGATCTAAAATCATTCTAAGATATTTATGTAGTTAGGAATCCTTTGACATAGTCACACTTTACTGCAAGTATTTAAATAGTACAAATTTTAATTGAATTGTCTAAGTGAAACTTCGTATCAATTTTAATTGTGTGCATATATGTTCAACTTTTGTAAGAACACATACTTTATTACTATCAATTTTGTATATAATTACTTAGTCACATATACGTGCAACATTTGTGATAAAAATTAATTTAAATAAAAATAAAAGTAATTATTTGACTCTATTAAAAAAGAATATTATAAATTTATCGAGAGGAAAATAATGACCTCATAAGTGATTTTTAACATATTATATTACAAAATCAAATATCATATATCTTTATTTTAATTTATTATCTTTATTTAATTATCAGCGAGTGTATTACACAATTTTTTACATATTTAATTTAGTTAACTCAAAATATCAAAATGACCCAGTCAAACTCCACTGTTTAAATTATTGTACAAATTTATTTAAGTTGTCTAAATAAAATATTTCATGTCAACTTTAACTATTTGCAAGTATGTTGTAAGAACATGTACTCAATTACTTTAACTTGTACATAATGACATGTGTGCAACTTTGAATTAATCTAAATAAAAACAAGAGTAACCATTTCACTACTCAAAAAAGAATACTTCCTCCGTCTCATTTCATATGATACTCTTTAACTTGATATAATATTTAAGAAAAAGTAAAACTTTTGAAATTTATGATCTAAAATCATTCTGAGAAATTTGTGTGGTTGAGATTCATTTCATTAAGGGTAAAAAGAGAATTTAAAACAAAATTGTTTCCAATTAGAATAAAACGATATTTTTTTGGGGAAGGACCAAAAGGAAAAAATGCCACATAAAATAGTATAGAGGGAGTATTATGAATTGATAGGAGAAAAGATGACCTCATTATTCATATTTAATTGTTATTTTTGAATTCAAATGTTACATCTTCTTAATTTGTTATTTTGATATGGCAAATTTTAGATCGAAAATAGTGAAAGTTGTATTAAGGGTAGAAGGCTAATAAGTTAGAAGGGGCAGGTTGTGATATAGTAGGTTAATATGATTAGTCGTATCTTTTTATCCTGTATTGTCATTATTTATTTTATATTTATTTTTTTATCATATTTATATAATATTATTGGTTTTTCATTATTAGTCTTTTTTTCTTCTTTTCCCGTTTTTTCATATCTAGTATCTTTTGCTTATAGGGCTTGATCTTTTAGACGAAGGTTTTCCGAAATAGTCTTTCTATCTTTATGAGGTAGTGATAAGGTCTACGTACATTTTGCCCTTCCTAAAATTCACTTGTGAGATTCCACTAAGTATGTTGTTGTTGTTAATATGTATCAACGATTGTGTTACATATTCTTTACATATTTAATTATTATTTTATTCTAAACTACTTTCTTTATTGTATGTGTTATTCTTAATTTTATACTTCCTCTGTCCCATTTTGATTAAATTTGTGACGTAATGCACACATATTAAGAAAATCATTTAAAGATAAAATTTATATCATACTTTCCATTATTGCCCATTGTCAAATTATAAGTACATAATGTAGTTTATCTCCTACAAAATATAAAAGTTTAATATATAAAAGAGCAAATATGAAAAAAAAATTCAAGCATTCACCTTAAATTTTGAATAATTTAAATATTTTAAATATTAATAATTTAATTAATTTAAAAGGGAAGGAGTATATAATTTATTTATCAGACATATACATGCTATGTTGAGAAATTTAATTTAATCTAAATAAAAATAAGAGTAATCATTTCAGAATGTTAGAAAGAATACTATGAAGAGATGGAAAAGAAAAAGATGATGACAAAAATAAACAATGACTATGAATAGACACTTCCCACGTGGTGACATCAAACCATGGTCTACAATTTTAGTGGAGAGGCAGTTCAAGTAGTTATCTCCAAAAGACAACCTCTTTATATTCTTCATTCACCACCTGTTTTGTTTTTTAAATAAAAAATTTTCAATTAATTTTGTTTGACTATAAAATAAGCACCTAACACAGTCAATACACTTTCATTTCTTCAATCATCATCATATAGAAGACCCCTTTTCCTCTTCTTGTGTTGTATTCAGCTGAAAAACAAAAACCCCCTTTGGAAAATATGTTCAAATTCATCAAAAAGATTCAATCTTTTTAAGGTTTGTCATCTTTTCTTGACTCTTATTTGGTGTTAATTTGAAGTTATATGGAGTTTTGATTTGTTTAATTAGTGTTTTAATTGCTTATTAAGTGCAAGTTCTTGACTTTGTTTCTGTTTTTAATCTTGGAATGGAAATTTTCTGCTTCTGTTATGTGAAGTTTCTTTTGGTTTTCTATTTTTTGGGTTGTGGGGTGGATTCAAGATTTGAGCTTTTTAATGGAGATTTGATTAATTAGTCTAATTTGAGATTAATAGCCTATTAAATGCAAGATTTTGACTTTGTTTATGGTGTCATTAAGTTTCTGTGGTGATCTTGCTATCAAAGTTTTGTGCTTTAATTTGCTTACTGTTCTGTATGAAAAGTTTCTGTGACTTATTGTGTATATAATGGAGCTGTTCATTTGAAGTCCTCCTTTTTTTCCCTTTTGTTGATGTGTGGGCAATGGCGGATTCAAGATTTGAATTTTAGGGGTTCAAGTTCAAACTTTTATCCCCGGAAACAGACTCTATATCTATGAGGTAGTGGTGTCTGCGTACATTTTACCCTCCCAAACCTCACTTGTGGGATCCCACTGGGTATGATGTTGTAAGTTTGAACTTTTATCACTATCTAGTTGATTTACTGAGTTCAAAATTTACTTTTTGTGATTTTTTAGTGAGTATTTTTGCACATATACAAGGTTTAAGCTAAAAGCTATGGGGTTGAAATAAACCTGTATAATTATGTGCTGCATCTGCTCCTGTTTGTGGGGGTGGGGCTGAGACGGAGCTACATGATCAGAACTGAGAAGGGGTTCAATTGATTCCGTTAGTTGGAAGAATATACTGTGCAAATAGAGTAAAAAAATTTCCCCTTCAAAGTAGGATGCTTCTAGTTCATTGCTTGTTCAAATCCGAGGTGTGACATTCTTGCATTTTTTAAGTTTTCATTGTTAGAACTTTTCTTTGGTTCCTCTTTATGTATATGCTGATTCTCTTGCTCTTTATGATGGTCGGTAAGAGGGATATCAATATTGGTTCTTTAGTATTGATTCCTCTCTTTTGCTTATGTCAATTATTCTTGATCTTTATGTTTGGTTTGTAAGATGATGTCAATATTGATTCCTATCTTTTGCTTATGTCAATTATTCTCGATCTTTATGTATGGTTGGCAAGATGGATGTCAATATTGATTCCTATCTTTTGCTTATGTCAATTATTCTTGATCTTTATGTATGGTCGGTGAGATGGATGTCAATATTGATTCCTATCTTTTTATATGTCCATTCTGCTCTTAAAGCTGGAAATAAGAGTTTTTTTGTCTTCCGAGTAGTCCATTGGCGGAGATAGAGTTTTCACCAAAAGTTCATCATCTAGTATATAAATATAAATACAATAAAGAAAATTGATAAAGGTCCTCTAGCGCCGCCCCTGGAGTAGTTATTCATGTTTCTTCTTCATGGTATGAGAAAAGATTTAAACTTCTTTTTGTCTGTGTTTCCGGTTTTTCTCCTGAAGGCCTTCGATTTTCAGTATGAGTTAGAAATTTGGTCGTGAGTTGTTAACGACATTGCTAACTCTTCATTATGACAATTTGATTGCTTGTGAATTAGAGAACTATATGACATAATTCGGCATACACGTGCAAGACTAGTGTATTTTTAAGACTGTGTGAACATCATCAGTCTCCAAAAGTTCCTTCCAAAGAGTTCCATTTGGCAGTATGCATAAACTATTTGGCGAGTTCAATACCTAATTTATTGAGTGTTCACAAAACCTCGGAAAAATACCATGAATTCATTGTGTCACCTGACTCATTTTGAAGACTTTTTTAATCTCCCACATGCCTCTCAACAAATTATCTGAAATATGTTAAGACATACTCATTCAGGGGTTTTAATCTAAAGGGAGATATAGTCCAGGGGCAACAGGAAAACAAAACAAACTAGTTTAGGGATGAAACTCACAAAATGGTGATAGATTAGGGGGATATTCAACTTATTCGTTCTATACAAAAACACCTAGAATCACATCACTTTCTTTTCCCGAAGTTCGACTTCAATTTAATGTTAAAGAACTTTAGCACGATATCACAAGAATCCACAAATTAAAGCATAATTCGTAATTTCCTAAGCGCTTACCCAAGAAAAGAATTGATTCTCGAGATCTTTGAAAATTTTTCTTTTTCCTCAAAGAAATTCAAAAATGGAGTATAGTGTGTTCAGGTGAATTGAACTACAATTAGACATAAGGCTCTTTGTAAAATCGCCCCTTATAACCATTTTTTCCTTTTTTGGTGAATAATAATTAAACTTCTTTACAGAAATAGAATTTTTAAGATCACCAATGTCTTCCCTCAATTAGGTATCTAAAACTAACTTCATTAAGTAGTGCTTTAAATTTTAATTGCCTAGTAAATGAGAGTTCTTGACTTTGTTTATGGTTTATTAAGTTTCTGTTTGATCTTGAAAATCAAAGGTCTGTTTTCTGTTTTTTGAATGAAAACTATATGACATAATTGGGCATATATGTGCAACACATGTGCCGAGAAACTTATATAAATGAAACAAGAGTAATCATTTCACTCTACTCGGAAAGAATATTGTGAACTGACAGGGGAAATAAAGATGACCAAATAAACTATGACTAGGAATAGACACTTCCCACATGGTGCTAGCAAAATATGGTCTATAATATTAGTGGAGGGGCAGTTCGAGTAGTTATCTCTAAGAAACCAGGCCTATATAACAATCACCAAAAACTTTCAGACTATTTCTTCAATCTTCTCTTGTATTTAGCAGAAAACAAAAGTCTCTTTGGAAAAAGAATCTTGAATTTGTCAATGAGACTCGATGTTTTTAAGGTTTGTAATACCATTTTGATTTGATTCTTGTCTCTTCATTTAAAAAAACTCAATCTTTTCTTTGATTCTTGTTTTTCGTTGACTATTGGTACTAGCTAATATTTTCTTTTATTGCTTCATTTAGCAGTTGAAGATGTTGAATTGAACTAGTAGTGCATTAGCCGTCTTTTTTTTTCCTTTTCTGGAGGTGAGTTGGTTCATTTCAATTGTGTCTTCCCCAATTAGGGATCTAAAGCCAACTTCATTAGTTATCACTTTTTGTTTTTCCCTTTGTTCGTCATGTGATATGGCTGACGTCAATTTCACATTCTGGTTTAGAGCTCACATATTGAAGATGTAAAGAGCTGCTTTTCCGGTGTGTGTATGGTTGTGTGTTTTGTTCTATTCACTTCCGTTTGTGGCAACACACGTGTAGTATTTTGGTGACGGACTGGCCGTAGAATGTGAGATATAAATCACTGTGGAGTTTGTGCGCTGTAGTTGGATGTGTTTATTTGATGAACTGCACATTGTCTTTGTGGTATTTGAGCCTAGATGGATGATAATAGCTCATGTGTTGCTTATGGTGTCTATTTATTAGAAATTTGGTTGAGTTTGTTGATGATATTGCTAACTCTTCTGTACGACAATTTGATTGCTTGTGAACTAGAAAATTACATGACATGATTTGGCATACACGTGCAACCTATGTGTGAGATTAGCATATTATTCCTAAGTTCCGTATTCTGTAAAGTTAAGAATATGTGAATTGACGGGAAAAAGGGTGTCTATACAAATATTCAATACATGAAGGTGTTTTTAGAAAATTATATGACACGATTTGCACACGCGTGTACACACGTGCCGAGAAACCAGCCTAAATAAAAGGGGAGTAATCTTTTCACTCTAGTTGGTAAGTATGGTAGGTGACGTGTGAATTGACGAGGGAAAAAATCTTGACCAAATAGATTATGAGTAGGAATAGAGACAATTTACGTTGTGCCAACAAACTGTGATCTATAATATCTCCAAGAAACCAGCCCTATATAACAAGCACCAAAGTCTCTTAGTTCCCTATTCTGTAAAGTTAAGAATATGTGAACTGACAGGACAAAGGATGACTATACAAATATTCAATACATGAAGGTGTTTTTAGAAAATTATATGACATGATTTGCACACGCGTGTACACACGTACTGAGAAACTAGCCTAAATAAAGTAGAGTAATCATTTCACTCTAGTTGGTAAGTATGGTAAGTGACATGTGAACTGACGAGGGAAAAAATCTTGACATTTAAGTTGTGCCAACAAACTGTGATCTATAATATCTCCAAGAAACCAGCCCTATATAACAAGCACCAGAGGCTCTCAGAGACCATATCTTCCGTCTTCTCTTGTATGTAGAGAAAACAAAAGTCTCTCTGGAAACCAAATCTTGAATTCATCAAAAACACTCGATTTTCTTAAGGCATGTAATACCATTCGTTTTGATTCTTGCCCCTGCATTAAAAAAAGACTCAGACTCAAATCTTTTGAAGGTTCTTTGATTCTTGTTTCCCTTTGACTATTGGTACTAGCTAGTTTCTGATTTTGTATGTAGTTTGGTTTGTATGACTTGCGATTTAATTGCCTATAAAATGCAAGTTCTTAACTTTGTTTATCGTTTAATTAACTTTATGTCTTAATCTTGAAAATCAGAGGTTTTCCTTTGCTTTTTGAATGTAAAATTGTCTGTGCCTTCTGTCTATATGAAGTTGATTATTTGATGTCTCTCTTTTTCATTCGTGCCGTTTTTGTGTTGTGGCCAGAGATGGATCCATGATTGGAGGCTGATTATTTGCTAACTATTTTTTTATGTGTCTTCTTGCTCTAAATGTTCAGAGTAAGAGGTTTTTGCTTTCCGAGTAGTCCAGTGGCGGGGGTAGGATTTTCACTGAGGGGTTTATCAAGAGCTCGGATCGAACTGGTCTACTATATATACATAAAGAAAAAAGTGTAATTTTCCAATGAATGCCCCTCTAGATCCGTCCCTGGTGTAGGCGATTCTTGTTTCTTCTTTATGGTATGGGAAAAAGTTTTATATATGTTGGATCTGTTGTTTTCGATTTCGTGAAAATAGTTTGTGTGTTTTCTGCCTACTGCCTTTTCCTCATCCTTTCAAATTTTCTAATTGTTACCGTAAAATTGATCTCACTTGTCTTTGTGCTGTTTGTTGTTATCTATTTATTGGATTTAACAACAGAACACTGATTTTACAGTAGCCGTGTATTTTAACATGTTGTAGCAGGTTACCTGCTTGTCTCAAGGTTACAGATCTCATTAAATGTTGACGTCTACCTATAGTTATCGTTTGTGTGCCTTGTTAGCGTAACTTCTTTTTTACTCTGTCGGTCTATAGAAATTAGTTATTTTTGTGACACATCTGATTCATGCTTTGTGATGAGAAGGTGTAGATGCCTTCTTGCTTGTGTTGGTGTGTCCTTTCCTGACTGTTACGCGTTGAGATTTCACATTTTTGTTCTTTGAAAAGCTTCTTGGTTCTTTTGTGAGAGATCTTCTGCTGCCTTTTCTGCATTTCGTCAAGTATACTGATTCATGATTCTTCTTATTGGCAGATTTTGTTGGTTGTGACGTTCAGTGTACCTGCTGAGACTTTGTGACTACTTTTAGCGAAGAGACATCCATATCTTGGAACAGTTGTGCAGCATCTTAGCCAATTAGAAGAGAGCACGTGACTAATCCCGAGATGCACGCATCCCAGATACCTCAACCATCAGGCGGAGTTCACAAGTTGTGCCATCAGCCAACGGCGAACTTGGAGCAATATTATAACCCTTCCCTTGTAGTTAACAACAATTCCAATGATACTAGCAGCTCAGGGACACAGTTCTCTTATCAGACACAGAACGAAAAGTTTTTTACTCTGGACTCATTGCCTGATGCTGGTTATGGAATCTATGATTCGACTCCTGCTGTAAGTGTCTCGTCCAACTGGAGTCCGTTCTCTCCTCAGTTTTCTCAGTCATACATCTTGGATCAGCACCATTCCTCTGAGAACACTTACGGTTCACCTTTGAGCGGGTGCTCGATAAATAATGATGGCAATGAACTGAGGCAAGTGCTAAGGGAGATGGCAATTGATTTGCTAGGGCCGGAATCTGATATTGATGAATACAGCAGTTGTTCTTTCAATGGTGAGGTCTCAAACCCCTCAAAGTGGAATCGAGTATTGGAAAATGCATCGAGCTTGGACATGAAAGAGCTGCTCCTTGCCTGTGCTGAAGCAATATCGGATTCCGAATTATCAGCTGCAGAGGTTCTGATGAATGTCTTGGAGGAAAAGGTGTCAGTTTCCGGGGAACCTATGCAACGATTGAGTGCGTACATGTTGGAAGGGCTCCGAGCAAGATTATATTCTTCGGGAAGTAACATATACAAAATGCTTAAGTGCAACGAACCAACTAGTTCGGAATTGATCTCTTACATGCAAGTCCTCTATCACATCTGCCCCTACTACAAATTCGCTTACACATCCGCCAACGTTGTGATCGAAGAAGCAATGAGGAATGAGAGCAGAATCCATATAATTGATTTTCAAATTGCGCAAGGAAGTCAATGGATGTTCCTTATGAAAAATCTTGCTTGTCGGGCTGGTGGACCTCCTTTCGTCCACATCACAGGTGTCGATGATTCCCAATCGGCTCATGCACGCGGTGGAGGACTTCAGCTAGTAGGTGAAAGGCTAGCAAAATTTGCTGAATCATGTGGAGTGCCTTTTGAATTCCATGCTGCTGCGATATCAGGTTGTGATGTTCATCTAGAAAACCTTCAAATTAGACAGGGAGAAGCCTTGGCAGTTAACTTTCCGTACATGCTGCACCACATGCCAGACGAGAGTGTAAGCACAGAGAACCATCGAGACCGTCTACTAAGACTAGTTAAGAGCTTGTCCCCGAAAATCGTCACCCTTGTTGAACAAGAATCTAACACCAACACTTCTGCTTTCCTTCCAAGATTCCATGAAACTCTGGATTACTACACCGCAATGTTCGAGTCAATTGATGCAGCTCGTCCAAGGGATGACAAGCAGAGGATCAGAGCAGAGGAGCATTGTGTGGCACGTGACGTCGTCAACATAATCGCATGTGAGGGGGCTGACAGAGTGGAAAGACATGAACTTTTTGGAAAGTGGTGTATGAGACTTAGAATGGCTGGATTTACTCCATGCCCCTTGAGTCCATCAGTTGGTGCAGCCATCATCGACGTATTGAAAGAGTTTAGCCCAAATTATCGCGTTGCAGAGAGCAATGGCGCGCTTTATCTGGGATGGAAGAACAGAGCTTTAGCGACTTCTTCAGCTTGGAGATGACGGCTGGTGGAAATATTGTCTAAGATGTAAATCTCTCCTTGCATCATCTTGATATGTTTACCTTTCTAGTTTTATGAGATGTAGGATAAATGGCAATCTTAGGTTTGTAGTTGTCAGCATTGGAAGGGAAATAGAATTGTGCATCTTGTCATTTATGGACATGAATTTAGCAGAAAACATCTAAAGAAAGTTAAGACATTGGAAATGTTATTGTCTCGTTTGCTTGCTATATTGATCTCTTTTTTAAATTTATGAACTATATTAATAATTCTACGCAGGTAAGACTGCTTACAATATAAAGATTTCATAGACCGACACCAAAAAGAAAGAAGCAATTATCTATGTATATGTGATCTTTTCTGAACTGTTAAAAAACCTGTGTATAGCAAGCAGAGGATCAAGGTATACAAGCAGCCTAAGTCATGACCTGATACTTCAAAGTTGAGCATCCTTAATTGAAACAAAAACATCTTTCATTTAATTTAAACAAACTAATTATAAATGCACAAAAAAAGAGAGAAAATTAAGAAAACAACATCAAGGAAAGTAATTATGTATATGTTTGGATAAAAAAATCCTAACCTCTACAAAAATGATATATCAAAAAACATGTTCAAGAATCTTGATTATTTCCCCTTTCATATGTCTTCAATCGTGATTCGATACCCTTGTTGTATATTTTACATCAAAAAATTGTTCTAAAAATGTTTGATTATTTCCTCTCTCATAAATCTTTACAATCGCGATCTGACATCCTAGATAATGTTATTATTGTTGACGTTGTTGTTGTTGTGCTTTACAAGCTTTTCTGCATTCTTTTTGACATTCAGCCAATGTGAAAACTCTAATTTGCAAGCATTCATTATTACATTGTGTCAAAGAATAATTCATACTGTTGCTCTTTTCAGTGGCTACATTTGTAATTTTTGTTGTTGCATTTGTAGCCACAAACAAGCAAAAGATCATCATCAATATAACCAATTTCCGGCTGGCCATTTTTGTAATAAACAACAAATTAGAGAAAAAAATTATCTTTTTTTTTTTGTGAATGATTTTGATTGAAAGGAGTAGAAGGAAAAAGAAAGATATTTTATTTTTTTTTGGTCTTTCTTTTCCCTCCTTTCACCTTGAAAGATTCTTGTGAGTTTTTTCTATTTAAAAAAAATGAAGGGATTTATTTATATAGAGTTGCTAGAAGGTCAAAGATATTTGTTACATATTTCTATGGTTTTAAAAAAATGTGATGGAGAAAAATATATTATTTTTGGCTCACATAAAATTTTGGTATGCCAGTAATAAATAGTGTATTATATACAATTAATTTCTTGAATTAAGGGTTATAGTTGTTTGGGAGTTGTAACTACTAATATCATAGGTCATAACTTTTTCATCTAAATAAATTAAAAAATTAAATGTATTGTAAATAATTCACATATTGGATCTAGTAAATCCTTTATATTTTGATTTGGACTTTATTTTGTCTTTTGTATTGGAAAATACAAAAAATTTATATAACTTCAACTAACTTGAGATTGAGGTACATCAAACAAGACATTCTTAATTTCGAGATTATTAGAAATAAGCGTTCGATTATCAAAATCGGTTCATTATTTCTACTTCAACTTAAAAACCAAATTTGAAGTTTGAAAAATAAGTTTTAGGAGTTTTTTGAAGGAGAGCCTTGGAGTAACTGGTAAAATTGGTAAAGTTGTTGTCATGTGACTAGGAAGTCACAGATTCAAGCCTTGGAAATAGCTTATTGCAGAAATGCATAGAACCTTGTGGTCAGGTATTACCCCGACTCTGTGCGTAACGAAAGCTTTGGTGCACTAGACTTATCCTTTTTTTCACTCACAAAACTTCGACTCTATTTTCATGTCCAAACGTAACTTCAACTTTCAAATATTTTTTTTCAACTTAATCAAAGAAAGAAACAAAGGGGAGACTAAAGCACAGACACAACACAAGTAGCTGAACAAATTGAATTATACAAAATAGAATTACATCATTGGAGAATATATCCTAACATGTCTCGGACTCACAAGAGGAAAATGACCTCGTTGAAGCCTGACTAAATCTGAATCTGTGGAAAGTCTGACGTTGGGGGGGTTAAAGTGCTTTCTAACGAAGGCGACTCCATAATGATTGTTTTACTTATGATGAACAACATCCACCTTTCTTTGTTTCGGAAGCTGTTTCTTGATTTCCATCATCAGCTTGCAAAACCACAGGCTTACCATTTGCTAGTCGCCCCGAGTCCTTTTTCTGGAGCTCTTGAGACTGAATAACTTTCCTGCTCAGAATATTATAGATCTCCCTTACAACTTTCTGGAAAGCAGATGTTACATTCGACGAGTCCAAAGCTGAAGTTTCAATGAAAAATAGACCTTTCGCCTCAGCCAAGGCTTTGCCTTCTGCTGTTGTAACTTCCCTGGCATCTTTGAGATCGGACTTGTTGCCAACGAGTATAACAACCACATTCATGTCCGAATGAGCTGTCCAACGCATCAAAGATACAAGTGAAAATGGATGCTAGTCAACTGTCACAAACGCTTAACTCAAGAGCAAACAGAGAGCATGGAAATGCAATTCAGTAGAAAAAGAACAGTAACTAAAACACTATTAAGAAGTAGAAGGATAGGGAGAGCAAAGGGAGAACAGAACGAGACAGTCGAGAAGGAGAAGCTAGAGAAGGGAGATATGGGGATTTCAGAGTCACATAACAATAGATATCTTCTTTTTCCATCCTATCCCATATAAAATTTGCTAAATTTCCCAATGTGCTTTTCAAGATGCTATTTTCGTTCAACAACGTCAACTAAAGGAACATGCTGAGAAATGAAGCTGTCATGTATGTTATTTTATGTTATGAGTAATTTTAGGTACATGTGCATCAACGATAGTGGCTATGCTGCTCAGACTCTAGACAAATTCAATGGGTGTGTGTCAGATCCTCCAAAAGTATAGTCTGAGAGACATAGGATACTAACGTCTTCCAAACAATTTAACTAACCCAGAGAATCATACAGGAGCACAATGCTTAGTCCAACAGATGAACTTAATGTACTGATGGCAAAATAGATTATGCGTTTATGACATGGTATAATCTCCGCCAAAACAAAATTCTCAAAATCCTCAGTACACCTTCCTCAAGTATTGTAAACGCGGAGCATGTAATTTAGGCAATTTTAAACTAAAATGAGAAAACAAACAAGTATCTAGCCGAACAAATATAAACTAAAAAAGCAAAACAAATGAATAGCATATTGCTTACTCTGAAGTTCGCCAAGCCATCGACCAACGTTATCAAAAGTCAGGCGCCTACTAATATCATAAACCAGAAGAGCTCCAACTGCACCTCTGTAATATGCAGAAGTGACTGCTCTAAATCGTTCTTGACCAGCCGTATCCCATATCTGTGCTTTAACCTCCTTCCCATTTATGTTTATCTTTTGAGTCTGAAATTCTACTCCAATTGTCGATTTTGAGTTTGGATAGAATTCATCTCTAGCAAATCTAGCAAGCAAATTCGATTTACCAACTGCAGAATCACCAATCAATACAATCTTGAAAAGGTAGTCCTCTTTCTTTTCTTCCTCGGAATTGTGTGCCATCTTCTTCACCACATAAAATGGGAAGCTAGAACACCATAACTACTTAGTTCTTAGATAAGTATTCAAAGTGGACTTCCAAAACACCATGAACTACAACTTCCCTCCAGTCACTGTGTAGTTACTTCTTCGAGCTCTAATTCAGTCCTAAAAGGAAAGTAACGACTTTCAAGTATCTGCATGAAAGCAAAGCATCAGAAACTAAAATTTCAGTAAAGAATAAAGTGCCACACTCATTGCTAAGCTCTCACTCCCTTGCTTCCTGCCGCCAAGTATTAAGCTCAAAACCTGAAAGCAATATGATGGAAATCAAGCATTCTGAAAATTCGTGGAACAAGCAAAAGTTTAGTTTTAGATTCTAAAAAATGACGGTGAAAACTAGCATGGTATTGAGGTGTAGTAGTAGTAGTAGTAGTAATTGGTTGTATTCTAAGATGACATACGGGCTGATTTCTTAGATGGTCACTTAAATAATGTTTATTATTTCAGAACATCACTTTTCTTATTGATTCCAATTTTCTTCGACAAAGTGATTTTCTGAGATAATAACTATTAGTTGAGTGACCATTAGAAAAATCAACTCGATGACACACATAAGAACAATCTTTTGGACCTAAAGAAGTTTCCAAAATTCACCTAATTCGCTATACATTTTTACTTGATTATACCATGTTACATTACAAACTATTGCTCAATAAAGTATGTGAAAAGACAAACAATCACCAACAGACATGGCATGTGCTTTTTTGGTGTGTAGAGGGAGATTAGTCACCTTCTCTGAAAATAAGTCGAAAAACCTCAGTAGATGGGGAAGGGCGATATTTCTGTAAAATTTCACTAAGTACCAGAAGACTATCAATTTCATACGTTAGTGGCTAGAAACATACAACTACATACCTAACGTAGTACCACAAGTGGAGTTTGGGTTGGGTAGTGTGTACTATATACACAGCCATACCCTAATTTGCAAAGAGAGAGAGGTCGTTTCTAATGCACCCTCAGCCTAAGTAGCGGATATAAAAAGAAATTAAAGGAAGCCAATGCTTCTAACTCCTCTCCAACCCTCCATTTTAAGCTAAAGCCTCCTCGACCATTATATGCTCTATCTCTCACAAACTGCATTGTTAGATATTGATGGTGTCTGTCCAACGTACGCGCACCTTGACTATAATTTAATAATTTTACAAGGTTCCTGCTACTTTTCACCACCACACATAACGGATAACACAATCTGCGAAATTTTAGGCAGATAAGAAGATTCACCAAGTTGGATCAAACCTTATTTCCTAATGTTGTCACTCCAACATCTTCAACTGCTGGGGAAACCCCTTTGGGAGTACTACTTCAGTATGAATACTACATAAGGGCAAAAGGAGAATAATCTCTATATCACAAACGCCCTATCTTACGAGCACAATGCATCTTTATATGAAATTTAATCAAATCAGTTGACTACACCTCAGTCTCAAACAATGGAATGCTATATAAATCTTTCTTTTTTGGATCAGTCATCAATGATTTCGTAAATGCTTGCAGTAAACCAGTGCAATAAGACATAATTACAGATTGTGCAGACCCTTTATTGTATCCAACATTGCATTAACACCATGTACAATAATCAGGTTGGCTATATAACTATTGCATACCATTCACTCGATTTTGGTCAATTTCTTTCCAATATTATGTCCTTCATGGAATATCAAGGTTCTATAAATCTTTTCTTATCCATAGACGGGATAGTTTAGTCCCAATTAGTTTGTGTCATTTACATAAATCCTGTCCTTACATGACTCTCCATAATTAGCTAACTCCGTTCTTGCTATAACAATAAGTTAATATCACACCGATAAACAGAAGTGCAACCTTCTGCAAAATAACAGTGGTAGTACTCCCTAAAATGGTTAAAACAACAAGATACCCAATGTAATTCCACAACTAGGATATGTGGAGTATAGAATGTACGCAAACCTAACTTCTACCTTTATGTAGTAAAAAGATTATTTCTGATAGACCTTCAGCTCAAAACAAATATAATCAAAGTATACAATAACATACCCAGTGAAATCCCACAAGTGGTGTTTGAGGGTAAAATGTACGCAAACGTTACCACTACCTTATCGAGATAGAGAGGTTGTTTCCGAAAAACCCTCAACTATAACCAAAGTATGACAGAAAGAAACATTGGTAACTTGATAGCAAGACAGAACAAATGAAAAACAGGTAATATTGAAAATTAGGAGAATAGATACTCTGATATACTAATTAATACTACAGTAACAGAGAGTTTAATTTTTTTTTTTTAAACCTTCATCATGTAGTAGTACTCCATAATAAGGCTAGTAGATCCCTTATCAAGAACAATGAAAAAAAATATGTCTAGCTGATCATTTCCAAATTTATTCAAATATTGTTCCTCGGACTCTTCAAAAATGTCGGGGGTGCATGTCAAATACTCCAAAAATAGTGTAGCAATATTTTTAAAGAGTCCAAGCAACATATTTGTTATCCAAAACAAAAAAGAAAAACACCCTCACCCAGCCTGTCAACCATGAATAGGAAAAGAGCCCCATCCACATGAAAATCACTTTGAAAATTGAAAGGAAACTGCCCTTAAGATAGGAGAACAGTATCCTACAGTTGAATGTTTTCCTATATGGGACCCTTATAGTAAATAATTTCAACTATAAGCTACACTGCATAAATTGTCTCATCATGTCTAATAAAAATAACTCTCAAAATATTTTGTATGACTCAAACAAGACATACAATAATTGTTAAGTCTGACATAACTACTTCTAGTGCAACATCTTTTATTCCCTCTGTATTAATTCATTTGACTGGTTTTAATTTGACACGAATCTTAAATTAAAAGTACGATGAATGTATCAAAATGTTCTATAATCTTGTCACCTTAAATATGTTACAAGAAGCTAGAATTAAGTGATTGCCAAAAAAGAAAAGACACGTTCTTTTTTAAACGGACTAAAAAGGAAAGTAAAAAATTAAAACGGAGCGAGTAACAACAACAACAATGTATCATGTACAATCTTACAAGTGGAGTTTAGGGAGGATAGTGTATATATAGACCTTATACCTATCGGAGGAAGAGAGGATGGCTCTTATAGACTCTCGGCTCAAGGAAAGTACACCAACGTTTGGGAAAAGAAATACTCCATCAGTCTCATTTTATGTGGTACCCTTTTCTTTTTGTTCCGTCCTAAAAAGAATGTTACCTTACTCCAATTAGAAATAATTTACCTTTAAAATTCCTTTTTTACCTTAATAAAATGATTTTCAACCACACAAATATCTAAAAATGATTTTAAATCATAAGTTTCAAAAATCTTTTTTTTTTTTTTTCTTAAACAGCATACCAAAGAAAGATGCCATGAAAAATGGGACTGATGGAGTAATTACAACATAAGAGGAGTAATACTATAATCAGAGTACAATAAAAAAAGATCAAAATGGAGAGTGTATCACTTAAACATCACAGAATTTTGGCATTTACCAATTAAAGATAAAAATGAACACATGATACTAAATGCAATTAGCAACTATCTTCTTCTCTCTCTCTTTTTTTAATTATATTCTAAATCAAACCATATTTCCATTTCAAGATCAAAGAAAAACTGGTACCAAGCTGAAAATATATCAATCTTTATCACTTTCAAGCCTTAAAAAAATGCATTTTAAGTAAACAATTATAATAACAAACAAATAAACAAAAAAATTGGATAATAAAGTTTCAATCTTTTTAACAAAAGGCACATACCCTATTCTTTATAATGATCAAATGCTACATTCCCATATCAATCTATAAAATGTGTGATCAAATCAAGAACCATTTCTTGGTTGCAGATCAATGAACTCAGACATAGGAATCAAATGGCTGCGTTTTTGGGTTTTGGAGAGATTTTAAGGAAAATTTCAAGATTCAAGGCAAGATGGGAGTGGACAAGAGAGAGAAAGACCAGATTTACAGCATCTTTTTCACTATACAATGTTGAACACATGGCAGCAATAAATGGGCTTTATTCAACTAATGGATATATTTGTGGCCCAATCCAATCCAAGATATAGTACTCCTAGCTCTACGTTTCGTTTTATGTGGCACGTTAGATTGGACATAAAATTTAAAATTAAAAGAAAGACATTATTATGTTTATTGAATTGGTCTTATGAAGGTTACTTTAATGCTTACTTCTATTCATAATAAAATATTAAGTGAGATTCTATAAAAATAAAAAGAGAAGAAAAGCATTAAAGATATCCCTAAACTTAGCACGAAAGATTAGTTTCATCTCTGAACTGTTGATAATATTAAAAGCGCTTTTTTACTTGACTAATTGAACTTAAATACACCCCTGATCTTATAACAAGATGTCACAACCCGGACCTAGGGTCTAGGAGTGATATGGCGAATGGAAACTCGAGGATCCCAAAACAAGCCTCAAAGTATCCACAATCACATCATCGGTTCAAAAGCGCATAATAAAGTAGTAAACACATAGTTCTAAGGGACGGAAAAGTATGACTCCCGTTATGTGAATATCATAGGGATTGGAATTAGCACGATCCACATAGCATATAACATATAAGAACTAAGGGGCGGGTAAGTATAACTCACGTTATGGAGACAGAAGGGACTAAGGGCTTTCCACATTTCCCATCTCACCATAAACATATCATCACACATCAATATTCAATAGATAGCAAATAATCACAATCTCCATAAACAAATAGCATATTATAGCATAAATCCGTACAAGAGTCTACATGTTTTTCAACAAATGCCTCTAAATCATAGAATAGAACGGGGGGCCAAGACATGTCCCGGGCTCACCCTCAAAGTAAATAAATATAAGCGGTCAAAACATGTCCCGGGCTCACCCTCAAAGTAAATAAATATAAACAGAAGCAACATAGGTAGAGGGAAGGTGGCTTGTCCTTGGATGATAGGACTCACCACAACAACATTCACAATCTGAGCTAGCCGTCAAGAGGTGAATGAAGATAATCTCCGATTCCTACATGGTTAGATCATGTAGGCAAACAGTATGCGTTAATACGTTTGAATGTACTAAGTATGCGGACATACAATGCATATGAACTCATTAAACCTACATTCAATGCTAGATGACAAGGGAACATATATAGAAAGAAGTATATAAAGCAAGAAGAGTAATATATTAATCTGTCATGAAATCCATGAGGCATGAAATGCCATAACACTTCAACATAGAGGGGATGAGACCTCAATCGACGTCTAGACTGTGCGAGGTATTACACGAAATTCTGATATCTTCCCCACACCGAATAAGAGGAGATCTACTTACCAAAGGTAGACCATACTTCTCCTTACGGGCCTCCCATTTCAGAGAAGTAACCTTACCTTACAGGCACTCTCATTTCGGAAAGGATTTTTCATTCATCATATCATAATCATAATCGTATCTTACGGGCCTCCCATTTCGATAAAGTTTACCATAAACAAATACCTATATTTGGCACATAGTTATGGGACTTGGGTATTGGAACCTTGGAGATAGCCCTCCTCTCACAAGTCCACTCGGTGCTAAGTCATCATTCCACAAGAATACATATACGTATACATGCTTTCAAAGAGGCACAAGTCATTTCAATGTATACTTAGGCTTAAATACCAAACATTCTTCATAATCATGCATACTTTGGCTAAAAAGTCAAATCATACTTCAATTAATGCTTTTATGCATAGGAATAGCTCATTCACATATATTTATAATGGTGTAAAGAACCAAAGTTGCTCAAAGAGTCATATCATAGACATTATATAATCACATTTTTGTCATAACAGTACCTTTCATCAAAATCATATTCATAAACATATTTGGGTCATAACCCACTTCATAATCTTCATAAAAATCAATGCTCATGTATGCAAAATAATAAGAGAATAACATGAGCAATAGAGATTCATACTAATTAAATCAACAACATAATAAGAAAGTCAAGTAAATCCATAAATAAATTCATATATGAATCATATTTTAGATTATCCTTGCTTAAATTATGGAACCATTTGTAACAAGCCCACTAAGCAATCTATTCGAAGCAATTTATTAGCGGCAAAATAGGAATTAAATGATTTGTTTCAGTTTTTCATGGGTGTTAGTCCACGAATTTGGAAATGTCGGGGCTCTGGGCCCATTGTTATTTTAGAAAAAAAAGACTGACTTTTGATTTTTTCGAAAAACTGATTTAATACTCAATTGATTCAAGTATAAACCAAATTCCTGAAATTTAAAGAGTCGCCACTTAATTTTAAGAAAAATTAAGAAACCTAATTTTAAAACCTAACGAAAGAGTTTTAAAAGTTCCGAGAGATGGGTAAAGGTTCAATTTCCATCTTGAGAAGAAATTAATCACTCAAAATGCCACTAACTTGCGATTAACCGACGATTAAGGAATTTGACTAACTTTGAAAAGTTGACTAAATTTGAAAAAATTGACTAAGTTTAAAAACATTGGCTAAGTTTAAAAATTGGCTAAATTTGTAAAATTGACTAAATTTGCAAAGTTGACTAAGTTGGGAAAATTGACTAAGCTTGAAAAAATGACCAACTTAAAAAAGGTTAACTCATACTTTAACAATTTTGCAAAGTTTTGCCAAAATAATTATAGAAATAGTTCTAATCCTAAGAAAATTATTAAAATGAAAATTAACATAAATAAAGACAAGTTGGGAAAATAATTAGATTAATACCAAGCAAAAATAATACAAGTAAACAGGTTAATGTTAGTGTTAGTATCAAATAATAACAAATACTACAAATGATTA
This sequence comes from Solanum clarkiae, assembly GCA_011800125.2. Classification (NCBI taxonomy): domain Eukaryota; kingdom Viridiplantae; phylum Streptophyta; class Magnoliopsida; order Solanales; family Solanaceae; genus Solanum; species Solanum clarkiae. The sequence goes on along the minus strand of JAABOM020000092.1, from coordinate 23,990,574 downwards.
ATAAACTTAAGAAAAGCAATTAAATAGAATTTGGACTTGGCAGACCCAAATTCAAAGCAAAGTTGTCCTAATTCTAAGGATTGGGCCTGCCTGGCCTTCAACTGCTGCTGCTGCCTGCTAAAAGATGGGCTTTTGGCCCCTTTTCTCCTGCTGTATATACTTGGTGTATACCAGTTTATAAATACTGATTTCTGCTTCCAAGATCCTGTATATCAGCTTCTAAGAGACCTGTCATAGCTTCCTTTCCTATATATTGGGCTGACTCGAGAGGGAAGTTAGGCCTCCGTGGCCCATCAGAAATGCATGACAGGAGGGCCATTAGACCCATTAGCAAAGGTCCTATACAAACAAGAAAAGAGAACCAATAGCACACAACTAATTATCTAGCTAAAAACATAATTAAATGAAATAATCTATTATTAATGCAAACCCATCTAAAAACGAAAAGGAGAACAACGCGAACACATATATATTTAAGCAAAAGAAAACTACAAAGGAATTTAAAATACTGAAACAGTAACCAACCAACAGTAAGCAAAAGTGAACTGGTCATGACTAAAAATGAGCGAACTGATTATTGTTGATACTACTACATACCTATAAGGAAAGTAAAAAGAAGGAATTGTCAACTATATGCAATGATAGGAGTTTTCAGTGGATTTGAAGCAAGAAGAAAACAAGATATATCCCCGGAAACCCAACGAAACTAAACCAATTCAAGTAGTTGTAAACGAAATGAATTTTTCCCAGATTTTGTATAGGTTTTAACTCCCTTATAGACCAGAATACACTCAAACAGTGATGAACAGATAGAATAAATCATTATGCAAGCGACAACAGCTAAACCACAATATAACACCAAAACAGGGCATGAAACGAGAGAAAACAGGAGAAGTGTAAGGCTTACATACTCAACTGTAGACATAATACTCCACAGTAACTTGAATAAAGCTTTAATCCAATGAATCCCAAGGAAAAGGATAGCAAATAAAGCCATGAATGATGATTAAACAGAGACAAGATTCAATTCCGTTCATGGCAAATGCAGCAACGGCCAACACTCTTAACAGAACTGGGAAATCTCAGCGTAATACAACCATTCAACCCTTATTTGATCAAAATAAGAAGTATCACAGCTATCAATCAGACAAGGAATCCAGAATAATTCAAAGAGATGCTTTGATTCATGCTAAAGTGAAATAGATCAAAACTTACAACCATTTAAAGCAACATAATGTTTTTTTGACCCAACAATAGATAGAAAGAGATGCAAACAGAAACAAGTCTCCTGCATTTTTCAACAACTTTTAACGTAATGAAGACATGAACATTAAGATTTGTGACCAAAGAACTCAGATTCAAAGAAGAACCAAGCAAAAAAATAAAATAAAACAACCTCAATAGCATACTGGGCAGATTATATTCCCAGAGAGCAAACCGACAACGTCTAAAGGAACCAAAACCATCATCAAAATTAACTAACAAACTAAAATTTGAACATTACAACATGTATTTGACAAAGCAAAATCATTTCAACACTAGTTTGAAGACTAGGCAGATGGAGAGAGTGTGTTGTTCACGCGAAAGAGAAAGAAGAAGGAAGAAAGAAAAAGGAAAAAGGGCGCGTACATCCACGTATGGGAGTATATATGTACACTATGTTGTAATACATGTATATGTATGTAAAGTATGCTGAAAAATAGTGGGTTTGGGCCGGGTTTAGGGATCTTGGGGTTGGTTTTTGTTGATTTGGCCCAAATTTGGTCCAAAAAGAACCAATATTGGTCTGAAAATAAGAAAGGGAATTAGATTTAAAAATCAGCCAAGTGATTGCAATCTTAGCCGATTAAATGTAATCAAATTGAATAATTGGACTACAACACAAATTAATACAAATGAATTTAAGAGCTTTCAATATTACCAACCTGAAATAATCAAATTAATTATGACATAATAACCCCTAAAATAAAAATAAAATTTATTTGAGAAAGTATGTTTTGTATTTTTTGAAAGCCAATTATTTCAAATTGTCAAAATTAAAAGCTCAATAATTAATTCATATTGTGAAGGATAAAAATTGGGTGTCAACACCCATTTTTTCCAAAAAAAGGTCACGTAACGAGTCCGCTAAAGTTCTAGTATGCCCGACACGCATTTAATGACGCTTCATAGCATTTTATGAGTGATGGAACAGAAATTAGGTAATTTTCTCAGTTTTTCATTGGTGTTAGATCATAGATCTTGGAGGTGCCGGGGCTCCAAGCCCACAATTTCTTCATTTTTTCGTGTGTTAGCCCATGAATTTTGCGATGGTATCGCCTCCATGCCTTTTCTTTTTTTAAACTTTTAGGAATCACAAAAGAGGAATTCAATTTTTTTTTCAATTTTTGGTCTATTATTTCATTAATTTTTGGAGATATGATGAACCGGCTCCATTTGTCAAATATTTTGATGCTTAAATTTTCTTGATGTGACATAATAATTGCAGAGTTCATATAACATAAAATATTTTGAATTCGAAAAGTCAAGTTGGTTGAGTTGGTTTTAAGGTACTAGTCCGAAAGGGTGTCGACAATACTAAGTTATTTCTTTTAAACTAATGTTGCACTTTAGAACTAAAATTATTTGTATGTAATATTACACAATCATTATTCCTCACAATAATGCATGTATTTATATGCCGCAAGTAATATTCGTGTTGAAACCAACTTGTGTACACCTCAATTGTTCCATCAAGTATCCGGTACCAGGTGCATCCACTTCTTGAACACCCTTTGTAAAATTACCGGTTACGCCATGGTGCCACAGTGCCATGGCAAGCATCTGTACTGCCCTTATATCTAGACTGGTTGGACTCACATCTGTGACTAATAACTGACATCCATCACCAACAGAAAGCAGACCTGGTTTTACTTTTACCAGTTCTGAGAAAAACACAGCCAATCATAGGCACTAGTGTCATTGAATAATGTACTTTTGGACAAAATTGATGAGAAGATTACATTAATAAAGGATTGTGCAAATTTAAGTTTCATCTTCATCCTATATTATCACATCATGACCAGTAACAGCAACAAAAGCCAGTATAAATCAGCCACAGAATACATCACCTCGCGTCCAAGTTGTTCAACTAATTCTCTATGATTTTGACATCCACCTTCAGGTCCAAATACAATGCATGCATGCAAGTAGCCTCAGCACGAAAGATGAGGCACTACAAAAGTTTCCATGAATGCAATGTGGTTAAGTACATGTGTGTATATATGTATTAATTACGGGTACAAATTTCTTAGAGATCCTAGGAATGAAAGATCAAAGACAGGAAGGAAAAAAGACAAGGAAATGAATGCCTTTTACCAAAAAATTGTTGTGATGTATGAATACAATGTGCACATTCAGCAGTCCGTGCTTTTAGATCTTTTCTTTTTCTTAATATGATTTTCAGATTTCAGCTTTTCCCTGTAGGGTACTAAGTTATCAGGCTCAAGCAATTCGGCAGCCCTTTTGTTGCCAATCCTCTCTTCCGTAATGCTGGAGTATCAGGAAAATGCATGAGGCTGAGAGTAATGGAATGAAATAAGTGACTAGAAACTTCAAAGTTAGCAAACCTGTAAGCTTGAGATTCTTCTGGATCCGTTTCCAACCATTTAACATTTCCTGTGTTTTCTGGAATTAATGACCCGCATATATGTAGTATGTCTTCATCAAAACTACAGATAAAAAGCACAACATCAAGTCTAAATCATTCTTTAAAGTTCACCAAAAAAAATAACATGCAGAGCTGAAAGGAGAAGCAAAAGAGCATTGAAATTCAGTAGTAGAAACATTGTAAGGATTACTATCTAATTTTCATTTATGTACTATGAAAAAACAAAAAATGACCTCTTAAATTACACCTCTTTTTAACTATTACAACAGTTCAAAGTAATTAAGTATATGACTCCCATCAAATCATATTTATGCACCATATTCTTAAATCTGATGATGATGTCACACATCGTATTGGGACAGCATGGACTAAATGGAGGCTTGCCTCTGGAGTATTGTGTGACAAGAA
>JAABOM020000092.1:23952363-23969543 GCA_011800125.2 Solanum clarkiae | reverse complement strand
TTCATGTCTTTTTGTTAGTACCTATATGCTTCACTTAGGTCAAATGCAACAACTCTAATGGGTAGGGCGAAGACCGAAATTTATTAAATAAGGAAGATTATTTTACTATCAGATATTTATATAAGTTATTATACATTATAAAGTAATTTAAAAAAATATACGAGAGTGAAGAAGCAAAGATAAAATGCTAAAAAAAAGCATGACAAAGCATACTAAAAACGAAACAGCCACTTCCACAAAGTAATTAATTCGATAAACGAAGAGCAAAACGTAATAAAATAACAAGAAGGTATAATAATATGATATAGTATGAAAGACTAAGGTTGATATATTACTATGACTACTGGTATGTAAAACCAAGTTTGATATAACATTTATTTTGGAAAATAAGTTTCTTAAAAATGAGAAAAATGACGAAAAGGTAGGAAAAATAAGTTTCATTGATGACATTCTACATTAATCGTGTCCTCCCCACCCTCCAACACATGACCTTAACTTCACACCCATGAGCACTTCCCACCCCTACTTTTTATTATATTTATCTAAATTATATGCAAATTAGAATAATATTTTTACTTGTCAATCGAATACAGAAAATAAAAACAAACTTATTTTTCTAAAAGATATATACCTCATACCGAACCCACCTATTGCCATTTTAAGTTTCTGAGAGCATTCTCTAACACTTTGTTTATACCATTGTTACTCATTGTATTATATTATACTGTTAGTCTAAAAATAATATTTATTTTGATTGTTCATGAAATTATATTGCATCGTATCATTTAAAATTATGGTTGGATAACGATGAAAAGATCCATTTTTCATAACGATGTCTGATTTGATGTGATCGTGTCATTGCCTTAATATTTTCTTCTCATTTTGTCTTTAATTATTATTTAATAATTCTACTTTATTATTTATCCTAGTAGCTCTATTGTGTATCCTACAATTTCTTATAAGTTTTGCAAAATTATGAATATGTGACATAATGTAACAGCAAAGAATGAAATAACAACAACAACAATAATATACCTAGTGGAATCCCACAGGCTGGGTCTAGGGAGGGTAGAATATACGCAGACCTTACTACTACCTCATAGAAGTAGAGGGAATTTTTCTTGGGAACCTTCGTCTTAAAAACCCAAGCAGAATAAACTAGATATGACAAAAAGGAAAGGATGGGGATAGAAAGTGCGACTAATAATGAAAAACACATAACAATATGTAAATACGATAAAATTAACATACATACGACAGATAATGACAAACATGATATAAACATGACTATTACTGCTGTCTTACTATACCCCAAGGCCAGATATCCACCTAACCTTACCAACCAATTAGTCTGCTACTCTAATTCGCGAACTCCACTCCTTTCTATCTAAGGTCATGTCCTTAGTGAAATCAAGTTTTATCATATCTTGTCTGATCACCTCCCCCAATACTTTTTCGATCTACCTCTACCTCTCCGTTTAACTCCTAAAATCAACCTCTCGCACCTCCTAACAGGAGTATCGGTACTCCTTCTCCAGCAAAGAATGAAACAATCTATTCAAATATTGTATTCATTATAAAGAACGATATGATACAATACAGTACATTATGATATAATACATAACAATCATCCACACAAAATGTAAGACAATTTGATTTTAAAGTCTCCCATAGGCCTATGGGAGATTTTTTAAGGAGCAATGAACAATTGTACATATGGATGAATTTCAAGTTTCAATAATCTAAAAGAAAAAGGCCTCTAGAGCTTTGGTGTTGTAGTGGTAAGAGCACGATGCGTGATGTACATGTTATAGGCACATCAAAAGTTTTGATATTTATTGCGAACAAAAGCTGTCATTTCAGTGGAGAAGAATAAAGGTGCAAATCCATCATCCACCAAGTTTCTCGGTTATAATAGCAACATATACTAGTATAGTGCTACAAAGTGGGGTTTCGGGGATAGGATGTAGGGAGACCAAGTGAAAACTTACTGAGTAGTAAGTTCAACAAAATAATACGATAATTGAAGTACAAGAAACATCAGAAATCAAAGGACAAAAAACTACAGGAGCAATACTACGACTACTAGATGTGTAGTGCTTGAGAAATCATAAAACAACAACATACCCAGTGGAATCTCACAAGTAGGGTCTGAAGAGAGTAAAATGTACACAGACCTTACCACTAACTCATAGAGATAGAAAGGTTGTTTCCTCACTCGTCTCAAAATTCAAGCCCCATAAGCAGATGAGCTTGAGGAAGCATAAAGATACAAAGAAATACAAAGAGAAATGTAGCCAAAGACAGCAACTTTGGAAATCTTTTAGGTGGAAGGTAAGTACCAAGGATGCAAAACCATAACATGAAATCAAAATTTGATGAACAAAATGTTTTAGTTTCTCAAGATGTCTCAGTTACTGGACATTCAATGAGAAAAACGATGATACCAATGCACATGAACGGTGAGAGAGAGAGAGACCTCATTGTTAATCAGCATAGCCAAAGCTCAACTTTATTCAATGATACTCAACAAGCAAGAACCTAACTGCTAAAGTTAACTCCTCCACATCATTGAACAATCAATTACAGCAAAATGTTAAATCTTTTTTTTCCTCTTCTCGAAAAACTACCAGACAAGACGGACAAAACTTACGAAGAACAAAAACAAGAATAGTCTTGGTTTGACAATTCAAGCAACATCTTTGTTTATGTTTCCAGCCACTCTTTCTTGATGTCAAATGTGTAGTTCATCTCCAAATAGCACTTGTTATCATCATCAAGGAACTGAAACAAGATAAAAAGAGGAAATTTTTTAATTAATACGCGTAGAACACCCTCTAAAATGATGTTTGTCAGATGCATAAGTTTAACAAGATATATCATATTTGGAGAGCTATAAACTGTTAATACGGACATGGTAGTGATAAAGATTAAGAAAGAATTTGCTGAGAGATTAGATTTACTTAGGCTATCTAAGAAATCTCAGAGATGTCGTACGTTGTTATATATTCTTTCTGTAATTAGTTGCTTGTTGGATCGGAGGCCTAATACTTCATAACACCCTTTCTAGAAGATGGTTGTGAAGTTTAGGTGCTCTTTAGGTGTTTTGGTTTTTGTTGGTTAATGGTAATATCTAATTATGTCTTCAACTTCAGCTAGTGTTGCTCGGACTCTTCAAAAAATGCCATTGGGTGTCCGTCAGATCCTGAAGTAGTGCATTTTAGGAGGATCCGACATAGGTGAGGCAGCGTTTTGGAGAGTCCGAGCAATATAGGCTTCAAGTGCATGCTTGGATCTAAATGATGCTTATGAACCAATGTGTTGCAGCATGTAACTTGTCTTATTCTCCAAGATACTAATTTCACTTTTTATGGAAGGTTACATGTAGTTATCATATAGAATTCCTATCGATTATCAGCATGTAGAAATCAAACTATTGAGGACCTTATGTATGCAACTGCAGTTTCAATTAGTACATAGAATTAAAGCACATAATATCACCAAATTCAATAATAGAGGAAGATTCTCGGTTCTGGAGTACAGTATATAGTATGACGGCCAAGTCAAATAATAGACGAAGAATATGTTCAGCGCATGTAAGGCACAAGATAATCACCTTTGTCTTTGCTGAGTAAGATCCTCTTGCAAACATGCCAGAAGGAGTAAGATCCTCCGGCATTTCATGTGTATAAGGCTCCGATTGAGGACTGAAGGCCCCAATCATTTGTTTCGTGCTGTCAACTGAAATAGGTTTTGTGAAAAAGAAAAAAAAGGCATTTGATCAGAAACATCTTAAGTAGACGTCGCCACATTCACATAAGATAGTACCTTTGATACCAGTTTTCCATACTGTGTTTGTGTATTTGAGCCCTGTCACTATATTATTGGTGACTAGAAATGAGAATTTCAAGCTGTATTTGCTCCCTTCTTTCAGAGTAAACCATGGGCTCTGGGGTTTTCCACCCTCAGGGATCGGGAGAACAATATCAGGCCTACCAGGTGACTTGATTGCAAGGCTCAAGATCTTCACGTCTGGATCCAGGGATTCTACATAGTCATCAAGACTTCAGTAATCTTGAAATTCCCATGAAAAGTTCTCAGGTGCATTTTTGAAGAAAACTCTCTACTAATAAGAGCTAAATGGTACATAGATATAGTGAATTTTTTACCTTTACTATACCACATATTACAATTGACAGCCACTCAGAAGCAGCAGTTAAAAATCACCTTCCAGAATGTAGTATCAGGACTTACGACGGAAAAAAAAAATGAAATTTGGTGCTGTGAGCACTGAGTTGAGAGAAAGAAACAGTATTAACACTATGTATAAATATTCAGTCATCTATATATGCTTCAAAAGGGGTGGTCCAGTATCGGAAATCTATTCTTCGCTACTGAAATTCGTGAAGATTAAAGAATCCAAGATAAAAAAGAACGCCCCTCACTTGAAGATCACACCAGCATTGTTATCTAATCAGTTTCTATAACTCCAAAACCAAGATAAAACCATCTACCAGATCATTAGCCAAACTACAAATGTTCCAAAAACATAATCCGGGAAATCATTTTATTTTCTTATTACATGTGCATATGCCTCAACAGAATAGATGAAGATAGTCCCTTACATTAAAGCCAATTAAAAGGTAACAGTCTAACAGACATTTCGAGAAGGATTTGAATTTGGAGATTTTGCTCCCAGAAGAACAAATTAGGAATGCACTAAACCACATAATTGTCCTTTAAGATGACATTCCAAAACGACAAAGTTCATTCATGCAGCAAATCTTGAAACAACAACAATGGTTACCTCCAACAGCATTGATATCCACACTTCCAAGAAGCTGCTCCTTCCACCTTCTCAAACTTTCATCATCCTAAAATTCCAAAAACATGAAAAACATAACCTAATATTAACACAAAAAGAAGGGGAAAAAACCATTTGGTAAGGCATAAAGATGCAACCTTTACAGGGGAAGTTACTTCATTTGGCCGCTCGGTCAAAAATATTTACAGCCGCAAGCCAATACACATATAGTACAGACTTATTATAAATCCGTACACTATTTATTTTTGTTAATTTCTCGTCTTTAAATGGGAAAGACAGAAAGATGCAGTCATTACAACACTGACAACTACCCCTTTAGTCCCAAGTCCCCCAAGTTGGGATTGGTTATATGAAGCTTGTTCGTATGGTGATTACGTACTGTATTGTATTATGTCTTTAGTTTAAATTCATCATTAGGAAAGGACAAAAAATCTAATTTTGTGTAACGACCGATTTGGTGATTGTTTTTTAATCTCATTTTATCTTTATTTATTATTTAGTAATACTATTTTATCCTTTATCTTACATTTTTATATTACCTCTACCCCGACACTACTTCTCTATTGATGTGTGATATTATATAACAACTTAAAACCATAATATTCATTATATAACAATACAATACGTAACACAATACGATATATCATGAAAACAATACGTAACAACCAGTAAGTTCATTCCATATCATTGTCATCCAAACTTTGTATACGCTAAAACAATACAATACCATAAATACAACACAAAACGATACAATACAAAACAATACTCCCTCCGTCCCATTTTATGTGGCACACTTTCCTTTTTAATCCGTCCCAAAAAGAATATCACCTTACTAGAATTAGAAAAAATTTACCTTTAAAATTCCTCTTTTACCCTTAATGAAATAATTTTTAAACACACAAATATCTATGGATGATTTTAGATCACAAGTTTTAAAAGTCTTCCTTCTTTTCTTAAACGCCGTGCCAAGTCAAACGATGCCACATAAAATGGGACAGAACGAGTACATAACAACTAGTAATCTCATTCCATATCATTCTCATCCAAAAGTTATATACATTAAAACACTAAAATACCATTCAATACAACGCAATAAGATACATTACGAAACAATACGTAACAACTAGCATGATCATTCCATATCGTCCTCAAAACGTTGTACAGACTAAAACAATATAGCACCATACAATACAATAAGATACATTATGAAACAATATGTAACAACCAGCATGTTCATTCCATATCATTCTCCTCCAAATGTAGTACAGACTAAAGCAATATAGCACCATACAACACAATAAGATACATTATGAAACAATATGTAACAACTAGCATGCTCATTCGATATCATTGTCCTCCAAACGTAGTACAAACTAAAACAATATAGTAACATACAATATAATAAGATACAATACAATAAGATACATATAAGAAATACTACATAAGAATCAGTAAGCTCATTCCATATCATTATCATCGAAACATTGTATATATTAAAATAATTCAGTTGCATACAACAACAACAAGCGTTCTGGGAGGATAAAATGTACGCAGACCTTACCACTAACTCACAGAGATAGAGAGTTTGTTTCCGGATACAGTTACATTCAATGCAACACAATAAATAAGCTCATTCCATATCATTGTCATACTAAAAATGCAATCTTTAAATATGGCTAAAAAAAGAGAGAATTTCAAGGGAAAAAGAAGCACCTTATCCTTCTCAAATTGTTCTTTGAGAGTGCATTGTGGACCTAACTCAATCTTATTACTATTTTCATCTTCTTCCTCATCCTCAGTAGTGTAAAGGGAACTCTCACTCATTTGCCTGCTTACATTTTTCTCACCATGCTCATGCTCAATCTCAGAATCAGATTCAGCAATTGGAGTTGCAGTTCCCCCTTTACCCTCCTTATTAGAATCCATAGCTGCTGCTTATTCTTCTTCTTTTTGGAATTTCAAACAAACCCCAACTGCCAAAATTCCAAAAAGGACAATTCTTGACAAGGAAAAGAACAAAAAGGGGCTAACCAAACTAGTCTTGTTCAATCAAAACATCAAGAAAAGCCCAAAACTCAAGAGACCCAAAAAAAGAATCTCTTTTTATTGAAAAATAAGAAAATGCGGTCATAGAAAAATGGTTAGGATGAGTGAAAATGAAAAAAATGAATCCCAGGATAACAAATACCCAAAAAGGATAATGCAAGTAAGAAGAAAAAGACAAGAAGAAACAAAACCAATAGATGAAAGACAACGAGAGACAGAGGGAGAGAAAAATGGAGAAATAATTGGGGGTAATGTGGTGATCCGAAAATTGTTGAGGATTAAATTGAAGAAAATGAGAAAGAATTAAAGGAGAGAAAGATGGAGAAATGGAATGGTGGTGAGTTCATGAAGTTTTTTTTTTCATGGAAGAGGAAAAAAAATAGTATATGATGAGATAGTTTAGGATTTGGTGGATGATAAGAACCTCCCTTTGACTTCTTCATATTGAAGAATAAAATATGAATTGAAATAAGGAAAAATTATATGAATAAGTAAATATATATTATTTTCTTTGTTTCATTTTTTTATGTGGCATTATTATTTTTTTAATTTGTCTCAAAAAGAATATCATTTTACTATAATTGGAAAGATTTTTCCTTTTAAATTTTCTTTTTTTACCCTTAATGAAATTATTCTCAACCACATAAATATATAAGAATAATTTTGGATCACAAGTTTTAAAAGTCTTTCTTTTTTTCTTAAACACTGTGTCAAGTCAAAGAGTGCCACATAAAATGAAAGGGAGGGAGTAGTTAGTTAGATAACAGAGTCATAGTTTGAATTAGTTATGGCTCGCAGCAAATATGTAGCTGTAATTACAACTTAGTTAGATAACAGAGTCATAGTTTGAATTAGTTATGGCTCGCAACAAATATCTAGCTGTAATTACAACTTGATGTTTGTACAATTCGCGTGATTAATACAAATATTGTGTGCGATTATACAAAAATTATACGTGAATCAAATTGTATAGCAAAATATACACACTGTGAATTGTATAGGGAATTATACAAATATTGTGCATGAATTGTATAACAAAAGATACAAACAATACATAAAAACTGTGAATTCTATAGAGAATTATATAAACGTATATCAATGCTGCATAAATTACACAAATGTTGCGATAAATATAATTACGAAATGTAATTACCCAAACTATAGCTATGAAACATAACTAAGATATTTTTGAGTGACTATATGTAAAAATTCCTCTTGAAATAATACAATTTTAATTTATTTGTTTGATTTATACTTATTTAACTCAGAACTTAAAAAATTAATTAAGATTTTTAAATCATATTATCTTAATCATGTCGAGTATAAGGTCACAATCTCAATTTATTTGTTTGATTTTGACCTATCTGACGCGAAGTTTAAGCATATGGTTTTAAACATATTATGCAGAGAATCAGAAGCTTCGATTTGTTTTGTTTGGTTGACTTACTTCATATGGAGTTTAAGAAATTAAATAAGATTTTTTGATCATATGATCTTTAACATGTAACATGAAAAATCAGAATTAAAGAATTGTCAAAAAAGTAAAAAAAATATTTTCTTTTGGAAAAATATACAAAAAAAAGGTAAGATAAATAATTTAAAATGGACAAAGTAGATAATAAGCTTACAAGTTCGAGATATAATATAAAATGGATTACTCCCTCAGCTTCAAATTAATTTATTTGATTTTGACTGGACATAGAGTTTAAGAGAAGAAGACTTGGATTGTATGATTTTAAACTATAGATTTGTAGAATGTAGACAAATATGCAGTCTTAAATATATTGTGTGAAAAATTAAAATTTAAAAGTTATTAAAAATAATATTTTTTTTTCTAAATGAACTAAAAAAGCAAGTGAGCGAGATACACAAATAAAATAGAGAAAGTATCAATTTTTGTTCAATCGTCTCGATCTCAATTACTATTTTTTAAAACAATGTTCATATTTGAGTGTATCATAATTATAGATTGTGTGTAACTTATTTATAGGTAAGTTATATTATATAATTGGTATATACAAATTTGTGTAATTAAGGATACATGATTTTGAAGAGAGCCTCAAGATCTTTGAAATTGGGAATTTGAAGAGTGGAGGATTTGGTCAAGTGGAGATAATTTAGGGGTTATTAATGGAATGAGAAATGGAAAGTTTGTATATAGGAGAGAGAAAGTAAAAAGATGAAATATGAATGTCTTATACAAAATAATAGTGACACTACTTATAATCAATTTCAATAAACATTAGCTACAAATTGTAACATTAATAAACTATAACTATGTTACTTAATTTATTAGTATATATTTGTTCACTTATGTAAGTTATTCATATTTAAAGTTAGCTTAATCTAGGGGTGAGCATAAATATCAGAAAATCGAATCAAATCGAACTAATTCGTTTTTTGGTGTCGATTTTTCGATGTTTCGGTTCAGTGTCGACTCTTTTTTTTTGAAAATTTTAATTCTTCAATTGGGTGTAAGGGTCCCAAAACCACAGTACATCAAAAAATTAAAGTTTTATTTAATAAATTTAAACTAATATTTTAAATTATGTTACTTATTACTTAATATACTTTTGAATTTTGAATTTTTGACCCAAAACATTTGATTTGTAACCCAATGGCCCAACCCAAAATTTTTGGACTGTACACTATTTTTATTGCGCAATGCACATTGTTTAGTGTTTATAGTGCACGATGCACTGTTTATAGAACTTGATTGAATAAAACTATTCTTTATGCAAATGAATAAAAATTTTGCAATGATCATCTTTTGTAGCAAAATCATAATCTTGTAAGTTGTATTGTTCTACTTCAATTATGTTCGTCATTAAATTTTTAGTCTTATAACCATATGGTCTATATTACATAAAGTCGACAAGTCGTAAATCGAAAAATTATTTTAAAAACATCGAAATAAATCGAATCGAACCAATCTAGTTTGATTTAAAAATGGCGCACTTTTTTTAAAAAAATTGAACATCAAAAGATCAAATTGAACTTTAACAAAATCAAACTGAAGAATTGAATACCTATCCCTAGCTTAATAAAATTAGGCGTAATTTGTTTTAGATACACGGTATCCAAGTGATATTTGTGTAAAAATCAGCCAATATATCTGACTATGGCCCATTAAGGTTCATGAGTCCAAATTATTAGCCCATCAAGGTTCACGGCAGAAAAAATCAAAATAAGCTAAGCAAAGATCCGAAGAGAGAAATTCCAATCCCAAATTCGATTGATTGATCGAGAGAGATCTATCGAAGGCGAAAATGGCGGAAGATTTGGTATTGGATACAGCCATTAGAGACTGGGTATTGATTCCACTATCAGTGGTTATGGTTCTAATTGGAGTACTTCGTTACTTTGTTTCAAAGCTTATGAAGGGTTCTTCTCAAGTACCTGATCCTAAAATCGTCAAAGAAGGGTTCTTATCTGCACTCTTTATAATGGGTTTTAAGGAATTTTAGTTTTTTTTTGTTTTGTTTTACTGAATTTGTTAAGTTTATTTTGGGGATTTTGATTTCAGGCAAGTGATAATTAGGGCAAGGAATTTGAGAGCTGGGGCTAATTATATTCCAGCTAAATCGTTTCGTGCAAGGAAAACTTATTACAGTAACGAGGTTTGTACAACTTTGTATTTTATGAAATTTTTCTAGTTTATTTGCTTGCTTGTTAGATTTTTTAATGTTGATCTTGTGAAGATGGTTGTTTGGTATGGTATTTCTATAAGCTTGATTGAGCTAGTATGTGAAGTGAATAGAAATCAAGAATTCATCTCACAGGTTGACAAGTTTATTTTTGTGAGTGGATGATTTGTGGTTGAGGTAACAGGTTCAAGCCCCTCACCATGGTAACCGCAGCTTGATATTTAAGTGGAGAAGGTTAGAGGGGCAGCCTCATTATCCACCGAGTTTAGGAGGCTGTGATTGGTCCAAACGGCGGGCTGCAATGGATTTTCCGATTATTAAAAAAAATGAATAAAGTTTGAACAGATGGTGGTAACTATCAGAGAATATAATTAATGGGCGAAAAATTTTATACTTGAGATAAGTAAGATGGATTGGAACTTTGATAACTTAGGGAAGATGAAGGGTAGTAGGAGAGAGATGCATAAATCTGAAAAGAGTGGTAAAGGAGGGTGCTGGTTAAAACTGGACCAAGATGGTTGGTGCAAGTATTCCAGTTCCCTTTTGGTTTCTGGGCTATGGAATCGAATATGAGAAGCTCTCAAGGTCTTTTTGTTATTACATGTGGTACAACATCCTCTTTTAAATGCATAGATATAATACTCAACGCTCCTTTCCTCTTCTGATTGTTTTAGTTTAACTCGTATCTAAAACAAGACCAAATCTTGAGACTTGAATTATAGTGTTTTTGGAGGAAAACGGATTGAAAACCTGTTACGAAGGACACCATTTTTAGAAGTTTGAGGTGTTATTAGGATAAATGTGGGTTCTGCTGGATTTTTAAGGTAGTATGATATTTAACAACTGATGATTAGTTGATGAGAAAGATTCTAAGTGAGGAGCATTAACACCTTTTTGGGAAGACCACATTAGACTATTGAAGTATATACAATTATCTTTTTTCGGGATGTACCCAAGGGTGTGGTCTAGTGGTCAATCAAGTGGCTGAGAGCCATGAGGTTTTAGGTTCCCAACAAAAGGTGATTCTTCCTATTTATTCTAGCCTTGGTGGATAGAGTTACCTGGTAGCTATTGCCGGTGGGAGGCGGCAGGTATCGCTTTGAATAAGTTGAGGTGCACAAATTTTTGGGGAAAGAAGTATAGACAATAATTCGGGACAGCGGGGAGCATCAACAAAGGTTGGCTCTGCCAGTTTGGACATGACTCGGCCTTTTGTTGTTTGATAGAGTGGTTCAGGCTTCCTTTACTACACTTATCTCCTGGTGGCCTATTAGATAAGATATAGAAGAGTTGTACAAGAAGGTTAAATAGTTGAATTACTAATGAACACTAGTTAATTACCACTAAGAATGATGATAGGGTGCTTTAAGTGAAGAATTAGGAAGCTATTAATAGTTGATTGGTGGAGTGAAGGTGAACTCGATACAGAAAAGTTCAACTAAAGTGACCACAAGCATGTCGATATTCAACACTGAAGTAGAAACATTGTTGCATGCATAAATTTTGAAAAAGTAGGTGGGAATGGTTTACATATGAGTAGAATATTTTTATTTATTTATGTGGACTTCTTTACTATAATCTATTCAAAGTTGTTACTGAAATACATATTGGTATTTACACCATCAATTTAAATTGTTGTAAGCGACTAAAAGAAAGTCGTTGAGCATCACTTATCAAAAAGAACATCAACATATATGCAATTCGAACATATTGATAGATGCTTCTCATACTTCTCATTTCAAGGTAATTCAAGGGGTTGGTCAAATAAGGGAACTGTAGATCCAACTTTTTCTTAAGCTGACTATGCTTAAAAATAATTTTGTTGGTGTCCCATTGAATTACATGAGCAATTGTGCTTTAAGAAGTTAATGAAAAATTAGGAACTGGCCCCAAAGTGTCTGAGTAATGTATACCATTTATGTCCTGCTTGAATAACTAAATATGTCTCTGATTACATGGTACCAGATGTAAGAACATGATGTTTAGTTTAAAGCCATTGATAAAAGGCCTTACGTTTCTTAGGAACCACTAGTTTACAAATATTACACATGACAATGCAGGAAAATGGCTTACTTCATGTTCCCAAGGGCCAAGCTCAGAATCCACAGGCGCAAATGTTCTCTGACCCAAACATGGCTATGGATATGATGAAGAAGAATTTGTCAATGATAATCCCTCAGGTATTATATTTCACAATGTTCAATTGATTGTTGATGATATATAATAATTTGTGAATCTAACTACTTTCTTGCATATTTGCCATCTTGCCAGACTCTTACATTTGCATGGGTCAACTTCTTCTTCTCTGGGTTTGTAGCAGGTATTCCTTTTCCCAAGATTTGAATTCCTTTGTTTTCTTTGTCAATATTAAAATGTCGGCAGCATTCTTATCTTGTACGCGAAACCTTATTTTATGTTTTCCTTCTTATATTAACTCACATAAATTTGGGTGTCGCATTTTTCAGCGAAGATTCCTTTTCCATTAACTCAGAGGTTCAGGGCCATGTTGCAAAATGGCATTGATCTAAGCACAGTTGATGTCAGTTATGTCAGCAGTCGCTCATGGTAAACATTAGCATTTGTGATTTAATTTTAATATTCTAAAGTACTAATATTTAAAGCTACTTTCTGTAATAGGCAACTCCTTGTATCTTACACTTTTTTATGCTAATTCTCAGGTATTTTCTCAATCTGTTTGGATTAAGGGGTTTGTTCAGCCTCATTCTCGGAGAAGAAAATGGTCAGTAGTTTTTGTAGAAGTTTGTGTAATTTCTTTTTTCACAAGTAGATGTCAAGACGTGCCCAATAATTTCTGTTTTAATGTTGAGAAGTTTTAATTCCAGAGAACCATTCACTTGGTTTTATTTTCCCCAATTTAAACTGTTTATACTAATATTCGATGCAGCAACTGATGATACTCAACGCATGATGCAAATGAGCGGATTTGGTATGGACCCCAGCAAGGTAAAATTCTTTTAGGCTACATGCTTATAATCAAATTTCTCCGCTGATATGCTTGGTTCTTAAAGAGTTCCCTTTGGAACCAAGACGTATTTTATTTCGTAACAGCCCTTCGTTGTCCTTAGTTTTTTCCTGTTGCATTTTCTTTGTCACCCTGAGACTAGTTTTCTTTTCATCAAGTAGTGATGGAAATAGTTGATCGTGGAAAAGTAAACGGGGCCTCCTTTAGGCTTGAACTCATTATATGGGGACATTGGACCGAACAAAATCTTTAATCTATCCTTGTATATCTAGTTTCACTGAGTAGCACCTTGGCTAATGGATGTTAGGCTGATAGCTATTTGAAATCAATGACGGCTAAGCAGGACCAAGAAAAATAATTATTCGACACCTTATCTGTTCTGTGAACAAATTTCACTTCTACTATTCTATCTTGCTATGTGTTTATAGACGATGATTTTCTGCTGCAGACTCTGGGAGCAGAAAAGGACGGATTAGATATCATTCAGCACGAGTGGGTGCTACCTAAATTTGAGCAGCGAGCTGAATCAGTCTTACGGAAACTTGTCAAATGAGGATCTTCTTTGCATTATTTCGTATTTGGATGTGCAGCATTTTGCTTGCTGATCGAGCTTCTTCTCGATGCATGTGGTCATCGTTGCTGAAGACGAGATACATTGTTCAAAAGCCAATATGCTTGTCATAGTAACTCTTTTCTCTTGATCAAAATTAGTGTATTTGCTGCCACTTTTCATGTAATAGTTTTGAAATTTCTCAAACTCTATAATTTTGGATGCAAATTAGTAACTGTATACTTTGATGAATTAACCGTTTTAGTTGTGATTCATGAAATTTTCCTACTAGAGACCACATTGAATTTATGCAACTGTTAAAATTTTGAACTTTAAACTGACTTGAAGAAAAACAATAGTAGAACTACTATTATTATTCTTGCTATGATGATTATAATTTTTTTGGAAACAGCCTCTCTATCTCTATGAGGTAGTGGTGAGGTTTGCGTATATGTTACCCTCTTTAGACCTCACTTGTGGGATTCTACTGGATATGTTATTGTTGTTGGTTGCTTAGACGTTGATAGCTGTGCCTACTTTATCGTAGTTGTCGTGATCATAGTTGTATCCACTAGAATTAATAATGTTGTTTAGATCAATTTGTGTATACCTTGATAGTTCTAACAAATACTTGCTTACTTCCTACTACCATATATGTACCTCGACTGTCCAAAAAATACCTACTTCCTACAATATAAATAATAAATAACTTTGTATGGATCAATTTGTGTGTACCTCGATTGTACTAATTAATTCCTACTAACACAAATAACAGATAACTTTCTGTGGATCAATTTGTGTATATCTCAATTGTCCTAACACATACTTGCTTACTTCCTACTAATATATGTACATCCAACAAATATGTAGTTACTTCTTACCAATACAAATAACATATAACTTAAAGTATCAACATCTAGATAGACAGACAGAAAGAAATAACTTGACATTTTTTTTTACCTGAAACCTCGATATTTTTCACCTGCTTCATTGACATACTATGATTTATAATCTATTATTGTAGAAACTTTAAAATGCTTTCTAAGATAGTTTATTTTACCCTATTTACCCAACCCTCTTTTTGATAACAATGCAAACATCTTCGGTCCCACACTTCTTAGTTTCGATTGAAGAATAAAAAAACATCTTATTTAAGCAAGTATCTACACCTGTTAAAAAGCGAGACTTTATCGAACGAATAAAATCTTTATAAACATTTTAGAATTTATAAAAATCTTTTAGAGTCGCTATAGAAGATGTTTGAAATTATAATTTCAAAGTTTTATTTCAACTTCATTAATTCGATTTAACCATAAGCAAGTTGAACAATCTCGTGACTTCACAAAATTATGTATGAAAAATCATAAGATAATAATTTATTATCGGAATTAACATAAAATCTTTTTCTCATGAAGATAGGTATTTAATTTAGCTATTTACATGCATCTTGACTATATCGTCGGATGCTTACAATTCTCTATTAGCATAGATATTATCTTCTTTTTATTTTGGATAACATTTGTGAAATTTCTTTACGCATTATAATCGAATATTTTTTACTTTTCATTAAGATAATTTATAGTCATTCAAATATTTATAACTTATTCTGAATCGTAATTTCCTAAAAGTTTTTATCGGGAATTTCAAAACATTACCACTGATAATTAATTTAATAATAAAAATATTTTCATCATTAAATTCTTTTTGAAATTTATATATTATTCTCATTATGCACATAAGGAAGCAGTCATGGTGAAACTTTCGCCCATCACGAAAATTTTCTATTTTATACCGCTATCTTTCATGAAAGTCTAAGTCGTGTATATCCTTTTAACTAAAATAATGTCACGATAAGACGTAAGTCATCGATTTAAATCTGAATTTAATATAAAGTAACAAACAACAACAACATTTATACCCAGTGAAATTCCACAAGAGTAATCTGAGGAGGATAAAAAATACGCATTTCTTAACACTATCTCATAGAGATAGAGAGACTATATCCGATAGACCATCGTCCCAAAAATATAAAAAATATAAAGTATTTTAAGATATAATTCTAAAAATAGTACTTATGATTAGGTGGCAATGACAAATTCCAGCGTGGCAAAAAATAAGTAAGTGGGACCCAAGGCCCACGAGATCTATACCTAAAAAGAGAATCTAAACTTTTTAGTTGGGACCTACTTGACCTAAGCATCTTTAGAATGGACGGTTTGTATGGGTCCCATTGAGTTTATTATGGACTTTATGATAAAATTTTATTTAATGAAAATAAGTGTTGCCACGTCAGATGTTCACGTTGCTTTTATGGGGTCCAAATAGGTTGAATGAAGTTTTTGTAGCTATGCGCAGAATTCGAGAAAGAATGGAACGATCACGAGAGTTTTACGTTGTTTTCACAGCTTAAACATGTGAATTTGTGACCATCTAGTATGTGTCAGTAATTTTATTAGTTACATCATAATTTTTCTTCAATTTCTGATGATTCAAGTATTCAACATATTTTGTTTTTTTTCATTTTTACAATTAAAATAAAATAAATATTTATTTTGAAATAAAAAACAAATATACCATTTAAATAAAATTTATTAAATTCGATTAGATTCACATGTGGACTACTAACTCCATCCCGAACGTTAATGATCACAAATTGTGAGTGGGAGTCTAATAAGCGCCGGCCTAACCCCCTGTCTATTAATGTCCATTTTCTCCAATGTGAATTTATAACATGGACGTGTACAATATGACATGACATCAACACCTCAACTTCTAATAAAAATTTTAATATATTTTTTTTAATTTTTATGTATATTTTTATTCATTGTTAATTAAATAGTTAAGTTAAATACATAAATTATATTATTTCTATAGTTATATGCATTTTATGTGATTGGTTTAACTTTTTAGTTTTTAGAAGAAAAATATTTAAATACATCTTAACTTGACACAAATTATTAGTTTTATTTCTGAACTATCGGCAGTGTTAAATTAAAACACATATCTACTTGACTAACTAAAGTTAAATACACTCTTGATCTTGTAAGAAGAGTGACTACACCTGAATTTGTGCCAAGTTAAATAGTGTTTTTAACTAGTTTGGGGTGGGTGGGGGGGGGGGAGCATTTT
>JAABOM020000092.1:23927657-23948028 GCA_011800125.2 Solanum clarkiae | reverse complement strand
AAGTTGGACTTTTTTGTAAAATAATTTTTAATTTTTTAAAATTTTTTTTGTAATTTATGTAAAAGTAATTTTCTATAATTTATGTAAAAAATTTATAATTTTTTTGTAAAAATTATTTTATTATTTTTTTTTAGGAATGCCACATGTAAAATCGGAATGCGACGTGTAAAGATTTTGCTTGCGTGAACAAACGTGGCATCTTAGCATTGGACAGAAAAAACACGTCAGCATGAGTGTAACTTACGCGCTTAGGCAGCTTGGACGTTGTGTCTAATTGTTCAGAAATTGGCAAGTTGGAGTACCTATTTGTGCAAGTTGAAAGTTTGAGTCTCACCGGAAACAGTCGCGCTATATTTTTAAACATAGGGGTCAGGTTGCGTACATCCGACCCCCCCTTACCCCGCAATGGGCGGGAGCCTTTGAGGCATTGAGTAATATTGTTATTGAAAGTTTGAGTTCCAACTTATAATTTCACTTCAAATTTAGAGTCAGATTTATGTATTGTGTCTTTTGGTTAATACAGACTTCTATTAATTGGTCAATAGAGTTGGCCCCTTCAGTTGGGGCAGATGTCTGGACATTAGAGTTTTGATGGGCCACACCCGGCCCAAGGGCAAAAGATTTGTTACATAAGCAATTTTTACATAAGTTGTTCTAACAAAAATAGTTTCGACAATGTCTGTTGGATATGTTTGCGGGCACACATTGGTGGAACTTTCGAAAATTGGGTGCTTCCTTTGATGTCTCATCGCATGCCTTCCTTAGTTAGTATGTCCGCTACCAGATTTTGTTCCTTGAATACACACATTATTCTTGGATCTCCTAATAGTTGCATTAAGCACCTGCAATCAAGTATTATATTTACATGCATTAAGGTTCACCTCAAAAAGCTCTTTAACTTTTTATTTTGTCCTTACAATTAAATTATTTTTGATGTTAAATCGCGATTTTTTACCTTTATATTTCAAATTGATTTTCATGTACAAAATGACGATGTGATAAAATAATTGAGAGTTCTTCATACTTAATGAAAGACATGTTTTAGTGCTAATCACTAGAGAACCTTCGGCAAAGATTGTTTTACTCTTCCAAGTTGATTTACCCAATGAAATTCAAATTAATCGAGCTCAATAAATTTCAAAAACGACTACACACTCTCCTCCTAATATAAGAAGTTCGAACCATTTCTTCTTACTTTAAAAAAAAGAGGAGAAAAACCAACAACGTCGTGCTTTTCCATTCTTAGAAGTTAGTGTTGGAAAGTCATATGCGCAGCGGAAGCACATAAGAATCGTATTGTTTACATAAATAATAAATAACACATACGTTTATAGTAGAACACATATAATGATGCTAGTGATCCCAAGTTCACATCTGAGCTCTCTCAATACTTGGGTGGGCAAGTATGGAATAGAAAACCTAATTCCTTTCCATCCAAAACCCCCATCTTTTCTAGATTAGGAAAACCTCTATGACCCTTCCAAATCTAAAAGGAAGAAGGAAACCACTTTTCTTAAAAAAAAAAGAAAAAAAACTAGTGTCCTCCTTTTATTACAAATAGGTTTCTGAGTTCTGCTCGACCTTCCTATTATGAAAATAACTAAAATAATTAATTTGAAATTATTCCAACCATAACAAATTACAAATTATTCCACTAAAGATTCGTAATTACAATCCTCTATTTATATTTCTAAATTCCCCATTAAACACTTTTTTTTAGAACACTGCTTAACTTATTTCATGTGTTGGATTCATAAATCCACTTGCAAGGTTTGACATGATGAAAACTTATAAGCTTCTCAAAAGGCATATCATCAATCTCTTTACCGAGACATGGATTCTGTCAACTAACTTATTATTTCAAAAATATATACTATCAACATTCAATCTACCAGGCATATTGACTCATCTTCAAAATCTCACCTTTGAATAAATCAAAACGATAAATAATATATATCGATCATAATAGTTATATCAAGATTGAGAATATGAGTACATTTAACAGTTTAGAGAATATGCTTTTATTAGTCAGTCTAAAACAACTATCTCTACTCGATCCCGTTCAATACACACAATATGCATTAGAACAAGAAGTTGAAACTACACCGTTCCCATAATCAAGATAAATTACATATAATTGTGTGCTACAATCATACCGATGATTTGTCCAATTTCCCACCTTAGATTGTGAACGAAAAAACTTTATACTTATAAGAACCGATGATTTAATCTTCTGTGTATAAACTAAAACTCTATACACTAAATCATCTATATATAAGTAAATGGACACATAAACAATTATATGATCTATTAAAACTTTTATTAAGATTGGATGAATAATTATTCTATAATAAATACTATATCTAAACTCATGGTTAATAGCATATATTCCATGATTAATAGTATATATCCCAACAGTTAGAACTAATGTTGTTGCTCATTTTTAAGGAAAAAAATAGCAAAATCTTCTTCACAAATTAGCTATAAATGATTTTAAAAGAGATAGATCGACGAAGTACTGAGAAGAGACAATTAGACAGGACATGACACAATTTCAACTTACCAAGAACACAGATCTTAAATAGGAGGTTATGGAGGTATGAATAAAAGAAGTGAGATGCCAAACAAATCTGTACTCACAATACAAATATAGTACAGTTGCTATCTAACTAAAAGGAGAGGGCAATATTACAACCACTTCCCTAAGCATGACAGAGACTAAAATAAACTCTTAAGATTTACAAATATATACAACACATAGATGAATACAAATGAGGGAGGGAAAGAAACAAAAAACAGAAAAGGGAGAAATATAAGTTAAAAAAGAAAAAACTTGACCCTTCTTACTTTTTTTTTATATTAATAGATATTATACCTGTATAATAGTTAAGGGGGAGAATAAACTACAACCTTACCACCATTTAAACCAACTAGAGAAACCTTACCAAAAGTCAAGTTCCAAAGAGGAGCATAAACTATATATATGTACAAGTTGATAATAACATGACTTATGTGCAGTTTGATTCAGGTCCAAAACGATCGCCAATGTCACCACGTACCAAAGCTGCAACCGACATGCTCTTGGGTGATAATGTGAAGACGATCTTGCATGACATCCATGGATGGATAAGGTGGAAAGCAAAGGCGGAAGAAGCATGTGTGTGAGGAAGGTAAACGGTCGTCGGACTCTCTGGTTTTGTAGATGTAGAGCCTAGAGGCTAAGCCTCCAAAACCCTCTACAGGTAGATACTTTATTGAAGTCCAAAAGAAGAGGAGGATCTTCCTCTGCTCGGCTGACATGCACCCAACAATCTGCAGGAATGAAAGGAAACAAACATTAAATTGGTATGAATCAAATCTTATAAACCGAGGTTCATCCTCATAGTATTTGGAAGTGGTAACAACCAAGTCCCCAAGTCCACCTTAGGAACAATTAGGTAAACCAGGCTGTTATATCCAATGACCATCAGATACTTTGTTTGTTTGCTATCTCCACCACCTGTGTCTTCTACAGAAAATTGCATTAATCCAAGCCTCAACAGCATGTTCATATGGATCGGCGCGTAGCTTATTTCCCAATTCATGTTCACACAGCAAAATACAAAGACACGAGACTACTAAATGCAAATGGAGGATGGCTCTAGATGTACATGTATGCTCAAACTTTAGATTTGTCGGAGCAGGATAAGGAAGACATATCTTCTGGCACTGTTCAACTTGTTTGCTTATCTACTTAAGCAAAACTTTGTGGCTCTCAACAGAAAAATCCTTTCTTAGGTTTTGTACAATGACAGACGAGGTGACATAATATCTCCATAATGACTATAGATGATCAAAATCAAAGATTGCAAACTTCTCCAAACAGCACAGTCGGAAAAAGAAATTAATGGAAGTACCTTTTTCAAGATAAGCGGAAATGCCTAATCTAACATGTCATATTGAAGTGCACCTACAAGGTGTGGCTTAGAGGTCAATGAAATGGGTTAAAGCCACATGTTCAAATCCTTGTAGAGACAAAAATATTAAGTGATTTCTTCCTAGTTGTCCTTGCCTTAGTGCACAGAGTTACCTGCTACTTGTTGCTGGCAGGTATCCCATGGAATTAGTCGAGATACACACATACTAGCTCAGACACACGGTTATTAAATTTATATAAAAGCTTGTATGCTCTCTATAAATATAAAGTCAAAGATTTGCACATTGAAAATTACGTTTATTGGCATACGTAGGTAGTTATCACTTTTTGCATGTATAAGTTGTAAGATGGACTAAATTTGTTTTGACATTGGATCTTTCTCTTTCTCATTGTCTTCAATTCTTAAGCACAAAAGGCATATTGGTCATTGGATACTCGCACGCTTTTTAGCAAACGGGTGAAACAAAGGTGTCACTTAGTTTTCACAAAGCAGTTGGGTATCTGTAACTTCAGTGGTCTAGCAAGGGTGTCCCTGTAACTTACCCTAATACTAATTAAGTGTATTATATATCAAAGAGAACTTGCTAAGAAACTACAAAAGTAAAAAATGAACAGTGTAGGTTCAAGAGAATGATATAGTGATATAAATAGGGATAGAAGTGAAACAGGCTCTTCCTTAATGTTTCTCCTTCAAAAGTGTCCATTTTGATTCAGAATCTCTCAGGGAAAAAAAAAATCCTATTAGGAAGGTCCAGATCAACCTCACATCCACCAGGAAAGAGAAAACTCTAAAGGGCAAGCCCAGTACACCAAAGCTCTCGCTATGCGTCGGGTCCGGGGAAGGGCCCGACCACAAGGTCTATTGTACGCAGCCTTACCTTGCTTTTCTGCCAGAGGCTGTTTCCAAGGCTTGAACCCTTGACCTCCTAGTCAATGGCAACAACTTTACCAGTTATTCCAAGGCTTCCCTCCGAAAGAGAAAACTCTCCCTCCAAAAAAAAAAAGACGTAAACAGAAAAGAGAGAGAGGAAAGAAGAAGATATAGATGTTGCCTGGTGCAATACATTTGAAAAGATCAAGCTTCCGGAATGTTAACAGAGTAAAGCTAACATGAAACAAAAGAATAAAGTCTTCAAATAAAGGAAATGTACAGACTACAAGAGTAGAAACAGAACATACCTTCCAAAACCAAGATATCTGAGGATCACTTTCTTTAAAGCCATTATAATCAGTATGTGCTTTCCAGTCTTCTACGGAGACAGCAGTTTCACTCCCATGGAGCATCCAGTCAAGATCTTCAAGGTCTAAGCTCTGGAAAAAGGATTTCTGGAGCCTTATGGCAGTTATAATGTCAGCAAAACCTTGAGCAAAATGAGCTACCTGATCAGCAATGGAAGTGACAAAGCGGTGCTGAATAAGAAGCTCAACATACTGCTTCCTATTTTTACTATTCACCATAGTACTTTTCCCATTAGGGCAAAGCTCAACAACCTTCATGGATCCTAACTCTTCAACTTCACGAACAAATGTCAAACCAAGAGTATCTTGATCTACCATCTCTGGATCCATCTCCAATATCTGCTTGCAGCTGTTGTACAAGAATGGATCTGCATCCCTTATGTCATCTAATGAAATACTCTCGCCCGACAATTGTAAGAAGAATACGCGGTCAAAGACAACACCAACTTGTATTTTATGCATCAAGGACAAAGCAATTACCCTGCCAGAAAAGCTAAAATACTCAAGGTGCAGCGGGTCCACCTTCGATGCTGCATAAGAATATGGAGAACATTGATAAGGTCACAATAATAACACTAGTATTGATGTCTTGCAAAATGAAAAGAAAAAAAAAAGCTCCAAACAGAACATACACATCGCAAGTTCATTCAAATAAATGGGAACACTGATGATGAATGAAATGCCAGCTTTTCTAACCAAATATCTCAAAAAAGGGAAAAAAAAAAAGAAGATACTATGGCTTAGAACTACTCCATATGTTATTATGTAGTGCAATACAAAGAAAAGCGGCCCATGGATTTCTAACTGCGTCTGAGAAAATTCACTGGCTAAGGAGCGGAGTGATCACCCATCAGACAGAATGTTGTACTCTATATCACAGATTCCCAGCATTTATCTAATTGCCTCATAAAAGACTACCAAATGGGGACTTCAGAAGCAAATGACCGAAGAGGACAAGAAGAGTACTGAAATCAAGAACACAAAATAATATTCAGGTATTGCATGTTAGCGTCCTTAACACTAACTGATTTTGGACTGATGCAGCTGATTGATTTAATGTCGGAATAGCTGAATCTCCTTCAGTTGGAACGAAAATAATTATGAGCCATACGTTAAATACTGGAATATGGACAGGCAGAAGTCCTAAGCCTTATTCCCTGATCCTACCTTCAAATTTGGAAAAAGAAACACTAGTTATCACCTATCAGCAATTGTTGAAGATTACTTCAAACCTAATGTAGATCATGTGAGTTCTGGACCAGCCTCTTTTCGCATGAGCATAAAAGCAATACCACATTGAGTTTATGTGAGATGATTCAACTTATTAAACAATCGGTTATATCTCTAAGGATCACTAAGAAGCTTTTTTGACCTAATAAAAGCTTAATATTTTTAGGTAAACAATCTAATAAACTATTTATATTTGAGCAGATAACATGACCAATAGTCATACAATATTTTCAGGGAATTTTTTAAAAAAAGTTCAATGACTGTGGTGTCTGAGCCAACTTTCACACACCTCTACTAATTCCATAGTATACCTACCACCAGCAACAATGGGTAACTCTATCCACCAAAGCTAGGGAAGATGGGAAGAACCGCCTAGTGTTTGTCTGTATTGGGATATTTGCATGAATAAAGCACATTACGCCTACATAGCCATATTTCTCCGTTTAGACCCACATACTCAACATTTATTTACAACAGTATTTATACACTAACATAAGCAATGTATTTACCTTGTACAAAAGTGTATGATAGTTTATAAGCATGTATCAACCTTGTATAGAAGTACATAAAAAATGAGCAAATGTGAATAAATGTTGCTAGTTAAGGTGATGAACTTGTATGATTTCAGTAGCAACGAGATTGTTCACAGTTCAAATCCCACTTTCAACGACTTTAGCATTATTTTCTTTCTCAAATAAAGAGTAAGGGTCTCCGTGGTTCTGTTTTTACATAAAAAGGATTAAATCAACTATGGCGATTTGATATATAAATACACCAAATTAACCACTATAAAAACTACTTTTTTGGATTCGTGTGATCCTTTTTGGGGGTTGTCACTTGGAATGCAATTTCAATGCATTCAATCCACTAAAGCTATTGTACATAGATGTCAAACACAAACACAATATCCACCCCGTCACGCCATTCAAACTTTGTTTCATGTTCGCATATAAACTTTGAAATCAAATACTAACAAAATGTGAAAGTTTGCAAGTTTACATAGAAAAAGATGTCAGATGAATTCAAAATAAAGGCAGTAAAACCTTACCTGGATTTGGATAAAACCTTCTGCGGTCATTTGGACAAGCAACAAACAGTGCATTCTGAGGGTTGAAGATTGCTTGGCAAACCAAGAAAAACCATTCTCTCAAGACGCCAGGCCCTGTAGCTTCTTCGTTCTTGAACTCCATAAACAAGCCACCACGTAATGACTCAGGATCTGCATGAGCAATGTACTCAAAAGATTCTGATAGCAACTGAGAGCGGTCAATGAGCATCTCATGAAGTTCCTCATACTCGTCCTTCACTTCTGGAAGCATCATCATGGCCAAATGCCTCCTAGCCTCAAAATTAGTCACTTCCTTGTGCTCCAGAATCCACCGATGATCATCAGATCGTTTAGCAAATTTAACAATCAGAAAACACAAAGAAATTTTTCTTTGCCTCATTTTATTCCAAAATTGATCCTCCAAGCCCTTATAAAGTTTTGATATACCATTTATCTCCTTCAGAATGGCAAGATACTGGGACCACCCGAGTGCAAAAGGCTCACTTTCTCCTTTCTCTTTCAATGCTAAAAATGCTTCCATTTTCTTTAGACATAGCTCTACTTTCTCCAGCAAATCAATGCAAATATCATGCAAACATTTAATCTGATGTCTGTAATACACCATCTCAAATATTTCACTTCCCTCTTCACTGGTGCCTTCCTCCTGCAACGGGAAAGCGATTGGACTGCTATTTGCCACATGATCCCCTATCAAATTCTTGACAGGATGCATAAATGCAGTAAAATCACGCACATCACTCGCAGACAGCCCCAGTAAAGTATCCGATCCCGGACCTGATTCTAAAGACTGTGATAGCTTAGCTCCTAGCTCCCGAACAAATGGAAAAATGTCTTGCAATCCCATTACATCCTTGTCATTTCTCTCCCAACTTGTAACCCCAACGGACTCTACTATACCCCCTAAACTACTCCGACAAAGACCGTACAAAGAATCATCAACACCGGCAGACCCACTAAGCAACTTACAGAATTCTAAAACTATAGGAGCACATTGTATATATATAGGATTAGGCAAAACAGTCTTACTCGAATTAATAAACTGACGAATTGATTCATCAGCTGTATCCTTGTTCACCTTAGCATGCGACATATAGAGCATAACAAGAGCTGCCGGAGCACACGAAGAGAGGAAAATTTGAAGGTGCTCACCCGACTTATCAGGAGCATTTCGAGGTGTCATTGTAAGAAACTCAATCAGTCTCGTCTTTATACGACTCGAAGGGCGAGGATTTCCACTCTTACATAAATCAAAAATCTGAGAAACCAAGTCGTTTATCAGTTGCCATGCCTGTGGATGCCCTGTACTTCGCATTCGTCCAACCAATTGCAATCCAGCATCATTTTGAACATCGCAGTTAGCTAACGTTTGCTCCCACTGCAGCTGCTTCCCTCTGTAGATTAATCTCTGCTCAGTTATGGGTATTCCGGTGATAAACTGGATTTTCTCATGAACTGATTTTACTGAGTCGGTCGACTCAGCTTGAAGCACCAGAGTGTTGCCGCCGGCTAACAACCGGACAAAAAACTGAAGCCGACCCGGAAACCGATATGACTGGTTGAACGAGGATGAGGATGACGATGACGGAAACGACGACGGCTCTGAGCCGTTGTTGTGATGATGAAACTGATGATGACGTGGAGAGGAATCGGTGAAAGAGGTGAGGACAGATTGGTCTTTTCTCATTCTGACGGCGGAGGGTACTAGAAACAGCTGCTCCGATGAAACGGCGTCTTCGTCGGCGGCATAATCTTCAAGCTTCCGTTTGGGATTAACGCCGGTCATTGAAACAACTCCGGGGTTTGGGTTTTACTCCATGGAAGAACCATAACACCAAAATTCACCAAAGAAAAACCAAACCCACTAATTTTTTTTGCTTAATCAACAACTTCCCTCAATCAAAATCCAAAAAAAATAGAAGATGAAACGAAGATGAAGAGAGAGAAAGTGTAGAGAGAGAAAGTGGACAGTGAAGAAATGGTTGAGAAGAAAAAGAGAAGAAAAAAAGACAAGCTTTTTGTTACGCTAAGTTATGTGAAATGACCAAAATGGGTTTCCCGCGAGCTACATGCTTTTTTTTTTTTATATATATATTTTTTCATTTCGGTAGGACTAATCCATAAATATCTTCTTTGTTCATTTTTACTTATCTATTTTTTTTTTAATTTTGCACATCTCTTCAAGAATAATTATTAATTAAATTTTTAATATTGTTGAAAAAGGATACGTTTTGTCCCATTTTATATGTCACTTTTTCCTTTTTGGTCTATAAAAAGAATATCATCTTATTCTAATTGAAAATAATTTACCTTTACAAATTTTCTTTTACCTTTACTAAAGTAATTCTTAGCCACACAAATATCTAAAAATAATTTTAGATCAGAAATATTAAAAGATGTCAGATAAAAGTAATAAACATAAATATTTTATTATAAATATTCATATTAGATGACATACGACTTTGGTCTTGAAGAATAATTTGGGAAATATTAATGTTAAAAATTAAAAAAAATAATTATTTTTTAATATGTTAAAAGTGACAAATAAAAGTAAAATTTTATTTTTGAAAATAGCGAAAAAGTAAAAGCGAATGAAGGAAATATATATTTGATGTGTTCAAACATGGCTACTATTTCAAATAAAATATAATATATAGTCAAATATAGCTCCATCTTTAATTCTAACTCTAAATATTTCAGATAAAAAAGGAAAATATTTAAAATTATGGTCAAACACCTATTAATATGGAGTATGTAATATTAATCGCTATTTCTAAAGATAATTTGAATATAATGAAACTTAGAAAAGGCAATTTATTATGCTTAGAGAATAAAGATGTATATTATAATTAATGAAATGTTAAAAATATTTAACTAATTGCCATAGGATCAAACTAAAAATTTATCAATAGCTAGGGAATAAAAGCGTAATTTATCCTTCTTTAAATATATGAATTAGATCGACAGTAATATGTTTTGTATAGCCTTATAAACAGAGTCTTAAAAAAAAAGTAGAATAATAGGTTAAACAAATTTTAGATGAAAAAAAAGAAACTCATTTTTAAAAAATAAAAAATTTATTGTTCGTCAATTTTATTAATTTTTACTAAATAATATGGGCAAATTTGAGATTTACTTTTTATTATTAGTGAATATTCTTATTTAGTAATTTGTTCATTAAATTTCTGTATCAAGTTTTGTAAACTAATTTTGGATTTGCAATCTTGACCTAATTAATTCATGCAAATTCATTGAATTGAATATTCCTCTTTACGAATATTTGTTTTGTAAAATTATTTTTTTATGCTAAAAAAATGTAGTAAAAATAAGTTAATTAATATGAGCGAGGTGAGATAGTTCAGAATCTCTTCATTTAAATAAATATCTTAAATTTAAATTTTTGAGAATAGATAAATTTATTGATATATCTGCTCATAAATAAATTTATGCAAATTCAAATTTAGTCAAGTTCAATAAAAATATCAAAAATCAAGTTTAAAAAAATAAATTAAAACTTCTTTTCCCATTGTTGGACTTGTTCACATTGGGGGCATTTCGGAAATTTCCATTGACATACAATAACACAACACTATTACTTTTGAAAAATGAATAGATAAATTTGTTGAAACATCCATTCATAAATAAATCTACGCAAATTCAAATTTAGCCAAATTTCAATAAAAATATCGAAAATTAGGTAAAAGAAAATAAATTAAAACCTCTTCTCCCATTGTTGGACTAGTTCACATTAGGGGCAATTTGGAACTTTCCACCAACATACAATAACACAACACTATTACTTTGTGAAAAAAATAAATAAATAAAAAATTCACACTAACAATATGAACCAAATCAACAAAAATAAAAATAAAAATAATGTGATACATAGATTAGGTACATATCTTGTTATTTTGATAACATAATGTTGGTGTCAACTTGCATAATTTAAAATAATTTGATGAGTCAAGTAATATGGATTATGTAATATTTAATATATTTAAAGTTGGAATGAATTATTTATTAAAAAAATAAACTTTTATGTTCATATGTATATTCAAATTTTGAATGTCTTCATTCAATCATATTTTTATGATTCGTCTTTGTAATGAAAATTAGAATTAAATAGACTTTTATTTTTAAATTTTTTATATATTTAAATAAATATTATTGAGATATATTTCTATTTTATATATAATATTACTATTGACATATATACATTCTCATCATTCACCTTTATGTAAGTTGAGTCCTCACTTTTTGTTGAATTTTATTTCTTTTTTACACACTCAAAGTCAACTCATAAGTTTATTTATATGAGAATATTTTTTGACTAGAAATACAAATAAATATTTCCAATTTGGCTATAGAGACATAGTTAGAATTTTAAGTAGGAATATGATAGATCTTTTTTATTAGTTAAATTTTGAATCCATCACTATTTGAGTTGTAAAAGTCGTTTAATAGTGTTTACGACAAATATACACGTGGATCATATGTTTGACATTGAATAATACTAAATGTGTATTCAAGTAAACGTCCAAACATTCTTTTTAACATGTTTGTTTAAAGAGCGACAGATTTTAAATCAATCATACGAGTATGTTATTTTAATATCTGTCAATTTGAATTTCAAATTTGAATGAGTCAGCCACCTAGATCAGATTTTTGCTCAAAAAACATTTACTTTCACTAAATAATTTAACAAAAGTACTTTTCTTTTATGTTAGTTAACATAATTAAGTAACTTTTTATGCAAATTAGGTGATATCTTTATCGATTTAGCGTAGATATTCGATATAAATAAATTTTTATTGTTGACCCCTTGTTTAGAACTTAGGCATGTGAGAGAAAGCAGTAACTCTACATGAAGAAGAAAGATTTTATTTATTTTATTTATTTGTTTTTTGTGAAAAAAGGAGTAGGAGAAATGGAGGTGGTAATTTAAATGTTATAAGAATATTTTCCTTTCTAAAATATAATATTTTTCTAAAAGATTTGTTGTTCAATAGCAAGAGGAAAGTGGATGGCTAACTCATAACTATTTTTTGGGTTTAATTTAACAATTAAGATTCATTAAAATTTGCTTTTTAGAAAAATTTAAGTAAAAAAATAATATAAGGTTGAATGGAAAGGTTAGTTACTAGGTGTGTACAAAATAAAAGCATATATATATATATATGACTATAATAAGTCAAAAAGCAAATGGAAACATGCTTGTCCCATTTTATATATTGTGTCACATAATTGATAATCCTTTAGTAAAGCATCAAGTGGTTATTGGTATTATCTTTGTTCCTTCTTATTAATTTTCTTTTAAATTTCTCATCTGATATTTGAAACTTATATTAAAATTTTAATTAAATTTAAATTGTCCATTATAAAATTCATTCAAAATTAGTGCTTCTGAATGTTGCAATATAAATGTATGGCTAAGGGGAGATCCAACTTGGTGAGTGTTAAAAAAATATGATACAATAACGGAGAAAATATTATTTGATTCATATATTTTGACTCTTTAGAAATGTAGAGCAAACAACGTCTTCAGCTTCAGCTTCCAACTAAATTAGGTGAACTAATTGAAATTGCAAGCAAATTTTCACACTATTTTAACCCTATATTTCTGCTTCTTATTAAAGGTGAAGAATCGATATTGTAAGTAAATAAAAGATTTCTATGTCTAAGGAAAGATTCAACTTAATATGACCTCAAAGAAAAATTATGATATGATGATGTGAAAAACTTTACTTGATCGATATATTTTTACTTTTTTCGAAGTGTGGAATAAACTGCGTCCAATACTTTCATTTTTAACTAAAAATGAACAGTAAATATTACGAACAAATAGAAAGTCTCCGCATCGGAATTTTTTTAATATGCATACAATCACAATCTTAGCTCCTCCAATTGCTTGGACACTTACGATACATGGTGCTTCAAGGTCCAATTTTGGACTTATTTAAAGTAAATTTGAGAGTTGAATAACTAACAATAAAAATTCAGACACATATGACTGAAATTTCAATAGATTTTGATATGCAGTTTAGTCACATATAATCAAAGCTTAAACATACATGAAAAAAAATTTATTTTATTTAAATTTTTTGTCGATTGATGAAAAAAGTCGTCGTTTTTGATATATAAAGCTTATTTGAAAAATATCTGAACCTTGAAATTCGAAGAATCAAAAACAAAATTGGCAAAAATAATCTAGACATTTATGATTAAAATTTTAATCATATTTTACATGTACTTCAACCAGACGTTTTCACCCATCTCTAGAAGCTCTCGATTATTTTTTCTCTTTTGGTGACTATAACTCACAATCTTATATTGAAAGTGAAGCGGGGTGTCTACTATTCAAACAACTTCCGCGTGTCCCTCAGTCAATATTTTTATAAGTTAGACATAAAATTTTCAACTGTAGTCGTACATGAAAGTAGACAGTTTGCGAGCACAACTTAAATGACAATCCCAAAAATGAATAGTTGTGCACTTCACCTTGAAATCGGGTTATGTTCGAAAATACACTCATAAGAAATGGTAATCATTGTTGTAAGATTTTTTTTTGAAGAGCAAAAGATTAAGATCACTGCATATTTTGCTCAAAATCTGTGACGAACCCAAACATGAAAAATCACTTGGGCCAGCCCAAAATTCATATGGGCTTTCATCTATTATCCATTTTTACATAAATTAGAAGGCTGAAAAAAAATCTCAGCTAATTAGCCATTTCTCAGATCTAGGGTTTTACACTTTCACCAGAGCTTCTCGAGCTTTTCTCCAATGGCGGCGAAGAAGACGCTCCGAAACCCAGAGCTAATCCGTGGCGTGGGAAAGTTCTCACGTTCCAAAATGTACCATAAGAAGGGTTTATGGGCAATTAAGAAGAAAAACGGCGGCAAATTACCCCTCCACGAGAAAAAACCCGTCGCCGCCGTTGCCGATGTAAAGCCCCCAAAATTCTACCCCGCGGATGACGTGAAGAAGCCGCTTGTTAACAAACATAAGCCGAAACCTACAAAGCTCAGAGCAAGTATCACACCTGGAACAGTGTTGATTATCCTTGCTGGTAGGTTCAAGGGAAAGAGAGTTGTGTTTTTGAAGCAGCTTTCTTCTGGATTGCTTCTTGTTACTGGTCCTTTCAAGCTTAATGGAGTTCCATTGAGACGTGTGAATCAAGCTTATGTTATTGGTACCTCGACGAAGGTTGATGTTTCTGGAGTGAATGTGGAGAAGATTGATGATAAGTATTTTGCTAAGCAGGTTGAGAAGAAGCAGAAGAAGGGAGAAGGAGAGTTTTTTGAAGAGAAGAAGGAGGTTTGTTTGTTCATTTTCTGCTCAAATTTGCTTGCTTATTACTATGAATTTCAGTATTTTCATTCACTGAGACTTCGTAATATACATTTACTAAACTAATAGTAGCTTATATGTTTTGTGAATGTTGCAATTATGAAATGCAGTACGTATTGTATAGATATACATTTATTAGAATAATTGTAGTGAAATCCCCAAGTGTACACGGACTTTACCACTACCTTACTCCCCGAGAGGAGAAGCTATTTCCGCTTTGCTCTAATGTAGCAAATCCAAGTACAAAGAAGAAGAAAACAATGTAGAAAACATACTATTATGGTGAACAATAAAATAGTGGGATAATCGAAACTCAGTAAACAATTGATCATGCGAGATATCAAAAGTTAGAGCTACAATAGTACAGCTAGCACAAAGCAAAAGCATTGCAGAACAATAATTGTAGTGTATGTGTGTGGTTAACTTGCTTTGGGGAAGAATGTATTAGCAGCTTATATGCTGTAAGAATGCTGATTCTGAATATGCAGTACTTGTTTCCGAGTGGTTGGTATCGATATACATTTATTATAGTAATGGTAGTTTATGTGTGTGGTTAACTTACCTCAGGGAAGAATGTATTAGTAGCTTTTACATGTTGTGTGAATGTTGCAATTCTAAAGATGCAGTACTTATTAGCCAGTGTTTTAGTATATGAAGATGTTTATTTTTTCTGTTGACATTCTCGCCTGGAAGAGTAACAACAATATACGCAGTGGAATTCCAAAAGTGGGGTCTCGGGAGGGTAAAAATGTACGCAGACCTTACCACTACCTCATAGAGGTAGAGATACTGTTTCATGGAAGAGTAACTAATGAAATGAGCACTGCATTTAGAAGCCTATTTGCTACTCAATTTAGACTAAAATGGAATTGTGGTGTTGTGATCTTGGTTAGAGATGGTTTGTGGATTTACTTTCGAAAAGAAGTTCTTAGAATAAATATATATTGGTGAGAACTGATGCACTGTGTACTCCCTTGTAATAGCGAGTATGGACTTTGTTTAACATGCATTGTTGGAATTCTTCAGCTTTGTGTGATCTAATTTGATGCAAGAGAAGACATTTGAGAATTGTTTGATTTAAAATGATTTACATTCATTTGTTGAATGCAGGAGAAGAATGTGCTTCCACAAGAAAAGAAAGACGAGCAGAAAGCTGTGGACGCTGCATTGCTCAAAGCCATCGAAGGTATCCCTGACTTGAAGGCGTATTTGTCTGCAAGGTTCTCATTGAAGTCAGGCATGAAACCACATGAGCTTGTGTTCTAAAGGAAGAACACCTACAGTGTTTCTGTTGAAACTGAGTTTTGTTAGTACTATTTTTCTGTTTTCTACAGTTTGAACTTGCGTTTGGAGGTCATATTGAGTATTCGTCGAGTATAAACATCTGTCATAGAATTTTCAATATGGGAGTTTTTTTAGTACTATTTGTTTAATTTCAAATCTGGGCTCAATGATATACTTTTCTGCCATGTCCAGATTTTCCTCTGTATTGAAGCTACCTGTTACCAAGATGAGTGGTTGGTCTATTGATAGCCCCATTTAACTGAGAATAAGAACAAAGGATTTCGAAGTTTGAAAAAGAAATCAAGTCATCAACAGAAAGAGAGGGATTCAAACTCTTGGTACGATTGACTTGTACAGCGGATTAACAACCCGCCGCTTTAGTATTTATTCTCTTAGTTCATTTAGAAGGATCTCATAATTTAATTATTCATGACCGCTTATGTCTCTAGCGTGAGCGCTAGCATGAGCGCTAGATGAAATTTGGAGGGAAGTAGGGTAAATGGCCGAAGAACTTTGTAAGTTTCTAAAAATTGAAGATATAGATCAAGAAATTGAATTTCAATATATATGAGTCACTCATATATTCTTCTGAATTATGTATATCCTGGACTAATTTGGAAAACAATAGGAATGGGTTAATTGTTAAGTGAAGTATTTATAGGTCATCCAAGTGATGCAGTGAAACTAATAGGTCTAAATTAAATTTTATCTTTTTTAAAAATAATTATTTCATTAAAGAATAATATTTTTAGTGGATATTGATATTTTAATTTTTAATTTTTAATTAATATTAATAATTTATTTAATATTTGTCTAGGTGAAATATTTTATCCAGGTAAAAGAAAGTGCATTACACACATCACAGGGCATACTTTAGGGGATAATTTATTTTTATTTTTATACTTGCTTCCTAGTATTAATATATATCAATGTAGGATAATATTCAACTTTGATAAATGTTTTATTAAAAGAGGTCTTATGTTTCTTTTCCAACCATATTTTCTTCATCTTCTTCCGTTAAACATGTTTTGGATGCTTAGTTAAATTGTTCATGCTATTAAATTAATTAGATTAAAATGGTGCTAGGTACACTTTATACAATTTAAGAATATTTAGTAATTGCATTGGCTTATTATAATTGATCCATTAACCTGCATCGGTTAGATACCAGAAAATATAATATATCATTAAGTAAATTATTCTATAAAATTCTTAAATTAAACATTTTAGATGTCATAAAAAAATTAAATAACAAGTGTTAGATTAATTTTAAAAGCAAAACTAAACCTACTAAAAGAAACCACCTTTTTTATATGAGGAGACTGCATATGTATTCTATATAACCAAAATGCATCAATTTTGTGGAAAGTTGATTTTGAAAGAAATGTGTGGAAAGAAGTTTTCGTCTCCAAATCAAACATGATTTGCCCAAACATTTTTTAACCCATTTTCAAGTCCAATACATCCCAATTATTTTTTAAAAATTTTTGATATGATAATTTTTTCTTTATTGTCTAAACAACCTTATTTTTTTTTTATAATAACCATTAATCTATTATTCCTAAATTTATTTAGATAATCAATCAAATACTTGTTCTACATCATCAAAACATTCACACTCTATTGTGCTGATTGAATAAATATTTTCTTTAAATTTTGAATATTGCTAAAATCATGAATTTTGCATGGTAAAATAGTAAATAAACATTTTCAAAATAATCTAGTGATAGTGGATACAATTGGTAAGAATGAGAAATTATCAATGCAATTGTACATGAATATTTGTTCGATTTCATTTTTGCAAATGAACATTTTATAAGTTCAAAGCTAAAAATTGAAAGCAAAATGGTGTACACTAAATCCAAACTAAACTTAAAAGATAGTTTCAATTAATTCAAGTTTATTTGAATTGCAATTTCTCAAATTTAAAATTCGAATATTTAAATTAGATTCATAATCAATTGAACTATCGGCATATCGTATACGTTTGTTTTCAGGTAAAGTATTCCTATAAAGATTGAAAAACTGACATTCTTTTTACGTCTTTAAACGTATTATTTATACTATTGACAAAGGTCAAACACATACACAATCCCTTTGATTTATCCCAAACTTTCATTTTGACACTTTAATTCAACTTTATTTTATTTAAATCCTTCAATTCTATTTTTCATGTACCATTTAAACACAAAAAACTTTATTCATTAGAAGTGTTCAATGCGTGTTAAACAAACATTAATTAAATGGAAAAGAGTCATATTTTCCATGTACTCATAGAAAAGGGCGAGTGTCGTATATGTGTTATGCCGAAAATGATTTTTATTTAAAAAATAAATAAAATATTTCGAAAATCAAAAATTGATTTCAGCTCAATTAATTTAAGTGAAACCGATTTTTGAAATTCGAAAGAAAAAATAGTCGCCACCTAATTTTATGGATAATTAGGAAACAAATAAATATTTAAAAAGATCTAACAGAAAAATATTTTTAAACCCAAAGAAATGAGTTCGGGCTCACATTTCTACTTCAAGAAAGTTTTACGCACTTGAAATGCCCGCTAAATGCGGTTATCCGACAATTATAAAATT
Source organism: Solanum clarkiae (assembly GCA_011800125.2). NCBI lineage: Eukaryota > Viridiplantae > Streptophyta > Magnoliopsida > Solanales > Solanaceae > Solanum > Solanum clarkiae. The sequence continues at coordinate 23,929,355 of JAABOM020000092.1, read as the reverse complement.
TGACTAACTTTAAAAAATATTTATTTGACTTGAAAAGGTTGACTGGTTTTAAAAATTGATTAATTTTGAACAAAATAGATTATATTGAAAGAAATTGATAAAACTTGAAAGAATTTAATATGACTTGACTAACTTGAAATCAATTGATTAAACTTAAATAAAATTGACTAATTTTGACAATTGAAGTAAAGTGCAAAAAAAATTCCCTTTTATTATTTTTTATTCTTTCCATTTTATCATTATTATTATCATTATTATTATTTAAAAGGGAAATATAATGACATAAAAAAATTCAACTTATTTGGGGAATTTTAATTAGATTAAAACCTGTTAGAAATGTTAGAGTTAGTCAAACATCACAATCAAATAAATATACAATAAACCAGAAAATAAATAATATTGGGTTTGACAAGCCCAATTTCCTGAATCCCTGTCCTATTTTTTCTTTTTTTGGGCCTGCTAAACCCATTGAAATTTCCCTTAGCTGCTACTTCTTGGGCTTAGCCCATCTTATCTGTGATATACACTTGATGTATATCAGATGTATATTAGTGTATAATATGTATACACTGATTTTGGCCTCCTGTCCTCAGGCTGCTCCTAGGATGACTCGATGAGAAAAGTTGGGCCTTCATGGCCCAATGAAGATGCAGAAGAGTGATTGGGGAGTCCTAACGGACTCACGATCGAGGATTCATACAAAATAAAAAAAAACGAATTAGTACATGAACAAAAGCATCACTTGAAACAAGATTAACCAAAAGCAACATATGTATATTAACATGTTTGTGACTTGAATAACAAAACTTCAAATAACAAGTCATAATATATTAAAACCGCAAACGCTAATAAGCGAATATGGACCCAAACCCATAATCTGTATCTCATCTAAACTTGACAGGACAGACATAGATTAATTCAAACAGAAAACAGAAATGACAGAAGAACCTCACTTTAATCACAGCGAACAACAAAATTTTGCTTAACAGAGATGGGGGATTTAGTATTTCACAATATTTCAAGGGATTTGGTTACAATTTCAGGAATCAGAATACAGAGAGCAGGCATGGAAAGCTTTTAATCTTTAATTCTAAAATTAGCATGTAACAATGATAAGATGAAATAAACGTATTACAATGAACAATGACAGGCCAATGATTTATCAACCATTACTGTGAAGGGAGAAAATAACAAAAAAATTGTTATTTTTTATGTTTTCAAAACTGGAAGTGAAAGTAAACAGTCAAGAGAAGAGAAGCTGCATAGTTTATGCCTCTATGTTTAAAATCGAAGGAATATTGTAACTTTCCTTGTATCACAAATGACTATAATGGCTGTTGAGGCTTTAAAAGTGGAACACCATATATTAACATTTATATATTAATAAAGAGGCAGCCAGCAAATTCAGCAACATATAGGCATGTTTCCTGATCTAAACTAAAGAGTGCTGGTAAATTGAGCAAAGATGCGAAGATACAACCACACCCCCACAGACAAGCACAAATAAGAACTTTTCTCTAACTGGAAGGAGAATTCAGAGAAGGAGTAAACAGATTAAAAAAAACTGTATACTTGATTTAACAATCTCAACAAATAATCAGGAGCATGTGAAATCAGTCTATACTTGCTAAATGAGAGAACACATATTATGAAATAACAAAATGGAGACAAACTAACAGCTACAACATAAATTAATCC
>JAABOM020000092.1:23909217-23925835 GCA_011800125.2 Solanum clarkiae | reverse complement strand
CACAATAGCTATATCATAATAAAAAATATAAATATATCTAATAATTAAGAAGGTATAATATAATATGCATTAGCACGAGAACTCAAACTACACGGCCACACCATTTCCATAATCAAGCACTATAAATCATCAAAAAACAAGATGAAGAAATGTTGGTGTGGAGATTGAAGACAATGTGATATTGGTCCATTAATTGAAGATAATATTAATTGTATCAACTTATCATCTGTATAATTCCTTAAATAACACAAGAAGTAAGAAAACAGTGAATTTGAGGGAGATAGATTGAAAAATATTTAGAAAAAAATGATCGGATAGAATATGATATATTTGTATACAATGACTGTTTTAAAACAATTAACAAACATTAACAAAAGTAAGAAAAATAAGTTTCACTAATGATTTTTTTACATTGATTGTATTTTTTCATCTTGCAACGCATTTCATCTTCACCTTTATCTTTCCTCCGAATAAACTTTTTTCATCTTGCAACGCATTTCATCTTCACCTTTATCTGTCCTCCGAATAAACCTCAACTCCTACATCCAATAATATTTAATATTTGTATAACTTATATACTACAAATAACAACAACAATCATATACTCAGTTGAATTCACAAGTGAAGTCTGTGGAGGGTAAGATGTACGCAAACGTTATCACTACCTCATAGAGATAAAGAGGCTGTTTACGAAAAACACTCATATCAAGAATCAAGCCCTATAAACAGAAAATACTAGATATGGAAAAGAAAAAAGAAAAAAAAAAACAAATGGTAGTATGTAAATATGAAAAAAATAAAAAAAATAACAAATATAAGATGGATAATGGTAACACGAGATAAAATCTGCTACTCCTACTAAACTACTATATCACAATGCTACATCAATCTATCCTTACTATATCACAAGGCTACATCAATCTATCCTTACTAAACCTACTATATCACAATGCTACATCAATCTATCCTTACTATATCACAAGGCTACATCAATCTATCCTTACTAACAGCCTGCTACCTAATACGCGACCTTCACTCCTAAGATCATATCCTCGATGAAACATTATATATTAATATTTTAAAATCTTTTTAAAATATACATTAATATAATATACGAAAAAATCCAAAGTCCTCATGCATTAATATTTTTGATGGAAAATATTTTCCTACCAAAACACACCCATAATCACAATTTGCAATTTCTTTTTTCAATTTCCAATATATAACTAACTTATTACAAGTCCAAATATTCCCCTAGTATTTTCTCAATTTTCTCTCACCCACAAATTTTTACCTGCCACTTGTTCACATTTTCCTCACTCTATAAATACTCCTGGGCTTCCTCTTCCCTCCATCTCTCACTCTTCTCATTTCAGCTTTCTCTTCCTAGTTCACGCAATTTTAACCTTCCGTTTCAGTTCAAATCAGCAATGTCTCCAGCACCTGCTCTCAGTCCTGCTGATGCCAAGAAGCTATCGAATGTCAAATCTGCTCTTTCCAGCCTCAATCAAATCAGGCAATTTTTTTTAAAGATTTTTTTCTTAGTTTGTAGTTTTGCTTAGATTTACTTGCTAAGCTTCTCGATTTGTGGCGGTTACATTGTTACACGATGGCAGCGTTGCGTTTTTTCTATTTTTTCTCAATTTCTCGACGTTTTGTTCATTTTTTGATCCGGAACTGAATTTTTTTGCAGTGATAATGAGAAATCTGGATTTATTTTGTGTGTATGCATACACGTAGTTTTGCTTAGATTTACTTGCTCAGTTTCTCGATTTGTGGTGGTTTCACTGTTACACGTTAGCAGCATTGCGGTTTTACTATTTTTTTCTTAATTTCTTCATGTTTCGTTCATTTTTTGATCTAGAGCTGAATTTTTTTGCAGTGATAATGAGAAATCTGGATTTATTATGTGTGTGTGTGTGTGAAGATATGTCGTGTTTATTAGATTTATTTTCTCTGCATGCTAGGATCAATTTTGATGTCGCTTAGTTTACTGTATCTTCTGGCGGTTTGGTTACTACACGGTAGCAGCACAGCGATTTGCAATTTTTTATTTTTCTCTATTTCTGGTTCATTGATTGATCCAGAGGTGGATTTTTTTTGGTGTGAACTTTTTTTCTTTTGCAGTGATGCTGAGAAATATGGATTTATTGTGTGTGTGTGTGAATATGCATAGTTTTGCTTGATTTACTTGCTGCATGTTGTTATCATTTTCGATGTATCACAGTTTTCTCTATTTCTGGCGGTTTCATTCCTACATGATAGCCGCATTGTGTTTTTTTTTCTATATTTTCTCAATTTCTCAATGTTTTATTTATTTTTCTGCATCCATTACTCATTTATGGTTTTGCTCGATTTTGCTTTCTGCATGATAATGTCATTTGCTTTTGAATTGTTCGTTCTGATCAGAACGTGATTTCTTTTTCTTTTGTTGCAGTGATAATGAGAAATCTGGATTTCTTAACCTTGTCACTCGTTATCTAAGGTACAAGTCGAGTAAATTCTCTGATTACTGATTAATGTAGTGCTAATCATTTTAATTTGCCGAACTTTAGAACGTGTTTAATCTAATGTTCAATTTCTTAAGTGGATTTGCGATAATGTTAGGTGATTTAAGGTAATAATGTATTAGTGTCTATTGATTTTGATTATCTTGGATATCATTTAAGTTTTTGGAGGATAAGGCTAGTTTTTAGCTTGCAAAACTCAAACAAGAGCAGATCAACTCATTATCTATTGTGGAATTTGAATTGTAGTGGTGAGGCGCAACATGTCGAGTGGAGTAAGATCCAGACACCAACTGATGACGTGGTGGTGCCTTACGACAAGTTAGCACCTCTCTCTGAAGGTATTATGATTTGCAGAATCGCTCTTCTTGTATTAATTGGCTACTGTATTGAAGAGTGTGAACTAGTGGTGGATGTATATATAAATTGGTATTATTTGTTTGTGCGTGTGCGTGTGCACGTGCGCACACATTTTTTAAAGATCATATTTATAATTGCATACGTGGTCAGGACCTAAGTAATGAGTCTAGATGAATCCGCAGTGAGGAGCTAGATCTGTCCTTAAGAAAATCATATCCAAATGGAACTATTTCTGAAGAGGCTTCACTATCTTGATCATTGCAGATCCCGCAGAAACGAAGAAACTCTTAGACAAACTTGTTGTCCTGAAGCTCAATGGAGGCTTGGGAACAACAATGGGGTGCACCGGTCCAAAGTATGTATGTTTTGCCCCAAATATAGCTGTTATTTTATCTAAAACATCATGTCTAACAAGGTTATGCTATACATATGTGCTTATACTTTTGTTCTCTTTAGTGAACTTAGAGCCTGTTTGGATGAGATTATTGCTTTTAACTTATAAGCCAAAAGTTATAAGTTAGGAATCCTAGCTTATAACTTTTGACTTATTTTGGTCATCTTGGCTTAAAAACAAGTGCTTATAAGCACTTGTTTAATTTATCCAAACACTCAAAAAATGCTTAAAAGCTATTTTGACATAAAATCACTAAAAATAAGCCAATCTAAACATGCTCTTAAACTCATGTTTGTCAACACATATTTTTCCAAGTTTCTTTGTGTACTATTACATGTCAATGGAGAGTAAATACTGCTGGTGGATCCAGAGCAGTATTCTGAATCTTCTGTCTTTTTCTTAGCAACATTATTTTATTGATTCATCAGTAAGATTCCAAGAAACTTTCTGAATGTTATTCTGAATCTTGTCAGAACTATTTTATTTTACCTTCACATGATACCCTTTTCAATTTTTTTCTTGTACACGCCCTCAGTGAAGGCTATAAAGTGATAAAACTTGGTTGGTGGTTTCTCTTTCTGCTCTGTGTTTGATAGTTTTCTAATGCTTTGAGTCATCAAACATGAACAGCAAGTACTTATTTGGTTGATTTGATGGCATTTGCTACGGCAGCTTGTGTCATTTGGATGTGAAACAGTTCAAATACTGCCTGCAACTAAATGGGACTTGGCAGAATAATAAAACTGAAAGATCAAATACTGAAACACTTTTCTGCATGTGACACCTTTTCAAGAACACAAATAGGAGAAATAAAAAAAGGGCATCCCAGTGCATAAAGCAAACATCCCGTGTTAGCAGGTTCAGGGAAGGGCTACCTCCCAAGGGGTGTGATGTAGATAGAAGAATATGCTGGTTAATTATAAGTAGATCAGAGTTTACATTTGTTGGCAGCTGAGGTGCAACCTCCTTACCTTTTACCTCTGTCGTGTATATGCTGATGCTTGGAATCTTGAGAAGTTTAATCTCCTTTCTCATTGTAAAATGGAAGTTTTAGCTGGGTTATTTATCGATCTTTATGTCTTCTCAGAGTCTGAAGTTTGTTTTTTCTTCCATGCAGATCAGTTATTGAAGTTCGTAATGGTTTGACATTCCTTGACTTGATTGTCAAACAAATTGAGGTATCTATGACTTTATGGATCAATTTAGTTCACCATGATGTTTTGTATATGTTCACCAACAAAAGGATGCTGTCTGTAGGCTCTTAATAACAAGTATGGATGCAGTGTTCCCCTGCTTTTGATGAATTCATTCAACACCCATGATGATACAGCAAAGGTGAAATAATATCATTGTGATGCATAGAAATCCATGATTGTTCTCCAGTGTTGGATTTGATTCACTTGCTGATTTTGCCTTTGCATTCTCAATGTAGATTGTAGAAAAATATTCAAACTCAAATGTTGAGATTCACACATTCAATCAGGTTAGTGGGGTTTAGCATCAATTATATTAAGTGTTGGCTAGCTTGCTTTTTCACTCAAAATTTTATAGGTTTATTTATTCTTTGATCTTTAAATTTTGTAGAGTCAGTATCCTCGTATGGTTATTGAAGACTTTGTTCCACTTCCTTGCAAAGGCAACGCTGGCAAAGATGGATGGTAATTAAGCTGTTAAATATGTGGACTTTGTGATTACGATTAAACAATGGAATCAACTCACCTTTTGAAACATTTACAGAGAAATTCTTTTGGATGTTGTACTGAACTAAAATGACAGAACCTGCATCTTAATGATCATCTTTTAAGTGATGATAGAGTTAATCTAACTGCTCATTCTTAAGTAATAAATTTTCACACTCTTTTCTTGTTACTCTAGTTAAACCTGTAAGGGGTCCTTTGGTAAGAGTATATTTAGAATAATAATGCAGGCATTAGCTTTGTATATTACTATACCATGTTTTGTACACTTTTTCAACCTATATATAAATCTAACTGCTCATTCTTAAGTAATAAATTTTCACACTCTTTTCTTGTTACTCTAGTTAAACCTGTAAGGGGTCCTTTGGTAAGAGTATATTTAGAATAATAATGCAGGCATTAGCTTTGTATATTACTATACCATGTTTTGTACACTTTTTCAACCTATATATAACTTATGCCAACTAATGCAAGCATTAGCTATACACTCAATTTTGGTTTAAGGAATGTATAACGAATTCATGGAAATCCAGGGTATTAGTAACGCACGGTGTTTTAATGCATGCATTAGCATGGTTTGTATTTGTGGAGGGTATTTTTGCAAATATCTTACTCTTATATACCCTACCGAACAACACCTAATTTGATGATGAAGTTTTCCTCTCTTTAAGTTTGATATGCTTGTTCTTGTTGTTATCAGAAAAAAAAAAAAAACTGTACTCTTTTTCTTGTAGTATACTACTACTATGGCTGCTGCAAGAATGAGAGGCAAATGCTGATTTCTTTTGATATTCTTACTTATTTTGTCAAATGGGGATAGGGGAATGGGATTACAATGTGGGGAATTGAACCCTCACCAAGTAGGTGGGAATTCAGGTACCCAACCAACTGAGCTACTAAAATTCTCCAGCAAATGCTGATTCATTTGGCTTTTCCCTGACACAAATCATTCTTCATAAAGCAATCCATTTCAAACATAGCCGACATTATCGAATTCTTAATTCTTCATTCTGCATCTCAACTGGAGCAGATTGTGCATGGGTTCTGATTGTCTGGTTCTGTTCTTGTACTCCTTTTCTATTTTGTTGGTTTCATTTTAGCATTTAGCTAACACAGTGTTCACATGTACAGGAACCCCCCTGGTCATGGTGATGTTTTTCCTTCTTTGATGAATAGTGGCAAGCTTGATACACTTTTATCAAAGGTTCTACTCTTCATGTTCCCACTTTTCTCTGATTATGCCTTGCAATGGACTGTTCTTTTATTTGTGTACTATTTGTGTAACAATGGCTAATTTTCTTTTTCAATCTGTTACAGGGAAAGGAATATGTCTTTGTAGCCAATTCAGATAATTTGGGTGCTGTGGTTGATTTGAGTATCCTTGCTATGATTCTCGGATGTGTATGAAACGCTTAGTTCATTTATTAACATCTCAATCATAAGATACTTCCAATTATGATAAGTTTTTCTCCTTCACCGCCAAGTGCAATTTAGTTTCCTTAATTCAACATTACAGAAATCCTAAATCATTTAATCCAGAACAATAATGAGTACTGCATGGAGGTAATGACTGTAATGCCTTTTAAGGCTGGGTGTTTGGTAGGTAAAAATTGTTTCTAGTTACTGTAGTATTAAATCTTGACAAATTTTTCAGGTGACACCAAAAACATTAGCTGATGTTAAAGGTGGCACCCTAATCTCATACGACGGAAAAGTACAGGTATTGTCCACCGCACGGTTTAACTTTTTCCACAAGGCTCATAAGTAGTTTCTGGCCTAGTCATACGTGCCTTTCCCATGAAAAGTTGTAGGATGCTGATATTATTTGCTATAACATCATTGTGTCTGCGCTTCATCATAGGTAGCGTACTTTCTTTGCAGTACTTCTAATTACCACAGTTCTTGCTATTATGCTTGCTGTTAAACACCTTTTGCAAACCTATGGTGGATGTCCAAATTCAAGTGTGCTCTCACTCTTTCTGGTTTTCTTTTTTCGTGAGAGCTTAGGGTAATTGTTTTGCTGCATTTAAGCTATCAATTTTATGAGTTACTTTCACACAACTTGCTTATTAAGCTTCTATTTTGTGTGGTGGTGCAGCTTTTGGAAATTGCTCAAGTTCCTGATCAACATGTGAGCTTATGCCTCTTCTATTTCTTCTATAGCTATTATACTATTTATTGATGTTGCAGATGTTAAATTGCAGCTGGAATTAGGAGATAGAGATCAAAAACAATAAATCAAAGAAGTTAAAGAACATTGCAAATGCGTCGATATAAATATGACTGATTCTGTGTCACTATATTGTCAATTTTTTCAAGTTGTACTGTGAAAAACAACTCAATCAATAACCGACATGTTTATCCAATTCTGAAGAAACTACCTCATTTTTATTTCACTCACCATTCTGTTTTGTTGCTCTACATGGAACTGTTATGAATACACATGAAGATTGCCAGGGGGTTTCAAATATACTTCTCACTCGTGTTATCTAATTGGATAAACTCATATGGCTGAGTAACTCTACTAACTATAGATCTGCTAGTTCTTTCCAAACTAGTTTCCTCTGCTATTCCTTTCTATCAAGATGTTTCTTTCAAATGAAATAGCTTATTCTGTTGCATTATTTCGTACGTAAATGTTAAAAGTTGTGAACCACTCAGTGTTCCTCCTAGATTAGTATTTGCTGTTATTATTCAACCAAGATTAGTTTGAGTTGAGATTTTTCTTGTAGTCGTATCCAATTCCGGTTTTCCTTTTAAATTTACTGTATATGTGATTCTTTCCATTCCATCCCGAAGGTGGCACATCTGATGTATACAGAACTTGTTTGATACAGGTGAATGAATTTAAGTCAATAGAGAAGTTCAAGATTTTTAACACCAACAACTTGTAAGTTGAGACGACTTTTTAATCCACTCTAAGCTTTCTTACGTTCTTTTCCTTTGAAACGTGCACTGATTGAATCCTTGTCTATACAAACAGGTGGGTGAATCTTAAAGCTATTAAAAGACTTGTAGAAGCAGATGCACTCAAGATGGAGATAATTCCAAACCCCAAGGTGGCACTTTCTGCTAGTTGAGGCTGAGGTTGAATGTTTCAGTACTTCATTTAAGATCATGATGTGGCTAATTTGATTTGCAGGAAGTAGACGGTATTAAAGTTCTTCAACTTGAAACTGCTGCTGGTGCTGCAATTAGGGTATATTAAACCTAAACCTTATGCCTTTTAATCACTAATGCCATTCCTTTTAATATTTTCGTCAAACTGACTCCTCTTTCTGATGAAGTTTGGCTAAGCATTACCTTTTTATCTTTTCTTTTGTTTACTAGTTCTTTGATCGGGCTATTGGAGCTAATGTTCCTCGATCTCGTTTTCTTCCTGTGAAAGCATCTTCAGATCTGCTTCTTGTCCAGGTTAATTTCTGTGTTTGTCATGATTACTGATAAAATTCATCCCTTTTAATCAATGTTCTTTAGTATGTTAACTCACCTGGGTAAATTTTACAGTCTGATCTTTACACCCTGACTGCTGACGGCTATGTCATCCGCAATCCAGCCAGAGCTAATCCTTCTAACCCTTCTATTGAATTGGGACCTGAATTCAAGAAGGTTGAGATTACTTCCTGAAATTCCATTTAACATGGTAGATTGGTCGGTCTTTCGTCGAATGCAGCTAATTAGTCTACTAACCTTTTCAGGTTGCCAGCTTCTTAAGTCATTTTAAGTCGATTCCCAGCATTATTGAGCTAGATAGCTTGAAGGTCACTGGTGATGTATATTTTGGAGCTGGCATTACTCTGAAGGTAATTAACAGAGTTTGTCTTCAACTCCCTTGAACTCACGTGTTCACCAGTGGAGTTGGTCTCTTACACGATGTTCTGATCCATTAGTTCATGGTATTTTCATTTGATTTAATATAGTGTCTACCTTTTTTTGTTTTCATACCTTTTAGGGGAAAGTGACTATCAATGCTAAATCAGGCACGAAGTTAGAAATTCCAGATGGAGCTGTGATTGCAGATAAGGTAATTCCATGGATCTATGCGTGCAAGCTATTCGATTTAGTTGATATTGCTTTTTATCAAAAACCTATTTGGTTATACATTGTGTCAATTTTTCACTCCAAACTTGAAAGAGTTTTTAAAAGATTAGTTTTCCAAGTTCAAAAGAAAAATTCCCATCCCTTCTAGGCCGGTGTTTGTAAATCTTAGCCACTGCTCTAATCCTCTTAGCTAAAGGCCACCACCACACCTCCACCGGATCCATCCCCGGGGTTATCCTTGAAAAAAGGAACCTTTGCCTCCCCCCAGGGTTAAGAAGATGTATATGTCCAAATACAACTTCAACAATCAAATACCCTTTTCTTCTTAACCTCAATTACTACTTTTTTCAAATATCACGTAATTCGTGTCCAAACGCCTACTAAAGTTTGTTACATTGGTTTCCAGGATGTCAATGGTCCTGAGGACATGTAGGAAAGTTGAGTTACTGGTGTTAAACAATATAGGATGTTCCAAAGAAGCAAGGAGTAATATTTGTTGCAGTTTATAGAGAATGTGTCACATTAAAGAAAATAAATGAACAATTTTTGTTTTTTTTTACTATGGGAGTCATTGTAAGAGTTCAAATGCCTACAAGCCCCAAATTTTGTATCCATTTTCATTCTTCTATAGTTTGTTTTGTTCTTCATAGGAAACCAATGCATAGAAACCATACTTGATGAGCTAATATCATTTTAAAAGAAGTTTAGTCTCTCTTAATTCTAGTTATAAGCAATTCAACGTCCATTTCGTGCACGAAGTTACATGATGTTCGCTACTAATAATAAGGGTGTCGCCTGATCAACAAAAAATTCGAAATATATTCTTTTGATATAACCCACCAAATTATTCCTCTTCTGAAAGGCGAAAAAGTGGGAGAACCCACTTAGACCCAATAGCGGGCAAGAGGAAACACGATACAAGATTCTCTACCATAGAATTCAGACTTTTGGATAAACACGACTGCTTCTATGAAGTGGCTGCACAAAGGATGCTCGAGGACTTGTTAAGGCAGGTGACGATGGCCGATAAAAGGTTGAAAATGAAGGCGTTTGTTGGCCCCCTTGAGCCGGAGGTGCTTGTGTGTGTGTATCGGGGGGGGGGGTTACGATATGCGAGGGGAAAACTTTTGTTTAAAATTTTTCGGAAAGACCCACCTATTTGTTGTTTACCGACTAAGGTCTCACAAACTGCACTTCCTTTATGCATCCAACCGCTTCATTAATGTGAATAGATTATACAAAAGACACTTCCCAACCAGAAAACAAAGTTCCAACTGACGATTTACTTAGTGTAAGTCTGCTCTAAGATCATATCTTTGGAATAAAATTTAGTTAGAAAAGGAGATCCAATTAGAGATAAGTTGCACATGAGCTTCATGGCACAAGTAAAAAGGAATGAAGAGGCAAGCCCCCAATCTTTTCATCATGGCTTATTCCAGCAAATAGTAGAATCGTGGCTAGAGAGCTTTACTAGTGACTTATCCAATTTGTTATAGAAATTTTCACAATCAATGATCGGACCATGCAAACTAGAAATATGGATTCCTATTCAAAGAGTGTTTAATCGCCTGTCAATTTGGGATCCAAATTAGAGATTTTCCTTGAGAGGTATCAAGAAGGATTTGACTCTTGTTCTTATTTTTTTGATATAGTCATTGAGATTCATATCAATTCAGATGAAATCGGGGTGGCTGCACTGCGCTTTATATCCTAAGCAGTGTGCTTCTTCAATTTAGAATGGATCGGTCAAACTCTTCTCATCTTTCCCAACTTAAAAGCCAGCCAAGCCCCACTATTCAAAAATTCTTAGTTAAAGCAAGAAGACACGGATCAAGGAATGAAAAAGTCATTGGATGAATGAATTTTAGTATCAAAGTTTGACTTTTTGACACTCTATCTTTCGATGGCGCTATCATTTTGGAGCGATAGCTGGAAGCTACTCTTTCGTTTATATACGCAAGCTCTCGATTAGTCGCAATCGCACTTCTATACAATATCCAACGCATATTAAAGCACTTATCAGCTATGCATTGGTTCGTTTTCCTTCTATACGCAATTCAAGATTTCATGCCCCAATCCCAAAATTGTTTTGATACATATGACCATCAACGAGCAAAATAAATACTATAGCTAAATGGCGATGAACACTATCTGTCAGCCAGGTGTTGAGCCCTCCCTTGTGGACCGAGACTACTAAAGATAGAACACCATGGAAATTTCATTGACTTTATCATCAACCTTGATTTCGCTGCGCTAGTCTAAAACAATAATTTTTATCAGCTGTAGCATTGAAGCATGTCACTGTATTTTCAGGATTTTCTTCATTTTTGTTGGCCAAAAAAGGATATTCCCTCCCTCTCTTGAGACTAGTATTCACAAGTGCAGATCTAAAATTTGAATTTATGAGTTTAAATTCGAAATTTCATATTTGGTTTAATTTATTGGATTTGAAATGTATTATTTGTACGTTCCTACTTCTTAGTAAGTTTTTAACATGTATAGGGTCAATTCAAAGATATTTATTTCACCCTTGTCAAACGTCCCGACCGCAATAATAACATTTTTTGGAATGATAAATTCAAAATCTTAGTTCCATCTATTTCTGGATGAGTTAACATTTAGACATCATAAGAGAACCATAAATGGTTAAAGTGATCTTATGAAACTAATGTCAAGATTGACTCCTTGTTACGTCTTGGACTATATTCCTCCAACATATATCTAACAATGTTTAACGAAAAATTACCATGTGAAAATGAAAAGGATCACATCACGCTATATGTAGGAACAAATAAACAAATTTTGCACAACTACCTAGTGAGAATTGATTGAATAATCCTAAATACATGATTTGTCATAAAAAGTGTGCGATCAACAAAACACAACTATATTCCTTGTAATTAAAAAGTCATTTTTACTTCTTTTTCTACTCCTTTTTATCAAAGTAGCCCTTGTTGCAGGTTGATATGAACTTAGTACTTTTTATATTAAAAAAAATGTGTAAAATTTATTATTAGATATATTAGAACAAAAGAAGTATTAGCTAAAAAAAATTCAAGTTCACATTTAACAACAATATATTCAATATAATTCTACAAGTCTTATATCTATTGGGAGGCAGAGAGATTGTTTTCGGAGAGATCCTTTGCTCAAGAAAAAATACATCAAAGTATATGAAAAAAGAAATAACAGAAGTGAAGAAATCATGGTAAAAATACTATAGAAATTATGCCATAACATTCTGGAAAAAAAAAGGAGGAGGGTTGGGATATTCGAAATACTAGAGACAACAAATAATAATAGAAATTGAAGGACAAGAATTTATAGGAGAAATACTTCTACTACTAGTATGGAAGGATAAGAAAGACAATATGTTGCTACCTACCAATTTTCTATCCTAATTTGTGTCATATACAACCTTTTATCTAATGTTATATCCTTAGGAAGCTACAACAACATCATTTTCTGTCTAGTAATCTTTTTCCAATACTCTTCGATCTATCCTTTACCTCTTCGAAAACTATCCATAGTCAACCTCTTACATCTCTACACAGGGACATCCGTACATCTTCTCTTCATAATATATTTGAATCATCTTGGTGTCGCTTCACACATCATATTCTCGAAGTTGCTCCTATCTTGTTTCATATATCTTCTTTTTTAGTTTTGTCTTTCCTAATATGCCCACAAATCTATCATAATATTTTCATTTTTCACAACTTTTATCTTTTGAACGTGAGAATTCTTGATTGTTTACTTTGGTCTATACAACATAGTTATGATCTAACTGTGTAGAACTTGTCTTTGAATTTTGATAACACTTTCTTATCACATAATACTCTAGATGCGAGTCTTCTTATCTTTACAACAACATCAATAACATTACCCTAATGCCTCAAAGGCTCCCGTCCATTGCGGGGTAAGGGGGAGTCGAATGTACGCAGTCTGACCCCTATGTTTAAAAACATAGAGCGACTGTTTCCGGAGTCTTCTTATCTTTAACCTTTCAAAATTATCGGAATAAATTAGATCAATGGTAAATCCAAGTTAGTTTCCTCGTTATATGGATTGATTTATCATATCATCACTTAATAACAGTGATTATCCCAAAACAAGTTATTGAATAATAATCTAAAAATCTTTACATTAGTGGGATTAATTTTAAAAACTTTAGCTTGAACTGTCAAAAACTTGGGAGAAGTAGTCTGCATTATCTTATTGAGTGATTGGTAGTTGTTGGGTTATATTATATTATATATTATTGAGTGACTGGTAGTTGGGTTATAATGTATCTGATAATTAATTGAAGAATATTCTTTAGAAAATAAAAATAGGGTAGCAAGAAGGATGACTTTTGAAGGCTTGGTCATTTTTAATAAAGTCGCATGTCTATGCATTTCATTCATTATGAGTCGTTCAAACTAATTAATTATTTTGTTCAGTAGTATATTCTTTTGTTTCTTTAATATTTATTTACTCCTTTAGTCTATGTTTATGTGCACATTTAACTTGGCATGCCTAAAATAAACATTAAATAAAATAGTAAGTTAACTATATTATCCTTAGTTATATAAGTTATCTAGCAACAACAATAACAAACGTGAAATCTCACAAGTGAGTTTTGAGGAGTGTAAAATGTACGCAGACTTTACCACTACCTCATAGAGATAGAGAAGTTATTTTCGAAAGACCCTCATCTCAAAAATATCAAGCTCCAAAAACAGAAGATACTAGATATGAAGAAGAATACTGACTAAAGTAAAAAGTCAATATATAATAAGTCTAAATTGTTGAAAAAGGAAATGAAAATAATTAATACTTCATAATAAGGTATAGTTGATATAAAAAAGTAAATTATTTTTTTAAAAAACTTTTTTCAAAGTTAAATCATTGGTTGGATCAATTGGTTCTTGTACTTAATTAATTAATGACATGTTTCCACATTATGCAAGTCTATATGTTGAATTGTTCAAGCTACTATTGGTAGAAACAAGATTAGAAAAATACGTAATAATACTATATCTAGGTATTTCTTGGAAAGCACAATGAAGAACGTTACAAACACGTTGGAATAGTAAAGCATTTGGCTTAGTTGTCGATAAAGTCAAATAAAAATTATAAAAAATTAGAAAAAATAAGGTGAGCTTTTTCGTAATTATTTATCCAAGTCTTAACGTTTATTAATAATAGAAGGCAACAAGTAGTTCATAAAATAGTCTCAACAAGCAAACTATACAAAAATATAAAATAGATAGAGTTACTATCATATAAGGTCAAGGGGTACGTTTAAAATGTGGAAATAACTCTCTTGTGACAATAAAAAAGCTGAGAAAATTGCATATAAAAGACCCTTGTGATTCATTTTTTCTATGAGTTACGTACATAATTAGAGCTTTGTAGAGAGTTTTGAAGATTTTTAAAAGAAAATAAAATTTTAAAATTTAAATCATAAAGCAAATTAGAGAACATGCTACTTCACTAGTATAATTATTACACCATCTCGATCTATTTTTACTATAATCTCTCCATTCCCTTAAAATTAAATGAGACTTCCTATAAATATGCTTATCCTTTCCACTTCCATTTTTTGGATCTATAAATAGTAACGTCATCTATCATTTTCCTCCAACGAAGGCACAAAAGAAGAATTAATTCTCTCAACTTGTTACTTCTTAAGAGAAAAAAAACGAGAAGAACCATACACACACTCTCTCTCGATCTTGCTCCTCTATCCACCACCATTTACCGCCACCATGGTCCTATCCAAGGCCGCCTCGGAGACCGATCTCTCCATCCACTCTACCTTTGCTTCACGTTATGTCCGAGTTTCTCTTCCCCGGTAATTAAATTGATTTATTGTACAATATAACTTTTTTGTATCTTAACATAGAACTGTCCGTGACAAGTCCGATAAGAGTTTCAATACTATCGGTATCATTGAATGACGCCTCGGAGTATTTTATGGGCTTCGAAGTAGAAATCAGACGATTTTCTTAATTTTACGTAGGTGTTAGCCCACAAATTTTGGGAGTGCTGAGGCTCCGGGCTCATATTTCTTGGAACTTCATGGAACCGTTCGTAACGAGTTTGCTGAGAGTTTCAATAGGCCCGGTGCCATCAAACGACACCTCAGAGCATTTCTGTGAACTCCAAAATCAAAATCAGACGATTTTCTTACTTTTTCATACATTTCGAACATTCTTTTGCGAGATTCACATAAAGCTTCTAACTAAATATAATTATCCCGACCCCACCCTCCCTAGTTCAAAGCTCTCCAAATATGTACAACTTACAACTTTTACCATATTATACCTTCCAAAAAGCAACTCTTCTCGAAATCTCATTCAGATCTACTATTGTCTGAATTTCGGATCCTTTTGGTCAACTACCCGTGGAAGATCATGAACATTTTTGGCGAAATTCCTAGTTTCATCATTGATTCAACAATCATTTCTTACATCGTGATTTGAAATTCTTGAAAAATGTTTAAAACTCGATTATTTATTTTATAATATTTCATTTTAGGTTTAAGATGCCGGAGAGCTCTATACCAAAGGACGCAGCATATCAAATAATAAACGATGAGTTAATGTTGGATGGTAACCCAAGGCTAAATTTAGCTTCATTTGTGACAACATGGATGGAACCAGAGTGTGATAAGCTAATCATGGATTCAATTAACAAGAACTATGTTGACATGGATGAATACCCTGTCACCACTGAGCTTCAGGCAAGTTGTTTGCTTTTTCAATTAACAGTTTGATCGGGTCAACTTGCATATACATCAACTATTTTATCAATTATATGTGTATAACTACCTTACATACAATTATTTCTCTTCTTTCAAAATAGTGTATTTGATTAGGTCAACTTATGCACACTTCATTGAATATTTGCTACTTTTGATGTCATCCTTTTTTTAATGTGTCTGATCGAGTCAATTCGTTCACATCTCAGTTATTCTACAAAAGACACTTGTTTTACGTACATTTATCCATTTGGTGTTGTCACTAAGTTTTTTCAAATACATTAAAGTACTCATTCACACTCGATATTTATTACAGAATCGATGTGTAAACATGATAGCGCATTTATTTAATGCACCATTGGGAGAGGGAGAGACTGCTGTTGGAGTTGGAACTGTTGGGTCCTCAGAAGCCATTATGCTTGCTGGATTAGCATTTAAGAGAAAATGGCAAAACAAAATGAAGGCCCAAGGAAAGCCCTATGACAAGCCCAATATTGTTACTGGGGCCAATGTCCAGGTATGTTCTCCACTAAAAGCCCATTTCTTCTTGCTAGGGAAGTTATGCGTTTGGTCGTTCGATAAAAGATAATTACTAATATACAGACATTATACATTAATTAGACATGTCACATCTACACCTGTGCTATCATTATGTATACTATGTATGAATCCTTTTTCTTTTTCCATGCATTGATCACTTGATCAAAAGTAATTACAATCGCTAGCCAGTACATACATATATTATACAATTATCGCCTATTTTCTCCAGTGAAGGTTACATGTGCTATGTACAAATCCCTTTTCTTTTTCCATACATTTGATCACTCGATCAAATTTAAAAACAGTCACTAGTCAAATATGCATGTGTTAT
>JAABOM020000092.1:23875374-23890649 GCA_011800125.2 Solanum clarkiae | reverse complement strand
TCCATCAAATGATATTATTTGATTATATTTTACAAGTATAAAAACATAATGTTGGAAGAGTACCAATTTGTAAGGGAAATGTTTAACTGACATTGTGGAGATAGACATTCAAATAAACATCATTATATATTACTAAAAGTGAGAAGCTTCAAAGTGCAAAGTTGGATTACCAAAGGCTTAAAGGTAGTGTTTGTCTACTATAACTATTCATTTTCTTGCTAATAATCAATTGCCACAAACAATTATTTTGGCCATGAACGGATGCAATTATGTGATAATTCATTATTATGATTTTGGTGAGTGTCTCTTTTTAGTTACTAATTTTATTACTGTTACATGATTAAAGAGTAATTAAATATCGAGAACACACTAAAGAAGAAGTTAGAAGAAACAATTTACAATTCTAGATGTCTTCTTCTAATTAATCTATTTTGTGATTTGGTTATATATGTGCATTTTTAATAGTTTTAGATGAATTATTTTATTTAAAGGGGGAGCTTCAAAGTGCAACATTGAATTGTGAAAATGCCCTTACAAAATTAATTGATCATTTTGTCCTTCTTTAATTTTTTTTTTTAAATGTTGTAACAAAGACTTTGTGTATTCATCTAATTTATGTAATAAGACCAAAAATCATGAAATCCTAGATGTAAAAGAAGTTGGAAAGTCATTATAGATTGATAGACTACCATTTCTCCTCACAAGAAAACTCAATAATGGTACATGTTACCATTTCTCCTCACAAGAAAACTCAATAATGGTACATGTTACCATTTCTCCTCACAAGAAAACTCAATAATGGTACATGTTTAAAGTATAAAAAAAATGTAGAATCTGAAAAGTTCTTTAGTGATTAAATGTAGGCTAATTAATTATAAATGAATATGTGAAATGGCATCCTAATAAACATCAAGAAACACTTTATAAAGGAGCAAATGATTTCATTTTCCTCGAGAATGTTTTCCAGTTGAGCAGATTTTTATTAGTATTTTCTTTTCGATTTGATTTTTTTCTCTTTAAGTAAATTTGCATGAAATAAAGAAAATGAGAGATTAGAACCGTAGGAGTATGTACAGTTGATGAATATATATTGCAATTAAGTAATTGCCAAATTCAATTCTCATTATTTTCAAGTTTTTAAAGATAATATGTGAATACCGTCATCTCTACCTGTAGTGCTAGCAAGATTCATGATGTATTGAAGAAAGGGGATGGTTTCGAAAGGCTGATTTTAGGATTTCCATTAATTGGCCGGTACATTCTTTATAGCTTATTACATTTTTATAGATAAAAAGGATAAATATTCAATTCAACATCTTATGACAACCTACGGCTAAAGAAATGATGTATTGTGTATTAGTAAGGAGTATTATCTTGATTGCTTTAGCTATTTTATTTCATTTAACAATGCTCTAATTACTTTATTTTTTTATAATCATTGTAGAGAAAATGATTACAATTACTTTTGGTCATTGTAAGTTATAATGTAGGAAAGAAGATGTAATATACTAACAGTGATTTCCCTGGAGCGATAAGGAGTTCACCAGCAGTCCACTTTAAGATTGTTTTCTCCGGTCATATCCGCAACGTATTGCTTAATATTGAGGGCCAACTCTTTAAGCTGAGGGCTTCCCAGGACTGAGATAGACTTGAATGAAGCAATATCTCCAAAACTGTCTGGGATTTCTATAAGCTCAGTGCAAAATAGTATTTCTAGTTCCTCGAGCACGGGAAAGGATTTCTCTCCATCAACCTGCCATTTAGAAAAATACATATGATCCAATTTTAGAGATATGAGATTCTGGAAGGTGACTTCCTCCATGTTCCATTCTCTCCCTCCCTCGATTGCTATGTATGTTAGACGCAGTTTTTGAAGGTTGGGTAGTCTTGTGATTCTGGACAGTGAATCGGCTGTCAGATTGAGCCCTTCCAAGTCCAGTTCCTTCAATCTTGAAGGGAACTCATGAGTATATTCACTGAATGAAGTCCAAGAAACTTTATATTCACTGAATGAATTCCAAGAAACTTGTACACGTTCTTCAAGTTCATTAAGGACATCAAATCTTGGGAAAAAAATCTTCTCTCTTGATCTATTTGGTAGTTGTCCGATCCTGACTACAAGGATTTGCAGATTCGGAAACCTTTTGAAAATATCCTTTGTATCTTCTGAACTTGGAAGGTGGAGATGATATAATGATCTCAAATTCTCTAGCTTTGAGTCCTCGTCTGACACTATTGGTTCGTTGATGCAAGGATCAAAGAGAGAACACCACCACATGCACACATCTTGTAGCTTTGCAAGACTCCAAATAACAGGAGATAGTACCATGCCTGATCCCTTGCGGTTATCCACCACCAGAGTTTCTAGATTGTGGAGGTTTGAAAATGACGGAGGGAGAGCTTTTGCCTCTGTCCAAATGTGTAAGAACTTCAAATGAACAAGCATACCGATTTCATTCAGCAAAGAATCTGTCAATGTTGTATCTCGCAGCTCCAACGATTTGAGAAGCCTCAAGTGTCTTAGGTGACATTTGTAGGGAAGTCGAGATCCTTCACACTCATCCATGGATACCTTCAAAGAGAGGAGGCATTTAACACAAGGATTTTCCTTTTCTGCATTGAGCAAAACAAAGTTTATGTCCAATGGAAGGAAAGATCGATCATAACGAACGGTCATTCCACGTGGCATCAGATCACAAGAAGACAACGACAAAGCACTTGAACTTGCTCCTTTCTAGCTTTTCTCGAACAAAAATCATGCACAAGATCATAAAGTTGGCAAATTGGGAATGCACCTCTCTCATTGAAGACTAATACCAAGCTACTGCTAATTAACTCATACATATAAACCTGCATCTCAGTCTGTTTCATCAGTCCTTCGACACTCCATAAATATTTCAAATCAGATATTAAAATACATTCGTCCTTTCGGTATCTTGCAAGGTAAATCAGGCACGGCTTTAGGTGATCTGATAAATGGTCGTAACTTAATTGTACAATCATCATCACTTCCTCTTCATCCTTAAAAACAAAGGAACTCAAATTATTGAGAACTTCAAGACACAAACCCTCTTTCTTCTCCTTCTATGCAATGACTCCACCGATCAAATCAAGTACCAAAGGAAGCCCATCACACTCTCGGGCTATCATTTCTCCGACATCCTTTAGTTTATCAGGGCAACTTTTTTCTCTGAATATCCTTTTCTCTAATAACTCCCAACTTTCTTCTGTTGTTAGCAGTCAAAGAGCAAGAGGATCACTGAGATATTTTGCATGCAAAGCCACTTCCTTTTTTTGAGTTGTTAAAATAACTTTGCTTCCTTTCTGAAATTCAGATGGAAATGGTCTTGTTATCTCATCCCATGTTGCAGTATCCCACAAGTCATCCAAGACAACCAGATACCTCTTTCTAAATAGTTTTTTTCGCAGCTTACAGCAACGTCATCATCTATTTCATCCTCACTGAATCTTTCTTTCAAACCAAGGACTTGATAATAAATTTTCTGCAACAACTTTTTCACGTTACATTCTTGGTCGACTGTGCAGTAAGCATGAACATCAAAATGATCAACGATGACATTATTCTTGTAATCGAGTGTAGAGACTGCAATTGAATGAAGAAAGGATTTGAGAGAATAGAGAAGAATGAGAGAATGAATAGGAGAAGCCTTCTGGGGCTAATTTTCATTACTCAGAAGAGTACAAGTATATACATTTATATATACACAGCTAAGCACTATTCTATCTCCTATACACCTTCCCATGGGATTAATACACAAATCTTACTCTAACTAATTAACCAATTAAGTAACTAACTAATTGAAAATTACTAACTAATCATTACAGTTAGCAACTAATTATGTAATCTGCTGACTATCTTTAATACTCCCCCTCAAGCTGGATCTATTGAAGAGATTCAATAATCCAAGCTTGCCTAGTAAGAAGTCATGTTGTGTTCTTCCTAATGCCTTGGTTAGCAGGTCATCTTGTTGATTTTTAGTATTGATATAGATGGTCTTGATAAGCCCCTTCTGGATCTTCTCTCAAATGAAATGGCAATCTATTTCTATGTATTTTATCCGTTCATGAAACACTGGATTGGCAACAATCTGCAGTGCTGATTTGCTATCACAATAGATGAAGGTTGTCTCTCTCAATCTTACACCCAACTCTTTGAACAAACTTGTGACCCATACAATTTCAGTTGTTAGTGTAGCTAGACTTCTGTACTCTGCCTCTGTGGAACTCCTTGAAATTGTGTGCTGCTTCTTTGATCTCCAGGAAATAAGGGAATCACCAAACTTCAGGACAAAACCAGTGACTAATCTTCTTGTACTTGGGCATGCAGCCCAATCTGCATCACAGTATCCACGTAACTGAAGTTTCTGATTAGAACTCATGAGTAGTCTCTTTCCAGGCTCCAATTTGATGTATCTGATCACCCTTAATGCAGCTTTCCAATGTGATACATTAGGTTTCTGCATGAATTGACTTAGCAACTGAACTGCAAAAGCTATATCTGGTCTTGTAATAGTGAGATAGAACAATTTGCCAACCAATCTTTGATACCTTGGAATGTCCTCATATAAAGTCTTTGGATCAAACTCAATACTAGTCAACTTTTGATTGTATTCTAGTGGTATCATACAAGGCTTGGCATTCCCCAAACCTACCTCAGCTATCAGTTCAAGTGCATATTTCCTTTGATTCATCACAATACCTTCATTGGATCTTATAAACTCAATTCCCAAGAAGTATTTAAGCTGACCCAAATCCTTGATCTTGAAGTGACTGTGCAGAACATGTTTGGTTTCCTCTATCAACCTTGCATCATTCCCTATGAGCAATAGATCATCAGCATACACTAAGAGTATGACCAGTCCATCACCCATTCTCTTTGTGAACAAGGAATAATGTAGATGACTTTGTGAGTAGCCTAAACTCAACAATCTTCAGTCAACTTGGCATTTTATTGTCTTGAAGCTTGCTTAAGTCCATATAGAGATTTCACCAGCCTGCGTACAAGATTCTTGTCCTTCTCAGCACTGTAGAACCCCTTAGGTAGCTCCATATATACTTCTTCAAGTAGATCCCCTTGTAGAAATCATTAAAAACATCTATCTAATAAATGCTCCAATTCTGAGTAGCAGCCAGTGCTATGATGGATCTAACTTTGCCATCTTCACTACTGGAGAGAATGTCTCTTGGTAATCAATCCCCTCAGTTTGGTTGTATCCCTTTGCTACTAGTCTGGTTTTAAATCTATCAATCTCGCCATCAGCTTTATATTTGATCTTGACACCCATTTGCATCCAACAATATTTTTCCCTACAGGTAATTCAACTATCTCCCAGGTTCCATTTTCCTCCAAAGCCTGCACTTCCTGCTGCATAGCATGTATCCATCTGCTGTCTTTGATTGCTTTCTCAAAATTCCTTGGCTCAACCTCTGTAGAAAACATGGATAAGTAGGCTTTGTACTTTGATGATATATTGTCACAAGAGACATAGTTACTTTGAGAGTGATGATGAGTTCTAGTTATTTGAGTCACATAATCTTTCATCCAAATAGGAGGGTGATGATTTCTGGTAGATTTCCTGCCTGTAACTTCTTCAGCCCTTCTAGGTATCAAATCAGCTGTAGTGATGGCATTATCAGACTGACCAGCAGGTCCTGCATCAGAAATGACTTCCGATTCTGGTGGAGCATCATTCATAACCATGGGATAATTGTCCAAGTGTATATCAGCTGCAGAGATAGGCATAGGTAGCTCTCCATCCTCATTACATCTAGGAAAGTCATCTGATATTGCAATAGGCTCAGTAGGGAATAATTGTTTCTGTGTGTTGAGTACCTGTCTGAAAGGGAACATACTTTCCTTGAATATAACATCTCTGGTGATGATAAGCTTCCTTTGAGACAAACTATATAGTAGATATCCTTTCTGAGTTGGTGAATACCCCATCAGGACACAAGCTTCAGCTCTAGGAGAGAACTTGTCTTGTTTGATCACCTTGGTTGCATAGTATAGGCAACCTATAGTTCTCAAGTGATCAATACTGGCTTTGTATCCATGAAACTGCTCATATGGAGACTTTCCTTGCAAAACTAGAGTAGGAAGTCTATTTATCAAATAGACAGCAGATAACACACATTCTCCCCAAAATCTGATGGGGATGTTGCCCTGAAATCTGATTGCTCTGGCCACTTTAAGTATATGCCTGTGTTTCTCTCAATCACTCCATCTTGTTGTGGAGTATATGGACAACTACTCTCATGAATAATACCAAGAGACTTCAGCAAATTACAACATTTGTTAAAGAATTCAGTCCCATTATCATTCCTTACCTTCTTAACATGTCTATTAAACTGAGTTTTCACTAATGTCAAAAAGGATTTTAACACTAAAAACACATCGCTCTTCAATTTCAGTAGATATAACCAACACATTCTTGAGTAATCGTCAACTAGGTTTGAAAAAATCTGAAACCATTATGAGTAGCAATCTTATATAAAGTCCTCATACATCCAGATGAATCAGATCAAAGATAGCTTGTGTACTAGATACACTCAAATGAAAAGGCAATCTAGTCTGTTTGGCAAGTGGATAGGCAGAGCACTTATTACGTTCATCATTGTCACTGAAACTTTCATCTAAGAATAGATACTGTAATACTTTTACAGAAGGAGTCCTAGTCTATTATGCCATAACAACTTACTTGTCTGCACTAAAATCTTGTGTCATCAACACCTTTTGAGTTCCCTGGCTCTCCTCACAGTGTAATCCAGTAGGAAAATGGTACAGTCCATCAATCTCTTTACCAATCCCCTTCACCCTTCCACTGAAGAGGTCCTGAAGCACAAAAAACTCAGGAAAAAGATTAACTGAGCAATTTAATTGCCTTGTCAATTTAGACACTGAAAGTAGATTATGCTTGAATGCAGGTACCGCTAACACATCTTCTAAAACATTTCCATCAGTTGTGCTACAACAACCAGTGTGTGATACTTGTGCAGTCTCACCAGTGGATAAATGAACCATTTTATTGACACAACTAGATGCATGACAAAGCTTATCTAGTTTATGTGTCATGTGATATGTAGCACCTGAGTCAACTAATTCAATTTCCCTTTCCTCTCTCAATCTTGATCTGTATGCTATCACTGTTTACAGATGAAGCATTGGATATGGTGATTATACCTGCCATGTTTGCCATGTTATTTGGTTCCTTGCCTGAGCTTGAACTTGCTTCTTCCTTCTCCAGCATATGTAGGATTCTATTGTACTGACTTGGAGTAAAAGTAGGATGTGTGGGCATAGTTGGACCAGGCTCAATGTCTTTTCCTTTCATCATAGGAGCAATAAGAGCAAAGTCATCCCCCAATTTCTATCTCATCTTTGGAAGTAGCTACATGATTTACTACATCATGATTCCTCTGCAATCTGTTATTCTGCATGTTGTTGGTCCTAACTTCTTATTAAACTTCCAGTCAATTGGATAGCCAACAAGCCTATAACAGATATCCCTAGTGTGTCCATACATCTTGCAATGATCACAGACCATATTCCACTTCCTTCTCTTCTTATGATTGTTGAAATGTCCTGTGTTATTGCCTCCTCCTGCATAGTAAGCTCCCTTTCCAGCATACAATGCCATAGTCTCATTCACCTCTCCATTCACTTTAGATCCAGTAGTCACACACTGGCTTTCATCAGAAATGATCATAGCATAGGCTCTACTCATATTAGGCAAGGGATTCATCATAAGGATTTATCTACGAGCATGACTATACACCTCATTCAATCCCATTAGAAATGCAAACAGGCATAAGTATTGGATGTGATCAACATAAGTCCTAGATTTGTCACAATTACAAGTAGGTGGAGGGACTAAGGTATCAAATTCATCCCATAAAAATCTCATTTTAGTAAAATATCATGAAACTATTATGTTACCTTGACTCAATGTGCAAATTTCTCGATGAAGCTGATAGCTCCTAGATCCATCAACTTTATTGAATCTCTTACTTAGATCAGCCCAAACCATTGCTGCATCTGAAGCATACACAATTCCACTTAGTAACTCCTTGGACACTATATTCATAATCCAAGCAAGCACAAATGCATTGCACTTTTCCCATTGCTCCTCTAACTCAGATTTGTAATGAGACTTCTTGCATGTACCAAGAATAAAACCAAACTTACTTTTCGCACGAAGTGTAATCATCATTGATCTACTCCAGAGTGAATAATTCTAAGCTCCTGTGAGCTGCACTGAGGTCAGAATACTACCTGGAGTGTCTGATGGGTGAAGATATAGAGGATGGTTGTGGTTCTTCGAGACTTGATCTAGAGTTTCAGCCGAAACTGTAACTGCATCGATGTTCAAAGTTGTTGTTCCTTCCATCTCCTTCAAGCTCTTATTAATGGCTATCTGAATGAGCTACAATTACTGATTTGAATTCCTCAAACCTGATTGCTCCGATAACATGTTGTAATCGAGTGTAGAGACTGTAATTAAATGAAGAAAGGATTTGAGAGAATAGAGAAGAATGAGAGAATGAGTGGGAGAAGCCTTTTAGGGCTAATTTTCATTATTAAGAAGAGTACAAGTATATACATTTATATATACAGAACTAAGCACTATTCTATCTCCTATACACCTTCTTTCCATGGGATTAATACCCAAATCTTACTCTAACTAATTAACCAATTAAGTAACTTACTAACTGAAAATTATTAACTAATCATTACAGTTAGCAACTAATTATGTAATTTGTTGAGTACCTTTAATAGTTATCATTATAAACTCTGTTAGCTAAAGTAGTTTTTCCAAGCCCTAGCATGCCGACTATAGAAATGACATCTATCTCCGCTTGTCCACTGGTGAGCTTCCTGATTATCCACTCTCTCTCCTCCTCAAAACTGACGATTATTTTATCAGTTGTTTATGACCTGTTTTCAACTGGCTTGTTGGGAGAGTTTGCAAAAACGATACTCGTGTTCTTGGATATCTTCTCTTGTACCTCTTTCTTGACAATCTTGATCTTTTTTATGGTATCAGGAGGTGAGAAGATAAGCTGAAAGAGACCATGATCTCCGGCAATAATTGAGTTAATAGCATGTTCAGCTGCATATGCCGCAGCTAGAACACAAGTCCAGAGATCTCTATTCAGTTTTTGCTCAACTTTCCCGAAGAACGAAGCTATGAGCTCTAGGTCCTCTTTCACCAACCTGATTTCTTTTTTAATCAAAGCAACTGTATAAGCATTGAAATTGATCAAGTCATTTAAGTTTCTGAGTAGAAGATTCATGAAGAGTGGTCCATCACTCATGGGGAAGCAGAGCTGAGACGAGTCTGCACGGGCTTTCAAGAAAACATTCTTTAGATCTTCCTTGAGGATTTCAATAGTTTCCATCAAGTTTAGACCTGCACCACTTGTTGTGTGGATATTGTTTTCTAAGTCACAAACAAGAACGAATACCTCCTTTGTAAGTTCTTCAACATGTGCCATGAGAACAAACAATTTGTCATGATGAATAACGTCCTTGGGGACATCAGTAAGAATAATCAATAGGAACTCTAGAATGACATGAATGTTAGTTGCAGAGGAGCTAGGAGTGACAACATTAACCATGTACTCTTGCAGATGAATCAAAGATTCTCTAAGAATGTTCGGAGAGTCTTCTAGGAGCTGCTGGATGAAGCTTCCAACTTCTTCCGACTTTAAAGCTTCCAAAGTTGTAGAACACATGTGCATAACCTTCAGTTCAACAGGAATAACTTCCACAAGTAGTTTAACAAGCTTGAAATAAACTCGAGATTTATGTGACGGAAGTTGGGGATCCAAAAGAATAAAACAGAAGTTTAAGTTGAGGTAACACATATTCAACTGCCTCGCACTTAAGGGAACCATTTACGTTCAACCTATGAAAATCTCTTAAATTGCCAAATACGTTCTGAAGAAGCTCATATCGAGTCATAGATGGGAGAATCAAGTCAGAACAACCTTTGGGCAGATATTGGAGATACATGAGGCTGGCATCCAAAAGTTCAACCAAATGATCCTCGGCCATGGTCACATGACTTGGTTCAGCATAGGTATGTGAGCTAAAATAACTTTTGATATTTTCTACGAGGCAAAAAACATCGTCATACTTCAAATTAACCAACATGTCCTCTCCACTCCGATGCAAAAGTGACTGCTGAACCAGATCATGAATCTCATTTGATATGCAAGACATTTCGTCATTACAACCTTTCGAACAGAAAGAGTAATGAAGATGAAAAATTCCAGACAAAATCGTTAGCTCCAATATCAGATATTCAATGTCATACTTGTCAAGAGAAATTTGAACTCGTCCATTACTTAACCTCTCTACGAAATCTAGCAGATGAGCAATGTCCTCGCGAAGATAATGGATGACACTTGAAAAAAGACCAAATGTTGTTTTCAAAAGTTTTAATGCATAAATAATGATAGTTCAAATAGGAAAAAAGGGAACAACTGATAGTTACAGTGTGAAACTCGCGAAGACGTGATAGTTCAGGTATGTTTTAATTGCAAACTCTATTACTCTTAAATTTCAACAGGCAGCTATCACAAGTGCAGAGGACTTTCTCCATAATAACCTAATATATAAGTTACAAGCATCTATTACAGCTTAAATCTTAAAGATTAAAAAAAAAAAAAAAAAGCCCAGTGCACTAAACTCTGGTTATGCACGGCATCTAATGAAGAGCCAAACCACAGGAGTTATTCTGAACGTAGTATACTGAGGCCACTAAGGCCCGATTCTCGAGATCTAATACGTTGCTATTATTATGATTTATTATTTACAAGATCAATCTAACGCGCGGCCCTTAAACCATAACATATGATTTCATATAGTTTAGGAGAGGTGGCAAAGTAAGTCCAAACATAAGTAAGCCACCCAACCCGCCCATAATTTTATGGGTTGGGTTCAGTATGATTTAGAATTGGACTAATTTTCAGCCCAATATAATTTAACTCATTATAAAATAATTCTAAGCATTTGTTTTGCATGTTCAATGCTAGTCTTAAATTAAGTGAGTTGAATTGGGTGGGTCATGACCCAACCCGAATTTTAACCCATTTGAGCCCAACCCATTTGAGCCTAAAGTACATTTGGGCAGGTCAAGACCCAACTCAATATTTAATTCAGGTCATTTTAACCTCCTCAATTTCAGCCCAACCCGCCCATTTGACATCCCTATAGTTTAGCTTATACAAAAAAGAAATTAAATTATTGATTCTTTTAAGTTATACAGATTATGTTCACAACCGAAGTTCCATAAAGCAGCAAATATACTTACAAAAGTAGATTAATTATGAATGAATAAATAAATATTATATGACATACCAATGATTTGTTTTCTTCCCCTTCTGATTGTTCCATTTTTTTTATTTATTTTTTTTTGCTCTTTCCATTCTCATTAATCAAACCAAAATTAGCTCTTTTTTTCCCCCTTCCTTCCAACTTCTCAAGAAAAATAATTTACATCAAGGTAAGAATGAAAATGAAGGAAATTAAAGGTGTGGCTAGAATCTTTTCTTTTCCTTTAGAAGATAAGCCCACTAATAATTTCTCACAAGGTGGGTTCCATTTGCAATTGTTCCAATTTATGATATTAATTATTTTTTGTCCTTGGTAAAAAATAGTAATTTTTTTAGGTGCATAAGTTTATATATTTATATTACAATATTTTATAATTTATGTCGAGAGGCATAAATTTGATTATTAAAAAATAAAAATTAAAGATCAACTCATTTAAAAAAATCAAAATATGCAAGTTATTATTCCTATGAACAGTAAGGTATTACTCCCTTAGTTTCAGAATAAGTGATATTTTAAAATGTCACTTGTGAAATTTATTTATTTTCTATTATTATTAAAAAAATTATTTTTCTCATTTTTAGAAAATTTATTTTTTTTAAATTTTGACCAATCAATAACAAAAAATTTAAAAAATATTTTTCAAAGGTTTTATCAGAAGTGCTTGAAGAAATTGTAAATTATAGTATTGTGAATTGGACAAATTAGATTAAAAGTTACAAAAATTTTTATATTTTGATTGTATTGAATCATTCGATCGAAATAAAAACAACTGATCTTTTCAATAGAGAATTACTGCCATCGACAGTATGAATAAAAGGACTTGTGAAGACATCATTTAACGCAAATAACTATATTGTATCTCATTAAACTGAAATGACCGTACATTTTTTCGTCAAATTCAGAGAGATGTGCTTTTTCTTTTAAAAAATAATTACATTAGCTAAATTAACTACACAATAAATTCAAAAATATAGAAGCTAATAGAGGCAGTCCACCACCGCGCGAAGCGTAAATAATTTACCTAATTTATTACACAACAACAATTTACCTAATTTATTATAAAAAGAAAAAAAATTAAAAGTCAGGTTTGGGAGAAAAATTTATTTATACTTAATGAAACAAAGTTAATGTTATTGCAGCAACAACATACTCAGTGAAAATAAATTTATTGCAATGAGAATAAAATTAAAAAAAATCTTTATTAACATGTTTTGATTTCAAATTTTATACTCCAACAATTTTATTGAAGGTAGTTTGTTAATTTTTAGAAGTTGAAATTTATAAAATGGTAGATTTGTATCTTAAAGCCTTAAGGAGAAGGGAGGAACAGTTACGATTTTTGTTGGTTCATTATTTTTGTTGAGCACACACTTTTCGTTGTCCAGTTCTGTCTTATCAAATAGGATTGACTTTTTACAACTTCGCAAAAATTGTGGGCTGGACTAGTTATGATAAATAGATCTTATGTGGATGAAAATTATTGGCTAGTGTCCACTCAACTATTTGAGCATAATGCAATGATATTGATTCCAATTATTTGAAGATGGAATACTTGATCGAAGATGCAGTACAGTAGATAGCAGGTGTGTTCATTTTGACTCTTAGCGAGATCAATAAATAGGCGATGTACCATCTTGCTACTATATGCATTTTTCTTGCAATGACAAATTCATTGGTCCTTTTTTCCTTTCTCGATTTAAAGAGAGAAGAGGAAGGAGGATCTAATGATCTTTTATCATTTTATTGATAAGATTTTAATGAAAGTTGATATGGCATAAGTGTCAATTATCGCTATACTTTTATTATTTTTTAAAAGAATGATTTTTTTTAATTGTTGTTAATCGCTATTATGAAATAGATCTACTTTATTATTTATTCATTTTATTTTACATAGAGTAATTTGAGCAATAAGACATTCATTTATCTTGTGTCATGTATTTGTAATTTTTTATTAGTTTTTTGTTTTGTTATTGTTTAATTGTCTATTCAATTGTTACTCTTTATATATCTATAA
This sequence comes from Solanum clarkiae, assembly GCA_011800125.2. NCBI lineage: Eukaryota > Viridiplantae > Streptophyta > Magnoliopsida > Solanales > Solanaceae > Solanum > Solanum clarkiae. The sequence goes on along the minus strand of JAABOM020000092.1, from coordinate 23,877,273 downwards.
CTCTCATATTTTTTATATTCATAACCTCTAAATATTTAATTAAGATTTTTAAAACATCTTTTGGTATTCCTTCATTTTTATTTGTATATTTAGCTAAAAGTTAAAAATGTTTTACTATTACTCTATTGTTAAGTTAAGCTTTGAATGTCAAGACATTATGTTCATTTATTTATGACTCTAAAGATTTCATGAAAAGTTATCTTGTCCAAAGTGTGAGTTGGTTTCAAGACATACCTCAGCATGAGTTGTACGAATAGCGTATTTACTATATGTGTTATTTAGCATAGCGTATCTATTTTTTTTAAAAAAAAAATAGTCTAGTCAGTTAAAGATTTTGCATAACTACTCATTATGCATAAATTACAGAGTTTAAGGAAAACTTGATAGTTCCTAATGCATTATTTTATCTCTATAGAACATGACTACTTTCTTGTTAAAGAAAACATTACCAGTTATAAGAAAGTATTATTAGTCTTTTTAAGAAAAAAAAAAGTAAATTTAGATAAATATCTTGAGTCAAGGCTCCAAGTATGAGATTTTCAATTTTTCTCTAAAGTGCAATATTTTTATAGTTATTGTGCATAATGCATGTTTTAGAAGTAGTATTGAGCGCCAATGTGGATACAAGCTCAGATAACTCCAACCTCATAAACTACGTAGCTAACGTAAGATAGGATTGTACCAGATATGCAACTTCTCATATGCCACTGAGATGACCCACTTTAGATGGATCCATAAGTTTAGCTTCATCCCTTACCCTGGCAAGCTATTGGATTGCTCTAGCAATATGGGCAAGATATTTTATCATCATGATGCTCATAGTGATGGTTGTCAATTAGAGAAACGCCCCCAAGTTGAAGTGCAACACCTCTCATATGCTTCAAAAATTGTAACACCCCAATTTTTTTTAAGTTAAGACTAAGCCATTCTTCATAGGATATAGGATTTTAGATAATGATTCTTAATTGAGTATAAGTATTAAAGTCAAATTCTTAATGTGGGAATAGAATTGGAGAAGATCTAAGGTCACACGAACCCTCTAGTACGAAGCTAAGCTAAAAATTTTCTTAGCATTTGAGTTCTAACGTAAGATTTTATAAAAGGTAGATGGACCAGTGACTTTTAGGTTGTATATATATGCTAGGATCAATCCCTAAGTATTTAAAGTATATTAGATGTGATCTAGAGTCATAATGGATCTTTTACATCAAGTCAAGTCCAAAGAATTTCTAGCAACTAAGTTTGCGTATGAGTCGATAGAAGGGTCTACTTCAAATGATCATATATCCTAAATTATAATGAGTTAGGTGACCCATAATATATCATATCGAAGGTATTTCAATTAGCTTTCTAATTCATCCAATTTTGCCTTAATCGAAATTCGGAGTAGAAAGTTATGACCATTTCAGTGAAGGAGTGCAGAGTTGTCTAAAGGTCTGCGCTCGGAGCGCATCACAGACCTGACGCGGACTCTTACTGGATCAGCTATGATATTTTTTTCATTTATTTTGATGGTACTTTTATCTTAAAACTTTTGGAGGCCTATTTAGGGTTCTAAAACACATAAAACGTCAGTTCTCATATTTAAAAAAAAAAATCTCTCCTTCATTCCTAAACATAAACACTTAAGAATCATCAAGAAAATCATCAAGTTAGGATTAGCTTCCAAGATTCCTCCTCAAAGTAAGTTATTCTTCATGAATTTCAAGATACCCAACTTAGATTTCTTTATCTATTCATTAATCTCTAATAGAATATTAAATCATAACCTAGAGTTTGAAGAAGACGAATTTAAGAATCCCAAGAAAGGATTTCTTGATTTTTCTTTTTCAAGAATGTAGGGTTCTTCATCAAGAACTCTAAAGATTCTAAGTCAATAACTCAAGAATCAAAGAGATT
>JAABOM020000092.1:23844660-23859311 GCA_011800125.2 Solanum clarkiae | reverse complement strand
AGGTCCTAAGGAGGAGTCGTGGTTACACATGCATCCCACTCCCAACAATTACCTCAATTGCATTCCTCATATTAAAAAAAATGTTTTTAAATTTTTAATTCTTTATTGTGAATTACGACAATAGTGGAGATAAATAGTTTTAAATTTTTACAATTTTTTAACCTAGAGAAGATAAGAAAATTAAGTTTAGAATAATGGCATAATACTTAAATAAATGGACATTTGAATTTGATCTTAGTTAGCAAATAAATCTTTCAATTTTGAGAGTATATATCTCTAGACATATCAACTTGATCTCAACTAACATCTAAACACTAAAGTTATCCCCATTGTGTCTCATAGACATCAGATACTAATATGGTATATTTTTAAAAGAATCTAAATGATCATTTCGTAAGTTAAAATATTTGACTAACACAATGAAAATAAAGATGAAATATTTATATAATCATATTCAAAATTTAAATATTTATATATCTAGAATAATTAAAGACAAGGGGGCTGCTTGGAGAATCTATCGTCTGCATTAGATTTGCTTTTGCACTTGCGAGAATGTGGAAACCAATATGTTGCTTCAACCAAATCCTAAAGACTTAGATCTATTGATTTAAAATAGGGAAATGTGGTTCCTAAATTCTAACTTAATATTAGTTGCGAAATTAGTATTTTTATTAAAACAATAAAAATATAAAAAAGCAGTAAAAATTCAACATGTAAAATACTTTTATATATTCAATATAATTTTATAATGAAAAAAAATTTGAATTAAATCCTTGCTCCTAGTCCTCACAGACCATAACAAATTCAAAATTAATCACCTTTTTCCCACTTTCCACAACATGTGATTAACTTTTGTATATCATTATGTCCACTTGCTGTCAACTTTTAATTATTTTTTCACCCACTTGTTATTAACTATTTTCTAAAACATCACGACTAATCCTATTTTATGTGCATAAATACAAGAACTTGCTTATTTTGTATAGATCTCTAGTTGCTAGAGAAAGAACGGATACGATCGGATATCGCAAAAATGACTAGAGGGTATGTGATTCTCATGTTCTTGATGGCTATAGTTGCCTTCTGCAGCCATCAACAAGTGGTGGCGAAAAACATCGCCACCTATTCACAGTCGCGCCCTAGCGCGGCCAATAGTTGTAGTAATAGTGATAAGAGGAAAATAAAGAAGTGTATGACAAAAACAGTCTCTATAGATAAATGTTGCCCACTATTTAAGAGGACAATTGGTACTAATTGTAAGTGCTACCAATATGCTGATGATTTGGATAATCAAGCTTTAATTACTCTTGAGAGTTATTGTGATGTCAATAATCCATGTAAAAGTGTTCAAGTAAGTTCTTTCTTCTATGCTTATGGCTAGATGTTTCTTCTTTTGTGATTCCCTTTTATTGAACTTGAATCTTGTATAATGAAAATTCCGATTAATCAATGTAAAAATGTCACATGGTTACTGCTAGAACCTCACAAACATTTTGTGAAAAATGTACCAGAAAGAGGTGGTTGGTGGGAGCAGGAGTGGCACAATGGAAGCTATTGCCACCAATTCAGCCAGCCCAAGCAAAGGTAAAGACTTGCATGACAAAGACAATCTCCATGGATGCATGCTGCCCAACATTCAGAAGCATACTAGGCAAGAGCTGCCCTTGCTATAATTATGCCATGAAATTAGACAATCAAGTTTTGATTACTCTTGAAGCTTGTGATGTTAGCGATCCTTGCAAGAAAGTGCAAGTAAGTACTGTTCTTTGCCCAAAAGTACTTTTTTTTTTCAAAAGCATTTTTGAGAAAATACACTTGAAATTTTAAAAGTTTGGCCAAACAGACGGACGGATCATTACTTATTATTTTTGCGCTTTCTCATATACCAAGATCTTACCTTGTATTTGATGCATTGAAGAACCAAGTAGAAGTAGTTTTTAAATTTCGTTTCCCTAAAAAAAGAAAAATAAAATTTATGCACAAAACATCTCACATTAAAAGAGTCTGAAGAAGGACCTCAACCCAAAGATGTGATGTAGATAACCTAAACTTCACTAGATAACTAGTTGAGAATTTTCCCACAATTTGATTGTCAAATTCTTCAAAATTTTTAAGTGACTTCCAACATTTATGAAATCCAATGTACATCTTTTTTCGACTTTTTAAGAGAATGAAAATATCGTACATATCACAAATAAACAGCTTTTAAGATCACATTTGATTCACTTGTAGCTAGGGCTATCTGATTCTCACAAAGTTATTCGAATCTAATGGTTATTTTTCTACTTTCAGGTGATACAAAATCAAGCTCGCCAAGATGGAGATGGAAGAAAATATTATTATAATGAATGTTTGATTCCTAGTTTTGTATGAGTTGAACCACTCCTATTTTATCTAAAAGACTTTTTGAGCAATAACTTAACTTCCTTTTGCATTACATATATTCTCATAGCAAACTTTTGAACTAAAACTAGACACTCAATATGTATGTCATATATCCTCCCCCACGGAGGTGACTCTCACCTTATCCCTTATTTCAACTTTGACCACCAAAAAAAGCTATGGTAATGTTTCAATTGGGAGTATTACATCATACCGAGTGCACCCTCAGTTGTTAATATAGACTTCTCAGCTCAAACTTAGTTGATTTGCTCCTTTTTAAGTTGAATCCAAATTACTTATCCATAAATAGTAGTACAATAATATCCTCATGCTATTGATGTACTAGCTTAACTTGGTAAGGTTATCATGGAAATTAAAATCTAAATTGTTTAACTTAAACACTTAAACCAGACTTTCTTTTCTTAATTTCCTTGTCAAGAAGGCCATTTATTTACGAGAGGCTGAGCAGCTCCTCGCAATGCAAATCAAAACTTCAAGAAACTATTGGAACGTAAGAAATTGGCAAAAACCTTTGTCCCCAGAGAAAGAGAAAGATTGTAATGTTATAAATTATAATATCTTAGAAACTTACTGCATCCCTTTTAGCACCAGGGCCATTTTGCATCCCTCCAAGTGAAGCCATGATTTCTTGAAGTTGATTGAGCTGCAGGATTGGAACAGTGGTCTCCGGCCTGTTGATTGTTCTGTGTCTCAAATACGAACGCCGGACAACATTGAAGCTTCTCATCAGACAGTATGGCGTCTTCTTTGTATCTAGGATTGTAGTACCTTGGATGTTGCAAGAAAGGAACACCCTTCCACCAAAGCTTGAGAGCCTATGACGTAGCAGATTAAGGCCACAAACAATATGATAAGCCAAATTTAGTTAATCCTTAATAATTTATTTGTAAACAAAATAACTTAAAGGCGATAATGAAGTAAATAACCATATTGAAATAATAAAGAGAGAGAAAGGGTGATTCTTAGGGATTGCAGCAAGCTGAAGGACAGCCAACAGTAGCAACGAGCAATGTATAAACAATGATTGTGCTACAGTATCTGTAAATGAATGTGTCAATGTGTATCATAAGGGCTACCTGCCAGTATATCCAAAACGCAACCTTGTGAGGCATAAGCCAGAAGAATAAATCTAGATCAGTATGCATGGAGGATGATATTCTTTTGGCCATCAATGAAGCTATGAAATATTCACCATGTTTCGGATGATTTACTGAGATTGTTACAAATAGATTATCCCCAGGTGTATTTGTTTTCATGGTCCAGTTTCCTAGCATATCCTGCCATCATTTCCACAAAGCTTGTAATGAATGTCAATCTAAGTTAAAATTCAAGAATAAGGTAAAATTGGATTTTTAACATCGAGTCTTACAGGAGGAAGATTTAATCTATCAAACAAGAAAAAGTATGTGAGACTGGACAACTGAGAACCAAACAAAGTCCCGAAATGCCACGATTAGAATAGAGGAAACTTTCAACATGGTAGCCATGCCATGTAGCATGGGTAAAAAGGATCAATAGCTTGTTCAGCCTCACTACATTAGCTTTGTTTGTACTTGTCAGAGAGTAAATGTATATGCTTAGTATTGCATACTAAATTGTATGTCAACCTTTGCTCTTGCCTCAAAATGATGGACATTTTCTCTTAACACTCGTATAATTAAATGAGGCGCAAGCAGAAGTACTTAACCACTCTGCATATAGCCAGACCTAGCTTTCATCCGTCTGTTGCAAGCAGAAGTACTTAACCACTCTGCATATAGCCAGACCTAGCTTTCATCTGTCTGTTAAAATGTAATGCTATACCTTAATTTTTGTCCTTGAGAATCAGCTAGGCTCTAGTAACGGCAGGAAACTTTAGAAACAACGACAAAGAGTTCTGATTTCAGGCTCTGCAACAGCAAGGACGTCCCACCAAAATTGTATAATGCCTACAGTATCTTGGACCCAATAACAGGCAACATAGAAAACTGTATGCATTTCTAAACCATCTCAACCTTTACGTGACAGTTTTGAGGTATGTATAATGATAACAATAATGCTAACGAGAAAGCAACATAAAATATCAGCAGAAAAGATGGAATAGAAAGAACAAGCTCCATGAACATATGAAATAACAAATCAAGTGTGACACTGACGTAATGCATCTCAAAGGTCACTAAAATCAGATTAAAATAGAGATAAACAAAGGGCAATTAGGTGATCCCTAAAGTGGCTTACCATGAAAGGACTAACATGAAGAGATTTTGCAACTACATCCGAATTTGGGTTGAACAGAAATGATACTCTTTCACCCCATGGGGTGTTAGTCACCTGAAAAGAATTCAGTCAGCAAACAGGCAGAATCATGATAAATAATTTGACTGTTTGATCTAAGAAACATGGAATTGGACATGCACAGGGTGGAAATTAGCAGAGATCTTCCTTTTAATTGGCTCAGGGTAAAAAGGTGTGAGGAACCTCTTAGGTAAACAAATTCTGGTTGCTGATAGTCGCTTATGGATAGTACACAGGCACAAACTCCTTGTCTACAATTTTGAAAGTATTTCCGAATTTAGGCTTCGATTATTTATCAATTAGGATGATTCACCTCAGCGATGCATTTCTTCAAATTCTTCAAGGAGCCTTCAGTATCATAGCAATAATACAAACTCAATGGGTTTTGCACATATCCCACACTGGGCGGTATTGTCAACAAGAAACTGTTTTACAAAAGACGAATAATTAGTCCATGAACCCATAACATTAAGAACACTAAAACATTTTTTTACAGATTATGAACTGTCAGATGTCTGATTTAGTGCGCACTAGTGATATCTTGTCCCATGCCTATGCCTCGAGATGTCATGATGTATTTCATAAAGACCCAGAAAAATGGAATTCGTATTTTGATTTTAATACTAAAACATTATCTAAGAAGTAATCAACCATGAGAAACATATATTACCACATCCTTTTCCCTTCAACAAGAAACTGCTTATAAATCAAAGAGGCAGGCCTCTGCAACCAACTTAGCATAATTCCATATTATTTCACAAAGAGCAATTTAGTATTAGAAAATTGCAGCTGCAATTCAGCCAAATGAATATATCTGACTTGCTAGTATCACATTAACAAATTCAATTCAAGAGAAAACTACAACAGAAAAAAGAAAAAACTTGGCTAACACACTATTTGGATAGTCATTATATATTGTTTCATAATATATCGTGCTGAGGGTTCCCAGGAAACAACCTCTCTACTTTTATGATGTAGTGGTAAGGTGTGCGTACATTCTACCCTCCCCAGACCCCACTTGTGTAATTGTTGTTGTTGCATAATATATCGCGCTGAACTATTTTGTGTTGTATTATATCATACTATATTATTTTAATAAATACACAACAAATATGTTTGACTTTCAGCATAAGTGAATGCTTTCTATCTACTCCCTTGGTTCACCTTTGGTTATCAACTTATTCAGGTCGAACTACATGAACTTTGACCAATAATTTAAATATTGACCAATACTTTAAACATATTAATATGTAAATAATTGCAACTTATAACATTTTTCATATAGTTTTCAACCATCTTAATTTTAAATATTAAATTTAGCTACTATCAATTTGCGTTTAAAAATTTAGTCAACTTGAGCTAAAAAACAAAATAATTAAGTAAAACCGAACGGCAAAACAAGTAAAATTGAACAAAAAGAGTGTCTACCAAAAGGTAATTAATAAGAGGAACAACACTTACACGGGACCAGTGGTGCCGGAAATGAGTCGAGCTTCATGAGCTGAGAGGTGATCAGGTGGCGGATTAGACGAACGATCAAGGTCAATTAGTGCATAACGAACCGGATACCGAAATGAATGATGAACCGGACGACGTCGTTCGTGCCATACGGTTCCTTCATAAAGCGAAACAGAGCCTTCTCCGTCTCCGGCTCCAGCTCCGGCTCCGGCAGCGCCACATCGGAAACCTAACCGGCGGAAAAGGACAAAAATAGAGAGTGTGAAGGACGTGAAGGATGTGGAAAGCATAGAGCAGAGAAGATAGACCAATTCCATCACTATATCTTTGAATTGGAATTATCATGGAGAAATTTTATTTTATATTAGTAATATTTAATAAAGTATCTTTTTTTTTACAAAATAAGAAAAATAAGTCAGTTATAAGTTAGATAACAAAAATCCAATCCAAACAGGCTCTTATAGTTCTTTTATTCTATACTCTTTCCCTCTATAGAACTTGGGGCTTTTGGGGCCCGGACCAATTTTTTAGAAAATTATACGAGTTGATCCCTAATTAGTTTATCAAGAGCCCTAGCAGGTCTGACAGGCCTAATAGAATTTTATAGACTAAGAATTAAGAAATAAATTATTTTAATAGTTTTTCGTAGGTGTTAGTCTATGGAATCTGGAACTGCTATGGGTCGGACTCAATTTTTTCGAAAAAATACACCAACGTGTCTATGATGAGCCCGCCAAGAGCTCTAGAAGGTCCGAAGGTGTTGGACGAGGCCTAGTAGGATTTTATGAGCCAAGAAACAAGAAACTAGTGATTTCAGCAGTTTTTTGTCGATATTAGTTAGTCCACGGAATCTAGGACTGCCGGAGGCTCAGGCCTAATCTTTTCGAAAAATTATACCAACCTCATCCGTAACGAGCCCGTCAAAAGTCCTAGTAGGCTTGACATGTCGAAAGACGCTTGGTAGCATTTTATGAGTCAAGAAATGGAAAACAAGCGATTGCGATAGTTATTTTAATGTTATTAAAATAGCACTTATTTTGAAGATGGAAAAGTAAAAAATAAAATTTAAAAGGAAAAGAAAAAGAAAAAAAGATAAATATATATTATGTATACATAAAATAAATAAATTAACCGAAATAAATAAAAAGGAAAGGAAAAATAAATAGTATTACTTAAAACAAAGAAAGGAAAAGCAATTTCTCCTCCTCAAATTTCAACGCTTTCTTTACGTGTCTTTAATTCTCCCACGAAGATTCAGATTCCGGTCAGTTCTCGCCGGTAAATCCCTCCGTCACCGGCGAATTTCGTCTCCCGTCGATCGCAATGAATCCCGAATAGTAAGTTCCATTTATCGCATCATATTTGTTGGAGCATTCAAATAGATCAGCTCTGTAATAATCTCGCAGATTAATTTGTCCAGATTTCGTTTTGATTATTCATCATTTAGCATTCAGTTTTGAGAACTGTGGATTTTTTTTTGCTTGAATTGAGATTAGCGAATTCATCTGGGAACCCTAAGTCATTAAAATCGGGATTAGCTGCTAACATTTGGGATTAATGATTATATCTTGCTTTTCTATTCAATTTTTTACATCCGTTTGGGGAATTGTTAGATATATGTTCGTTGGATCCAATTAAACATCTGTGATAGCAGGGATGAGGGTGAAAATGCAACACATTTCATCCTTGAGCTTATTACCATTAGCTTTGACTGTTTGTTTAGAAATTTATACGGAAAAACTCACTGGCAGATGTTAAAACCATGATTGTTAAGTGCGGGATAGAGAAATTTAGGAATTTTTGCTTTTCGTGCATGCTGTACAAGGATCTGATATTCTGATATGATTCGAAATGGTTTTCTGTTCAAATATATTTTAGATGTGGTTATGACTTATGGTTGAAGACTTGAAGTTGCCTCGAACCTACACCTGCTGAACTCAATTCAAAATATCGCTTTTTTGCACCATCATAATATACAACAACAAAGGATGCTGGTTGAGCATCAGAATATAAAAAGAATTGTTCTTTGAGATCTATAATCCATGTATATCTACGCCTAACAAACTATGCTTCAGTGTCAATACTAACCTAGTTGAGGTTGGCTGTATGAATTCTCAATATCATGTTGTCTTTTATTTGGGTACATAGTATTTTTCAATTGTATGTGCTTAAGAATTATCTAACACTAGGGGTTCTCTTATATACTCTAGTCATTATATCCTGTGTTGCTTGGATCCACAAAAAATGTTGCTGCACCCATGCCCTTTCCATATATATTTTTTTTGGGACGTATACCGGAGTTAGTGGGTCATTCTTTCTGGATATTTTTTGTACATTTCAGCTATGTGTGAGTAAACATGATAGTATATGATTGGAATGGATTTTGAGCATTCCTAGAACCAACTTTCCATGGAGGCATAGTTATTTTTGATAATTTTTTCTATCCAATGGGTTAAATTCCTTAAACGTTTTCTTTCTTGTTTCTTGAATTGTAGTTATCTTAGTAGCCATATGTAACCATGTTTGTTTTTCTTTGATAAGTTTATATAACCATGCTATAACTGTGTAAGTTGCTTCATGTGAGGGTAATAAGGATTAAATGAAAAGTCAATCATAATACCTAGCAAAATATATCATAGAGAGGCATACTTTAAACATCTTGCAAGCTAATAAACTTTATGATGTGATTAATTAGCTGTTATTCTCTGCTTGCAGTGACTACCTGTTTAAGCTTTTGCTCATTGGTGATTCTGGTGTTGGGAAATCATGTCTTCTTCTGAGGTTTGCTGTAAGTTTTCTGATCATAAAATTAGTTGTACTACTGTATTATCTCCTTTCATTTCTTTGTAAAACATGAATCTGATTTCTTCTTTTAACAAATCAAAAGGAGGATGGAGGTCAGAGGGAGCGTATTGGCCATACGCACCGCCACTCCAGTTTCCTGTTCTTTTTTGTTAACTTCTGTGTTAGTTTTAATGAGCTGTATATGAGTTATAGTGTTGTCAAAGCCAAAAATAAAGTGTCAAAATATGTTGGGCTTCTAGTATAAAATTCACTAAAAGGAAGGTATTTGCGAAGAAAGGCACAAAGGAAACAAAATATTGTTGCAGTGCAAGAAAAGATAATTATGATAAGGAACAACAATTATATGGGCAAAGTAAATGTAAAAATTAAATGAACTGAAATATTTGAAGTCAAACTTACTTAAATGTAGTACAATAACCATGTAGATAAGTGAACTGCTTCTTGCATAAACTTTGTCCCTCCTTCGTAAGGCACTAACTTGACACCTTCCTAGTTTCATGTTCACAGTGTAAAACCTCTGTTTAATTGATGATGCATCTTGCTGCTTATGGAGCTTCATTGTTAGAGACTTTTAAGAGTGAACTTTTTCTTGGATATTCTTACCTTTGCAATGGAAAGTTATCAAAATGTAGTTTAATGTGGTTAAAGTTATCTTCTATAAATGGCACTGAATGTTTGTCGTGTATTTCCATCAGGATGACACATATCTGGAAAGTTACATAAGCACCATTGGAGTTGATTTTGTAAGTACATATCGCTGTAGTTGCTGAGCTACTTCATTTGTATATGTTTGGAGTTTTCTTTAATCTTATTCTGCCATCCCATTCTTAAATAAATGCATTTGCTCATCTTACCAATTATTTTCATGTAGAAAATCCGTACGGTAGAGCAAGATGGGAAGACTATAAAACTTCAGATTGTAAGGCTTCACTTGCATTTCTGTTTGAAGTCTTTTTATATTGCTAATTTTGTTCAAGCCAAACTCTTAATTGGAATAAGGCCTTTGTTTTTCTTTCTTTACTTCATATAGTGGGATACAGCTGGACAAGAACGCTTCAGGACCATCACTAGCAGCTACTATCGTGGAGCCCATGGCATAATAGTATGTTTTTTTTTTTTGTTTTGAAAATGGTATAAATGAGCACTTTTATGCGTTCCCCTAAAGTTTATCATCAATGGTTTTCTGCATTTTTTGATGTTTTCTGATGGCCTCTTGCGTAGGTTGTGTATGATGTGACAGATCAAGAGAGCTTCAATAATGTAAAACAGTGGCTGAATGAAATTGATCGTTATGCTAGTGAAAATGTTAACAAAATTCTTGTTGGGAATAAGGCTGATCTTACTGCAAATAGAGTTGTCTCTTATGAAACGGCTAAGGTGAATCCATTTTCTACATTTAACTCTATGCCCCTAATCAAACTATACTGATAGACCACTTCGTTCTTAGGCATTTGCTGATGAAATTGGTATTCCATTCTTGGAGACCAGTGCTAAAGATGCTACAAATGTAGAACAGGCTTTCATGGCTATGACTAGTGCTATTAAAAATCGGTAAGCACACCTCATTTTCAAGTGGCAGTAAAATTTTAGTAACATCTTTGTCACCTTTCTGATTTACTCTGGCCTGATCAGTGGTGCAATTTAAGTGTTTTGCTTTTTCAATATCAAAAGTCTATATGCTTTCTATCACGTCATCTTTTATAAGAATGATTATAGTGGAAGCTGGTCCAAAGCCTGAGATATTTCTAGTTCAGAAAGTAAAGCATAGTCATCGTCAAGTTGGCATCCTTATTTGGCACTTCGAGCCCTTAGAAACAACAGCCAACTAGAAAAATATATTTTTTTTGCTGGATTCTTCTTCTTCCTTTTTTTTTGGGGGTGGGGGGGTGGCCACTGGATCCAATAAGAAAAAATATGTACCTTAAGATACAACAATTGTTGTTGATGCAGGGTGATTGTCGGTTGGTTCCTTTTTGAGGCCAAAGTATGGTGGTTCCCCTAGTTTTTCTTTTCTTTTTCTGTTTGTCTTTGAGGTTAATATCCTTTTTTTAAAAAATCAAGGTTAATACCATATTTTTCTTTAATGACTAATGTAAGTAACTAGTTTGAAGCATCGGACACAATGTAAAGAAAAAATTCAAAGGTCATTGAGTTTCCAAACTTCGATTTTCAAGTTGAAGTATTACAGAATGTATTTGGGAAATAGTCAAAATGTTATCTTACAAGTTGAAATTTCCATTATTTTCTCTGATCATTCAAACCTAGTGTATCTTTATCTCTTCAGGTAGAAAATTCATCTTATGAGTCCAAGTTGTTTGACATTATTTATTTGTTCTTACATTCCATGTTGGTCCAACCAGTGAAGCAAACCCTTAGATGATAAAATTATCAATATCATAATTTGGTTGGGGAGGTGGGGGAGGGTATTATCTAAATGTACGGTTAGTTCTTCTAAACTCAGTTCTTCTTAAACTATATAGCCTTTTCCTATTTTCTGTAGAGCGAAGGGATGATAGAAATAAGTGTGCAAATACAATTTATTAACACAGAGATATAAGTCAAACTAGTAATTGAACTAAAAGTTGGAACTATTAGGTACCAAATTGCCTAAAGAAACTAAAATATCCGAGGCCTTGATTGAAGCTTGATTCACAAACTTGTAGCCAAATTGTGAATGTTGTTGTTGTAGCCTGATTGAGAAATTAAGAATTGAAAGATTGAGAAGTCGGAGCTTAAGGAAATATTAAGAGGAAAAGAAAATTGTGAGAAGTCAGAATTGACAGCCAAAACTTTAAGCATGAATAATCGGGTGTACGGTCTGATGGAAACTCGTGTGTTTAAAGCAGGTGTACACAACCTCATAAGAAAAGAACAAAAGAAAGAACATGTTTTTAGTAAGAGCTAGAATTACTTTCTAACTGAGGTAGCTCTTGGCTTGGTCTACGGTTCACAGGCTGTTTGGTTGCCAAACACTTGCCATTGTGCCTCCCACCTGCTGCCAGCCGGAGGGCCTTTTCTACCTAGTTTGGGCTGGTTAGTCTTGGTCCAACCAGTTCCAGTTGTTTATAAGTAGATTTGATGCTGTCAATGTGTCCTTCAAATGATCTTTTTGCATTTAATAGATAAACTAATCTAACTGATGCTTCTTTTGCTCATTTTCTATTGTTTCTTCCTCTAATGCTCTCCTAAATGCAGGATGGCAAGCCAGCCAGCCTCGAATTCTGCCAAGCCTCCAACAGTGAATATCCGCGGACAGCCAGTGGCACAGAGTGGTGGCTGTTGCTCATCCTAAGCTCCAAAAATGGTTTGCTACTGTAATATTTGCTTTGCTGTCCTGTCTTTGTCATGTCTATTTGTGGTCTGATTAAACATTAGGGAAGTCTGCTGCTGTCCCAAATATAATTTTTAGTTTGCATTTGTGTTTATCGAATAGTTTGTAATTCTGAACATGTCAATATTAGCATTTATTTATCGAAGTTCCTTTGAGATTGGACCACCTTGTTGATAGAATTTTTAACGAAGAGTGCGCAAATTTTCTCCTCAGTTATGTGTTGTGTTAAGGGTGTGCAAAAATTAAACACTCTCATAATAGCTAACATTGAACCGCTGTGTGTGGCACAAGACTATCCTTCACCCAAGGTAGGTGGCTTCATCTGAGATCCGTATTGGGGTTTTGACTAACTCGTATTCGCGTTGAGTGACTATTCAAGAAATTATTATTATCATGTGTGTTCTGACTGTCTCTGCATTTTATGTGTGATCGGAAAGAAGGAACCTATGTATGATTGCACCTAATAACCACACAAATAATGTGATATTTATGACCATAGATTTTTTTTTTCATCTCAAATTAATTATTATATTTTTTTTTGCAAAGTTATTTGGAGTCATTTTTAAACCTAAATTAGATTAGATCAACTTATTACTAATACTAAACTTCGTTGTGTACGTGCATATGTGTACACATGGTATTTAAGTCTAATAAATTTTGTACTTTCTTAACATACACAAATGAAATATCGAAAATACTGAGTTTATATGAATTTGATCCCTATACTCCACATCCACCTATGTAACTGGTAAGTTGATAGAAAAAACAAACAAAAAAAACACATTTTGAACGTGATTTTTTTTATTTAAGAAGAACGAAACAAACCTCGTAACGGTAATAAACATGTGGTTTATTTGGTTGCTAGTTAGAACTTTAGGAGAAAATATGGGGCGGTTTGGTCGGTTTTAGGTTTTTTTATTTTTTTTTTAGTTATATTAATATATTTTTTTAATGAGTGATTGGGTTTTTTTTTTTCATTTAAATCAGTTCTAGAGGGACAAAATATATTGATGAGGTAATTTTTTGAAAGCCATATGACATTTTTTAAATAAAAAGATAGTTTTAAAACCTTTTAATTCAATAAATTTAAATATGTTAACAAAAATGATAAATATGTATAATCTAAAAAAGATTAAGAATTATTTCCATTACCTAATCATGACCATATATACTTCAAAAATTGAGTTTTGAATTGATTTTATTTTCTATTTGATTTAAAATTTTAACTAATTCAAAATGACTTTTAAATTACAATGGTGGAATTACCTAATTCCATAAAATATCTTGAGATATCCAATCAATGTAGCAAACAACAAAGGATTGATAACCCATGGATCATTATAGAAAAAAAATAATTAACGAACCCTAAAAATATATTAAATCATACTTTTCTTATATACCCCACTAGTGGAATTATACTGGGTATGTTGTTGTTTATACTTTTCTTATATATTAAGTTGATATAATTAGTCCCCTTTTTTTTATGAGTGAATGACATACCTGAATTGAAACTGCATGTGACATATGATATGAAAAATTACTAGTGGAACACACACGAGAGCCCTATGGAGAATGTAGTGAGAAATTCATAATAGAGTTCGACCACAGCGATTGAATTGATAATCTTTGGGTGATTATTTTTTTCATTTGACTTGATGAACTTTAAGTATTTATCCATATTCAATATATCTGATTAGGTGATGAAATTTCGTTCCTCTTTTATATAAAATGAAATTAATCATTGTTCATATTTATACGATTTAAACTCAACCGTCGCAATAATTGTAGCATAGTTCTTTACGTACAAGATATAATTTGTACATAACTCGAGAAAGATTGATAATTATTTGACTTTTATATTTTGATTGCTATATGTACGTTAAAAAATTATTGCCAACTTATAATAATACAAGCAATATTAATAATGGAAACCCTTTTTCTCTTATGAGATAAATCATAATGATCATGGTTTTGTACATTTTTCTCACAACACGCATTTTTAATGTGGATTTTGAACAAAATATATCCACGTGGCCATATTCCTATTCTTTGTAAAATAAAGAATGCAGCCCCCACATTTTTTTTGTGATACCAGAGTCAGTTTAGATGCATCTCAACTAACGTTAACCTACTATTTATGAAAGCTAAAATAGATGAGAAGAAATCGTCTAATCTTCTATCTCTGTTGAAATTTAAACTTAGCCAGACATCAAGATGCGGAACTCGAGGGTTGTTCTCTCTTGTTCCACTTTTCAATATTATCCACCAAGTGTAGATATGTTTTGAGATCGTGACACGTGGCAACATTTCCTTTGCTCATTTGTGGACATAAATCTTTACTACTTAATCTAAGTTCTTTTCCCACCTCAGCATACAGCCA
>JAABOM020000092.1:23802257-23816127 GCA_011800125.2 Solanum clarkiae | reverse complement strand
TTGTGAAGTAGCAGTTAGTCAATGCAACTTTCGACGCTCCTCATGGGTCATCTGGAAACAGCCGCTTTATGTTTTTATACATAAGGGTTAGGCTGCGTACATTCGACCCCCTCTCACCCCGCAATGAGCGGGAGCCTTTTGAGGCACTGGGCTATGTTGTTGTTGTAAAGAATGGTAAACAAACATGTTGAATTGAATTTGAATGTGTCAAAATAGAATATAAATAATATAATTTTTTAATTAAAAATATAATATAAAATTAGAATAATAGAATCTAACTTAATGAATTTGAGAATTTGACACATATATCTAAATAGTATTGGCGCGGAATTAAATAATATGACATAATTATAGTAAAATAATGTTAACTTTTAGTAGTGCTAAGACGCCAAACAACAAAATTGATCTTTTTTGTAAGTAAACAATAATATATTTTATATAATACTGAACTTTTAACTATTCAGAAAATTTCAAAATATTCAATATTAAGATAATAAAATTAAATAAAATGGGAACAAAAAAAATAATTATAAGAATAATAATGTATGTTCATATTAATCGCCATGATATAAATGAAACAACAAAATAGGTAGCCACGTAAGAAAAGGATAATATAAATTACCTAACTATTCCATTACTCAAGCATTACAGCGATCCCCACATTAACACATTATCTGGATGGTTATTATCCATTGTATCGTATCATGTTGTATCGTTAGTTTAAGTGCATCTTTGTTTTTATTGTTATTTAAGTTTCATTATATGATATCGTTTAATTCTATTGATAGGCAACGATGGAAAAATCTATCTTATACAACGGCCGATTGATGTAGTTACGTTAATACTCAATATTTTCTTCATATTGGATTTTTATTTATTATTTTATTTTATCCTTTATCTTATTTTTTTCATAATAGCTCTATCTCCATCTTATTTTTCATGTAGGTTTATTACTCGCATAGTATATAAATACTATTTTAACTTGCTTCAACTAACAGTTACAATTTTAAATTTATCAATATAAAAGTGAGCTTTAACTATTCAAAATAGACACATTCAGCCTACATGACTTCTTAAATGACGATTTTATGTGCTACATATATTATAGGAGTATAACATCAGACGTCTATCTACTTATTTAATTTTATTCAAGTTTAAATATTTATTTATATAATTTCAAAATAAATATCAATTGAGTCAACTTAAAAAAATATAACGTTTATATAATGAAAACTTTAATATACCAAACTTCCCCTTCCCCCCACATATGGCATGAGCATTTATCACACTTTATGAGACTGTAGTTTCGGCGAAACTGTTATTGAACAGACGAATCACTTTCCCTTTATTAATGGCGTACGTACCCCTTTACTCTATCCAAGAGGAATCAAATTCCTTTCTTCCTTTCCTTATCTCCTTTAAGGACCCCTAATTGCACTCAAATGAAGAAAAATGGGTAACATTTTCAGTTCCGCATTTCGTCAAAGGAGCAGTAATAGTCGCAGTTCTTCCCGGAGAAGGACGATTTCATCCTCGAGAAGTGAGAATTTCCGTTCAATTCCGGCGAGGAATTCGTCTTTCGGTTCGGGTTCTGTGAATGCGAAGAGGGATTGGAGTAATTGCAGTAAAAAGGAAATGGAAAAGATGAAGAAGAACAAGTATTACTATATTCCAGATAATTTCAAGTCACTTGATCAGGTTTTTTGTTCTTCTGCTTTCATTTATGCTATAGGTTCCAGCTGTGGAAGCAGTCGCGTAATCAAAGTGGTTTGATTATCTAATATATACATAAAAAAAATTATTTCAATAATATATAAATAAATAGTATAATTTTTTGTCGAAAGGGTTCGGATGAATCTCCTAAATATAGTGTAGCTCCACCCCTGATTTTGTGCCTCCAGATGAGCTTTATTTGACTAGCCAAGGAGTTTAAGAAAATAAAAAAAGGTATATAAGTATCTGATTTTTTGTAATTAAAATGGATTTTCTTTTTAAAAAAAAAATTAAAAAGAGTTTATTTTTGTAATTGAGGTATTCGGGTTAGTTTGCCTGTAGCTCGATTAATTCTAAATAACTCTGTTTAGCAGGATTTAGACATATGAAATGAAACCATATAGTGTTTTTGTTTTTGGGTTTGAACTTGACGCCTAATAGTTTCTCCTCTCACTTGAACTATATTACTCCTGTGTTTCAATTTGTTTGTTTGGTTTTTATCTTTAATTCGTTTAAAATATAATGAATCTTCCCTAGAACAAATAAAAAAACTCTAGCAGGGTTCTTTTGGTACAGTTTACAAGAATAATGCTAAATAAGCTGCATTAGTAATACTTGTATTAGTTATGCTTACACTAATTATGAAATAAAATATTTATTTTCAAAGATGTCCTCCACAAATATGCTGAGAAAGATGTAAAAATAGATTTTTAAGGGGCAACTGTGTATTTAGCCGTGGTAATGCATGCATTTTAATCCCTTGCATTACTAATATCTAGGAATTCATGTATTAATAATGCACATTTTAATACACAATAGAGTGTATAAGATATACTCCCTTCGTCCCATTTTATGCGGCACCTTTTGACTTGGCACGGTATTTAAGGAAAAAAGAAAGACTTTTAAAACTTGTGATCTAAAATCATTCTTAGATATTTGTGTGGTTGAGAATATTTTCATTAAGGGTAAAATGGAATTTTAAAGGTAAATTATTTCCAATTTGAGTAAGGTGACATTCTTTTTGGGATGGACCTAAAAAGAAAGGGTGCCACATAAAATGGAACGGCGGGAGTATATAGCATCAAAAAGTATACCAAGTATGTTACCACTAATACATCAAGTTAATGTATACATTATTTTAGGTAATATACTCTACCAAACGACCTTTGGGTGATTTTTTCCAATTTTTCTTAGCCTTGATTGATAGAGCTATCTGGTACTTTTTATTGGTGGAAGACGACAGCACGGCAGGTACCTCATGGAATTAGTCAAGGTGTACAAGCTACCCGGACACCACAGTTATAAAACAAAATAATGACTCTTTCTTTTTTACAATTCTTTAATTTTAACTTTCCCCCAGACCCCACTTGTAGAATTTTACCGGGTATGTTGTTGTTGTTTTTAATTTCAACTTTCCACATGACTTGTCTAAGATCACAAGATTACTCCCGCCGCTTGAATTAGTTTATTCTACTTTTCTTCTTAGTCCATTATAAAAAAGTCTCCTTTTTTAACAACTTTTTAATTTCAACTTTAAACATGACATAATTAAGACCATGAGATTATTCCTTCTGTTTCAATTTGTTTGTTAACTTTTTTAGTCCGTTCAAAAAAAGAATGTCTCTTTCATTTTCTAACAATTCTATAGTTTCAATTTTCCACGTGACCTGTTTAAGACCACAAGATTAAATGACATTTTGGTTCATCCTACATGTCCTTAATTTTAGACCACAAGATTCAAAAGTTTCTTAAACTTCGTGCTATATTGAACCAGAGGGAGCATTCTTTTCATTAGACTAAAAATATGGAATAATAAAGGGAGTCATAAGTTGGCAACTTCTTTCTAAACTCATATTTGATAGTTTATAAGACACTCCACCTCTATAAAAGTATAAATACAAGTTAAAAAGCTTTGACGGATTAATGCTAATGTACCATGGACATGATTATATCTCTATAAACTTATGGTCTATGGATCTTTTTATGCAGGGTATTGCTTGATGTAAACTTCGATAGTCGAAACAATTAATTAACAACAACAACATATCCAGTGGAATCCCACAAGTGGGGTCTCGGGAGGGTAGAATGTACGCAACCTTACTACTACCTCATAGAGGTAGAGAGGCTGTTTCCTAGGAACCCTTGTCTCAAAAATTGATAATCAGAATAAACTAGATATGGAAAAGAAAAAGAAAAGAAAGGGAACAGAAAGAGCGACTAAAAAGGAAAAACACATGATATTTTGCAAATACGATAAAATTAACATATCAAGACGGAAAATGACAACACAAGATATAAAAGGCAATGTAAATACCCTAAAAGTAACTAATCGATTCTAATTATTTAATTTGGTAAAAAGAGCAAGATTAGGGGTATTAGGATATCTCATGTAGAATTTGTGTTGGGATTGATGACTCAAAAAGCACATTCCAAAGAGTTAAATAACTTCTTTTTGATGAACGTCTTGGGGGGTTACAATCTAAAGATTGTTTTACAAAATGCTGAGTTGCAGAATAAAAACTAATAGAGCTGTCCAAAGGCCAAAGCTCATGGCAACACTAGACTTCTGTATATTCAGTTCCAAATTCATAAATGTCGAAGGGCTAAATCCAGGGAAGGACAACGTTTCTTTTTCATCTAGTTATCTGTTACACCAGAGCTGTTTACTGTTAGGTATAAGTGTCTGTGTTAAATATATCTACTAGCCTAATTCTAAGGAACTAAATATCTGTAGTTATTTTTGGAATAAATATATCTTGTAGATATTTAACAGCCTGTTTATTAATATATTGTTGCTTGTTGTAAATCTAATCCTTTTATCATATCTAGTTTTTTCTGCTACGGGTTTTGAGATGAGGGTTCCCAGGAAACGGCCTCTCTACTTCTATGGTAGTGGTAAGGTCTGCGTACATTCTACCCTCTCCACACCCCACTTGTGGGATTTTACTGGGTATGTTGTTGTTTGTTGTTGTTGTTGTAAATCTAATGTTTCTGAATCACTACTTACTTTCAGGTCACTTTAGCCTTGAGAGAATCGGGTTTGGAGTCATCGAATTTGATTATTGGGATTGATTTCACGAAAAGTAACGAATGGACAGGTTAGTAGAGCAGTTGAATTACTTTGTCAGTTGGAGTATAAATCCCATAGTAGTAGCACATTGTAGTTGTGAATATATTATGATCATTAAAATTTAGATCTTCCTGATGCTTGTGGCAATGTCAAACAGATTGTGCCAAGTCTCATATTAGAGTACAAGTACAATGAACATTGATTTATCTAGCTTTTATCATAGTTTTGCTAGTTCACTGATTTGACTGTACTGTTTTCAACTTTTCTCATTCGGGATTAGGTGTTCTTTGGATTGTCACCGAAGGTAAATTATTTATTTTCTTTCTGAAGGTAAAGTTTCATTCAACAACAAGAGCCTTCATGCAATAGGCAACTCTGTCAATCCATATGAGAAAGCCATATCTATCATTGGAAAGACATTGTCTCCGTTTGATGAAGACAATTTAATTCCTTGTTTTGGGTTTGGTGATGGTATGTTCCATTCCTAAAATATCCGCGTCCAGACAATAGTTCTCTGCAGTTTCAACATTCATTAACGTGTTTATCTTTTTGATCTTCTGCTGGCTTTCTTGCCATTGGACTCAATTTTTTGTTTTGTATTCTAGTGACCACTCATGATCAAAACGTGTTTAGCTTTCACACTGATCATTCTCCTTGCCATGGCTTCGAAGAAGTCCTAGCTTGCTACAAGAAAATAGTTCCAAATCTGCAATTATCTGGTATCCTTCTGTTCTAATTTACAAAGTTATGCGAATCACTTCCTTCATTTCTCCTTTTCGTTTTGGACAAGGGTTTCCAGGAAACAACCTCTCTACCTCTGTGAGGTAGTGGTAAGGTCTGCGTACACTTACCCTCCCCAGACCCCACGTGTGGGATTTCACTGGATATGTTGTTGTTGTTGTTTTAACATAGAAATCATCTTTAAAAAGAATTGTCTAAAGCACGTCAATGGGATTGTCCTGATTATGTCCTTTTATATTCAAGGGCCAACATCATACGGGCCAGTTGTAGATGCTGCAGTAGATATCGTGGAGAGAACTGGTGGACAATACCATGTGTTGGTTATCATTGCTGATGGCCAGGTTCTTAAATAAATGCTTCTAAATCTACCCCTTTCTTGATCAAACAACACTCACTTGCATTGATAAACAAACGCGCACATATGTGTAACCTTGTTAATGATAATCATACTCTTCTCGCTGTAATGTTGACACTTTTTCATGTGCTGCAGGTTACCAGGAGTGTCAATACCAGTGATTCGGAACTCAGCCCACAAGAAGAAAACACAATTAATTCTATCGTTACTGCAAGGTATAATAGCATAGATGTACATTCTTTCGGTGTAAATTCATTTTCAAACCGCTCAATGCAAATCAATCAGCTTTATGAAATATAAGGTTACCGTAGAACAGTGTTGTGTGAAGTAATACCAATAAACCATGAGATGTAGGAAAATACTCATCGGATGTTCTGGAGCTAAGTGTATATTTGATCTTCGCAAACAGACATCCTATAAGCTATATTGGAATACTGTTTTGTGAACGCTATCTTAAAAATGTTTTCTGATAACTCACTTCTAACTTCAGCTTGTCACTAGTTTCAGCACTCCATCTCATCCAATTAGCCATGGCTGTTTATCGATCATACAGGTTAATGCAACTTGAATATGTGCTAAACAGGTTCTTTATAGGTTACCGGGCTTGCCCTCTCTTAAAAATGCTACCAAATCACAAATGTTCATTTCTTTCCCTCGGGTACTTCGATCAATTTAACTCTCTTCTGAGTACTTTGATCTTTTCTTTGTGAACAATGTGGATATCATTTGAACAAGTAATCCACATAGAATTGGATTTTCTGTTAGATCTTGATATTGAGATCTCCTTTTGATTGACCCAACACGTATTATAGTATCAAAGTTATATTCAATCATCTAGCATTTGTTCTCAGTATGTATCCTCTCTCTATTGTTCTTGTTGGAGTTGGTGATGGACCTTGGGAAGACATGCAAAAATTTGATGACCGTATACCTGCTCGCGAGTTTGATAATTTTCAGGTATAATTCTAATACTATCTTTTTAAGTTACACATAGAATCGTCAATAGAAGTAGACATTAGTCTTTACAATCCTTTTCTATCTGCAGTTTGTGAATTTTACTGCTATCATGGAAAAACATGCAACTGATTCGGAAAAAGAAGCTGCATTTGCTCTTGCTGCACTCATGGAGATCCCTATCCAATATAAAGCAGCTAGAGAACTTGGTGTGCTTGGGTATGCAGCACATTACTAGCTTTACTATTAGCACTTCACATCAATTTATATATGTTATTGAACAAAATCCCACAAGTGGGGCTTAGGGAGAATAGAAATTAACGCAGACCTTACTCCTATCTTGTGAAGATAGAGAGATTGTTTTCAAAACACCCTCGACTCAAGTAAAACAAATATAAACGTCCTGGTGGATAGGTGAGAAATGAAACCTTACTGCAATATCGCTAATGTTCTTGATATTAATCCCTACACTCAATGGTTGTACTTGTTACTTATCTTGGGATTTTCTTGTATAGAAGAAGAACAGGTAAGGCGAAGAAGGTAGTTCCAAGGCCACCACCAATTCCTTACAGTCGCCGTATGTCAATCCCAACGCAAGATCAAAGCAGTCTTTCAGGATCCCCGCAAGATGAACAGAATCAAGTAAGATAAATATTTCTTGATTTGAATGCTGAGATTTTTATACTGCCTTTGGTGCTTCACATGTTTAACATGCCATTTCTCTTCCCATGAGGTAATATAGTGATAGAGACGTTAGACACAGAGTAGGATAGAAGGGGTAGTAGGTAGCTAAGTGCTGTCTTGCTTATCTTTTCATACTTGTAGTTGTATATAAACCTTGTAGTTTCTTATTATTCGAGTTCTGTTACTATTTATTGTTTCTTATAATCGTCTTGTTTTGTTGTATTTACTGTTCTTTTTAAGAACGTTTCGTCATACTTTCTTTAGTATTTTGCTATGACTTCTTCACTCCCATTATTTTTCTTTTTTCGAATTGCTTTGAAATACTTCTCCTTGAGCCGAGGGTCTAGCAGAAACCTAAGTTGCTCGAACTATTACCTCACCCATGTTGAATCCTTCAAAACCGTAGACATATTTGAAGAGTTCGAGCAACATAGGCAGAAACAACCTCTCTACCATCCAAGGTAAGAGGTAAGGTTTAATACGTATATACTTTTCTCTCCAAACCCCGCTTGTGGAAATACACGAGATATGTTATTGCTAATTGAGTGTTTGGATAATTTATATTTTTTTTTCTTTGTTCACGATGAAGGTTTGCCCAGTTTGTCTAACTGGTACGAAGGATATGGCTTTTGGTTGTGGACACATGGTGAGTTCCTTTTGTTTCTATCTTCCATCGATTTCTCATATGTTCACTCAACTAATTGTTGTTATCTCGGAAAGTCACATTAAAGCGACTTTCTGAGATAATAGTTATTAGTTGAGTGACTATTCGGGCATCAACTCTGGTTTTAATGAGTTTGATGATCAATTGAATGCAGACTTGCAGAGAATGTGGTCCAAAATTATCAGCTTGTCCCATTTGTCGTCAACGAATAACTAGTCGTATACGGTTATACACTTGAAATACCAACTTCAATGACTGGTGTGTGTAAATACGTGTATATTTCATTAGTTTAACTTAGTATATGTCGATAATGTTTAGAATTTTTACATTATCACGATATTTTTACTTATTGTAGCAGATATAAAAATCGAAAATTGAACCCACGACCACGTGGTTAAAAGCCACGCGCTCTATCACTGAGCTAAAACAGCTTGATATATATTTTAAACATTATAGAATACCTAACTTAAAAGATTTCTATTAGCAATCAAAAGATTCTTACCTAAATCAAGTTGCATCAAGGATCTAAATATATGTTCATGATTGTAATTTGATTGCACGTTCCATTTAATTCAATAAAGTGTTTTGCTTTAATTCTAATCATAGTAAAACATTAATCCACCTTCCAAAACCATCAAAGTTCCTCTATAAACAAGGAATAATCCTTGTCATTTTCTAATCATGCAATAACTTTTTATTATTGCAAAACATCACAAACACTCGGTGCAAAGTCTGGAGATGATAGATGTAAACTCTTGATTGGAAAAGAGATGTAACTAGTTCCTTCGGAATTGGTAGTCAATCCAATTTTCGATAGGGAAAAAATAGGATGAATGAAAATATAGCTGTTACAACAAAACTAGGTGCAAAGAATCAACTAAACTGACCTATCGGATAAATCAAAAGTACAGAAACAAAAATAGCAATTGAACCAGAGAATGCAATTGCATTATAAGGTTTCAATTAAACAGCTCGAACAAGCTCGACAGTTGACAATCAAATCTGACTTTGACGCAAACTTGGATAATATATAGAGATATGATTTCTAATAGACATACGCTCGAATAAAAAATTTTATTAGGAAAAAAATTGTCATAGTTCACAATATTGATTAGCAAACTAATACACTTTCTTTGTACTCCTCTTCATCCATAGTATCACTCAATGTCCTTCCTTTAGTTTCTACCAAACACAACACAAACAATCCACAAATTACTATACAAATCCCAAAAACACCATAAGAAAACCACCTATTTTTCCTCCCAAATGCCACTAACATTGGACTAATTGCACCACCAAGAACCAATGCTTGTCTCACCATTGCCACTGCTGAATTTCTAACACATGTTGGGAACAATTCCACAGTGTAAATCAACAAAACATTAAAACAAGTACATGCACTAAAAAATGAAAAAAGTTCAAACCCCATTTGTAACACTTTAAAATCATCATTTTCTACTAGTACACAACCTATGCTACATATTCCACTTAACATAGAAAATAGTAATAGTGATTTTTTCCTACTTAAGTTTCCAATTAGGAAGAATGTTACCATAGATGATGGCAACTCTGATAGTGCATTAAGTGTAACACTTAGGTATAGATTGAAAGGTAAATTTCCAACCCCTAATGGCATTCCATAATATACCATTCCTGTCCCAAAACCAACCATCATAACCGATATAAGTCGTTTAAAAGCCCATTTTTTTTCTACTAACATCTTGATAGCTGAGTAGAGACTGATTGTTGACTCGTCCGGATTCTGTATTACAAAATAAAATAGGTTACTTGCTATAACAGGTAAAAAGTTATGGTGTATATAACATAAACTCAAATGTAGTACTTGTAAGAGCCAAAAATAAAAAATAAAAAAACAGAGTGGTTTTGAACACAGTAATGGACACCCTTCATTAATTTTAGTTTGTTTGTCTTAATTAGTTTGACCTGACACGGAGTTTAAGAAAAGAGTGAAATTAACAAGTACACTAAAAGTATCTCAAATTTCAAGCTTCATACTTAAACTATCACCAAATGTTTATCAAAACTCGCATCAATTATGAGTTTTTCCCTTTTCCTACTTGAAATATCACAATCGTTCAGATAGAAAAAAGGAAAAAAATATGTGTTTCGATAAATATCTAGTGATGGTTTAGGTAGAAAATTCACATATTACATTATTCAGATATGAAAGTTGAAAAAAAATGGGATACTTCAAGCGTGTTTATGATCATTAACTCTTATGAAATTAAGAAAAAAAATTTAATCTTGTGGTATTAAACTATAGATGTACTCAATACACTCAAATATCCTTTGATTCTTGTGGCTTTTTATATATCATGTACGATATTGGACATAAAGAGTGAGATTCTTTTTTAAAAGGACCGAAAAGAAAAGTAAAACAAATGAACTAGTAATAACTTACATTATGTTGTTGATCTTCCAAATCAATAAATGAGCCAAAGAAGCTCAAAGTCAAGCTACTCCTTGTTGTAATGGTTTTCAAAGTTGAGACAAATCCCTCTTTATTCCCTCTTACATAAAGCCATCTTGGTGATTCACAAACAAAAAAATGTACCAATATTGAGTACAAGATTGTTGGAAGACATGTCCACAAATACAACACTCTCCATGAAGACTCCTTATTCACAAAAGCAATAATTGGCAATGAAAGAAAACCAATTGTGAAACAAACAAAACCAATTATACCAACTTGTCCACGCCATTGATTTCCTACTAACTCTGTCGACAAAACAAGTGCACAAGTCCCAATAGTAGCCCTTCCAAATCCACTTAAAAACCTTAAAAATGAATACATCCAAATGTTTGTGGAAATCGAGGTAACTGTTCCGGCAACTGACATCACAAGACACGACAAAACCAACATGTTTTTCCGACCAAGTCTTGTGTCCGCCAAAGTTGACAGAACTAAACCTCCAATAAGACAACCAACAAAAAATGAAGACGCTGGTAAGCCATTGAGTACTGAACTCAAGGACCATTCATTAACAGCAGACACATCGGTGAAGACGCTAATAAATGTTTGTTGAGCATCAAAAATCCACGATAGCGATACGAGGATCGATTGTAACAATTGTGCCCATCCAAATCCACCAATGCACCTTTCTATCGTCTCATCAAGCGTTTTTTTTCGATTTAATAATAATGGTTCATATGATTGCTCACTCATTTTCTCTTTTTTCGAATTAAAAGTGACCCAGAGAAGGTCATTTTATATATGGAAAAAAAAAACTATTTTTCATTCAAGTTGTTGTTCTATTAATTTTTATTTTTGTTGAGGTTAGGCCAGTGGACAATACCAGTGCAATTAAGTTGCCATTTTTATTTACAAGTTGTATAATGATTTGCTGGTATTTTCAATATTTGGTATCATTTTATAAATAATTTAATATATATTCTGGAAGGATCATATATCATATTCATACACATGTGTGAATGACAAGGATCTGATTGGAAATGATTATCAAATAGAAGAGTCAAATCAAGAATGACCAATGATATTTGAGTATTTTTCATTTTATTTAAAGATAAAAATAATTATTGTATATTTAATGAAGAATTCATTTATATCTTTACTTTTGTTATATGTCGATAATGATGTTTTTGTAATTGTATTAAAATGAATTTTCACTTTATTTAAGGCCAAAATAATGTTTGTATAATTAATGGTAAAAATAAAAATCTAGAATAATCCATTATCGATAAATATCATTACTTTTGTTATGGACCCATACGGATATTATCGTCATTGTCTTAGAATGAAGAGTTTCTATTAGTTAACTTTTAGGAAACAACAATAAATGTTGAGCTTGTTTGGACATGTCTTAAAAAAAATTGAACTAATTTAAATTAAAATGTGTTTGAATAGTTGATTTTTTACTCCTAAAAATACTTTTAAGGATTACTGCGTAAACATATTTTTGGTATTAAGTATTATAATATATATGTCCATTAAAGTTCGTATCTTGATTACTAAAATAGTCTTAAAACTGATGTATCTATACTTTTAGTTTAATTTAAAGAAAATATCAAATTTAGTGACTGAAAGAGAAAACAATGTTTGACTATCAAGAAATTAATAATTTGATAATGTATTCATTAAAATATTTAAAATTATTAGTTTCATTTTTATATAGGATACTTTCTTAATATTAAATATGACAAACTATTTAACAAAGAAAAATTTGAAGGAAAATAATATTCAAATTTGAGGAATATTAAATTTTAAAACAAAGAAAAATGAGGAGTTAAAAAAAAAAAAAAGAACAACAACACAAAATGTCAATTGAAAAGGACTATGTTGAGAAATATAAAGAAAGAAAAAGAACTAAGAAATAAATAAAGAAAAAAAAATAACCTAAAAAAAAAAAAATATATTGGTTATTTTGTGGGGGTAACATTCAAAGTTTTCTTTTACAACATGATATTTAGAGTTCAATCTCAATTTTTTATTAATTTAATTTAGAATTTTACATTAAGGTAATTGTTTGTATTATATATAAAAATAAAGTTGTTTTCATGATTCTTTTATTTTTGTGGAATTAGAAATTAATTTTTTAATAAATACTTTTAATATTAACATCAAAATGAATAGAACTATTTCTACTTATTGAAGACAATAATAAAATAAATTACAATTTATCGACAAAGCTAATCACAAATAAATTATATCTGAGTTGATCAAAGATTTTTTTAAATTATCATATGTAAAGCTTTAAATGCAAATATTACAAATAAAAGATAACAACTGTGAAAAATAAATACCACTTTCGAATATATGAAGATTGACAATTTTTTTCAAAGATATCAATATTTTATATATTTCTTGAACATGAAATATATAAATTCAGGATCTAACACACTCCTCTATTCTCCTATGGATAGAATTTCTTGAAATTCAACTTTATCAAGTTTGGTTGTAAATGATGCATTTATATTGTATGAATATTTGAAACAAATAATAAAGTAATATATTAAAGTTGTTTACTCAAAAAGTATGTAAACTTATATTGGGCCTGTATCACGGGCCTTAAACTATCTAGTATATATATATATATACACGTACATACTAAAATAGTATAAAAAAGAAATATTTTGAATCATTGCTCTTTGACTCTAACCTATTATAGAAAAGTCGAAGTATTTTGAATGGGTTTAAAAAATATATATGAGCCAATTATATTATAATTGATTAAAAAAATATATTAAAAATTATTATTGTTTTACTTATTTAAAGGGATTTAAAAGGAAAAGAAATAAGGAAAAGGTTCTTCAAGAATATTATTTTATTTTTTTTTTAAAAAAAGAAGTGTATTTTAAAGAAAAAATATGTTTATTAGAAAAAGAACATTTTTGACGTAAAAGTAACAATAGAGACATTTATGAATTAAAGTATTAATGGAGGACAATTTTGATCATTTTTCGTTCTTTGAATAACATTATTTTATATGATATAATTTATCATTTAATTAACTCCCTCCAATTTAATTTATTTATCTGATTTTGATTGGATATGAAATTTAAAAATTAAAAAAGATTTTTAAATTATGTGATCTTAATAAGTTAAAGATATATAAAATGTACTAAAATAATTTTTTGATCTACTGATATTAAACATATCATATAAGAATTAAAATTAAAGAGTTATCAAATAAATTATTAATTTTTATAA
>JAABOM020000092.1:23792082-23802157 GCA_011800125.2 Solanum clarkiae | reverse complement strand
TAAGAATTAAAATTAAAGAGTTATCCAATAAATTATTAATTTTTATAAAAATTAAAAAATAAATTAAAATGAAGGAAATATATTACATTATATTAATTAATTCATTGTTCTAAAAGAACACGTAAATATTTTATCCACGGGGACAAGTTGCATAGTCTATCTCTATAATTAATCCATTCCTAGTTAAATGACAATAGTAACATGAAATTAGATGATTGTTAAAAGAAATAAAAAATATTTTTTATAGTTTATTAAGACAAAATGGCCCTTGAAAGATTCCATGCATTCTAAGCTCTTAAAAAGAAATTGACCAATCAGGATTGCGGTGGATTTTTTTATTCACAAGGGTTTTATTTTTAATATGTAGAACTTTTTTTTATCACGAGTTCTAGTTGAATTCTAATATGAATATTCAACGTAAAAATAGAAAATATTTTTGTTAAAAGGAAATAGACCATTAAGGTTTCCTCCTTTCTACCTCTTTGCACAAAAAAAGTTTGGGATGATGTCACTTCCTGGGAGGGTATCCTAGACATAACCGGTACTCAGATATTGTTGTTAGTCCTCAAGAGAATCACCTGGCCTCATCACATTCATTCATTCATACATTCTACAAATTAGCTGAAGAACAAAAGGAAGTAAATGAGCACATCTCATCTAGTCTCAAAACAATATCATATATAAAAAGGCTAGTAGAAAAGAACTAGCTCACAGTCTTATCAATCAACAATCCGACTCTAGTCTATGAAACCTCTATCACTATTAGGTGGTGCCAATGACAGACCCATGGCTAACCTCAATCAAAATAAAGTTAATAAGTATCTAACTCTAAAGCAAGATGAAAATATCATATGAATCCTTCAAAGTAAGGGAGGCTCACCAATCCGCTGAACGTCCAAAGATCCTCAACGATGCGCCTGCTTATGATCTCGATCCCGTGAATCTACATCATAAAATGATGCAGTACCAGAGTGGCGTCAGTATGTGGAATGGACTAGTATGTAAAATACCTAAATGAAATAGAAATAGGTAGAGTAATATAGAAATAACATCAACTCGACATCAGAAGACTCAACTCATCTCAACTCAGTAAATCAGGCTCTTTATAATGTACATTTGAAAAGGAAAGAAAGACTCCGTTAGAAATCTCATGCTCAATCAATGTTGCTTGGGAGTTTCTCTTAACCAACATCAATCATATCCTACCACCTTTAAATTAGGTGGTGCACAACGAATTAGCATTTTTGTCACGTCCGTCCTAAACTTTTCACGGTAACGGACGGAGTATCTCTATATCTCTCTCTCTCTCTCTCTTGGATTCAAAGAGAATCGTTCAACTTTTGGGATAAGCTTCGCCAGAACGTGCTGCACGACTATCCTACTCTGGCAAACACAGTTTTGGAGTGACACTCCTCACCCAACTCGGTGCTCAATAGTTGTAACACCTTGTGAAAGGACGAAAATACCCCTTGAAATAACCTTGCGCGTAACGTATCTTTCCTTCCTCCGTTTACAAATTCGAGATCGTATTTGCGATCGGTGCAAAAAATTGAGTTGGAAAATAGTCTCGACTCGGTAAAAACTTGAAAAAATATAAATTATTTTTGTCCAAGTGAGCTTAAAACAATGAGATTTCCGCGCCCCTTCCGTGACGCTGAGTGGACGCGAGCCACACTTAGGAATTTTTCAAAAATTTATGAAAAGTCAAAAATTCGCGAAAAAGTGTTATAAAGGTGGTAGGATTTGCAAACGGTCTATATTACGTTATATCCATTTATTACATAATCAAAGTATTGTCATCAAGTTATATCCATTTGGGCACAAGATTTATGATTATTGAAGTTTCTTGAAAACCTTGATAGTACTTCAACAAAAGAAAGACTAGTTTGAGAATCTTTAAGCTAAGTTCAATAAGGGCATTTTTAAGAGCTTAATTTTTTGCATAGTAGTCAAGAAAAATTTTATTTATTTTGGGACTCTGAGTTGATTCTAGTCTTAGTAAGTTAAAAAATTTAGTTGAGAAAAGCTTAAGAAAAGTTAAAGTTGGGCCAAGTCCCCGAGAGATAAGATTTCAAGAATTAATTATTTAAAAGTTATGAGCTACAATAAGAACATTTTGGGAGTAGTATTGAGCACCGGTATGGGTGAGAGTAGAATAAATTACTCGAACTCATAAACTATGTAGCCAGCATAAGATAGGATTGTACTACGGTACCTTCCTCTTTGGCCACTGAGATGGTCCAGATTTGGGATGGATCCACTCCCCTAGTTATTTGCCTCCTATCCCAACAAAGTATGGGGCGGCTCTGGAAGCGTGGGAAAGACGTTGTATCACCACGAAGCTCATAGTGGTGGTTTTCGGTTAGAGATACTCCCCAAGTTAAGAAACTATGTTTTACTTATCAGTTTCATCATATTATTTTTAGCATGTTATTTCAGCATACAAGCCTTATGATTATTGTTATTCCACTTATGTATTATGATTATGTCTTTTGAAATGCATCATGATATCTCTATTAAATGTTTTACCCATTTCACATTCTGTACATTTCACGTACCGACGTCCTTAGGACGTGCATCGTTTTATGATGCAGACGCAGGTGACAGAGTTCCTCAGTAACCGCTTCATTGAGAAGCTGATAGTTATCACTATTTGGTGAGGTCTCTTCCAGTTCGAGGCTCTATGTTTTATGTTTCTTTACAGTATTTACTTTTAGTTCTGGCTACTTGAGACCTGTCTCAGTAGCCCTTTCAGACAGTTTAGTAGAGGTTCCATAGACTATGTGTTAGTATTTCAGTTTCTAGTTTATTCATATGTTGCTTAAGAGCTTTTCATTCAGTTATGCAGACAATTATAATTATTTTATTGTTCCTCTAGCTTTCCCAGTATTATGAGTCTTCCGCTGAGTAAGTAGTCATGCCAAGTGGTTCACTTGGAACCAGAAATGGTTTTCGAATGTCAGCCACGTGCAGGGTGTAGGCTCAGGGCGTGACAATATTACTCCCAAGACTAAAACATGCACAATTCATCTATCAAATCAATTCTCTTTAAAACTCATATCAACTATCACCATCATCTATCAATGAAATTATTATAAGAAAATATACTTAGATTATCATCAATATGTGCTCCAAAGCGTCATGTAGACTCAATAGTCCATTCAATCAAAACTCATTAGAATGTCAAGTGTTTTCTAAAAGAAATACTCATATTTCAAAAATAATTTCTGCATACCATCAAAACTCTTTCTCAAATCATTATTCATGCTCAAAAGTTATATTCATGAAAACTCGATAAAATATGCTAAAAGAAATCATCAGTGTGCAGTATGACCATCAATCTCAATTTTCAAAATAATGCATGAAAAAAATAACTATAGTCCTCAATTAGAGTTCATGTGAATGAAGACATGAACGTATTATTGTATATAGGAAATTCATTAATACATAAAACCTTAATTCAAGAATTTAATCATGATAATACTTCAAAAAATTATGTATGGGGACTCATGGATTCTCAGCTTATCTATGACCATCTATGGGGCACATGGGAGAACAATCACATGCTTTATGTTTAGTCTTACATACCTGGGATAAAGAACTAATAATCCTCTTCAAATAATTTGACCCCGAATCTTGAAATCCCCAACTTCCTTTCTTTCTCCCTCAAGGACCCTCGCTTAGAAACTAGGAAAAGAATGGGTTTTAAAACTCTTAATCTAAAGAAAATGATTGATATATATGTTTTTGAGATTTAGGAGGGGTTGTGAATGACAAAATTATCTTTCCAAAATAAAAGAAAAAATATCACAAAATTTGTACTGGTCCGCGACGCGCGGATCAGTGCATTTTTCCCCAAAATTCCTCCAAATGAATTTTTCTCCTCCCATCAAAATTTTTTTAAAAAATATAAGTGTTGGTGCGCGTCAACACTATCCGAAAATTAATTAGTGAAAATTATTTTTCGATTCGGTTGCTCTAAAATTGAGTCGAAACTATTTTCTCACTCAATTTTCGTGTTGATTACAAATCCGAGATCAAATCCGATGTCGAATTTTCCATTAGAGCTTGGGAAGACGCGTTATGCGTATGATTACGTTCTAGGGGTATTTCGATAATTTTGCAGGGTGTTACAGATGACCAAGTGGATGTGCTTTGATTTCCTCCAACTTCAAGTAGGTGTGTCCGCACCCTAACTGAGTGGAGGGGTTCCAGCTACCGCAGGCTTCAATAAGAAAGAGCCGTTTGACTAAACAGAAGTGAGATCTTTCTATTTTCTTTGTCC
This sequence comes from Solanum clarkiae, assembly GCA_011800125.2. Taxonomy (NCBI): domain Eukaryota; kingdom Viridiplantae; phylum Streptophyta; class Magnoliopsida; order Solanales; family Solanaceae; genus Solanum; species Solanum clarkiae. The sequence continues at coordinate 23,797,872 of JAABOM020000092.1, read as the reverse complement.
CATCTTGGTGGATTGCATCCGCACACAATTATATTCTTTGTTTGTGCGCCTCTTAGCGTTCTTGCTTAGTCTTTCAATGATTGGGAAGACAACGATAGAAACAAAGCCAATCATGGACAGGTTCTACCTGCCATAGTCTTCGATAAAAAAAGGCAATTGTTGACTAATGTTTCAAAAGGATTTTCTAATTTTTTTAATCTTTAAAAAATAATTAGTGTTAAATGACAAATAACCTTTATATATATAAAATTTGATATAAAGTTTAACATGTTGGATCTGTCCCTGTTTTCTCCCATACCATAGTTTTGATGAAAAACTAAAACTTAAAACTAAACAGATTATAAATTAGCTGGTGGCACACTAGGATTGAGTTGTCATATTCTTTGTTTTGTTGTTGGCTGAAGATTCTTGTTTTATTTGGGATAAATAATAAGTCAACTTTTAGACTGCAAGTGCACCCTCTTTTGAACCTAACTTAATTTCACATGTTTCACAAAATCTTTTTCTTAATCAATATATATATTATTAAAGAAGTTATGACGCAAGATACCATCAACGACATGATTTTAGATAGAAAAAAAATGAAGGTCATATATTAGGGTAGAAGGTTAGTTAGTTAGTAGGGGTAGGTTGATGTCTTGCCTTGTAATGTTAGTGGGATTAGTCATGTCGTTATATATTTTGTTGTTATTTTCCATCATTGATTCTGCTATCTTTTATATTTATAAAATTATCAGTTATTTTCCACTCTAGTTATTTTTCATGTCTTGTATTTTCTGCTTTTGAGGCTAATATATCTGAATTGAGGTCTTCCTAAAATAATCTTTGTATCTCTATGAGGTAGTGGTAAGGTCTGCATATATTGTATCCTCGCCTGACCACACTTATGGAATTACAATATGTACGTTATTGTTATTGATTATTATTGTTATTATTAGCTTATGGTTACATTTTAATTTGTTTGATGTAAGAATTTTTCAATTTCTTATTCACATATTTAGATTGATCTATTTTTAATACCTCTATGATAATAGACAAGAGTGCATTACAACTTATCGGGTAATTGAAACTATTAGGATCAACATGGATTGTGATAGAATGATTGAGATTCCTTCATTCTTAATCAGATACTTTGCTTTTGAGCTTAATGGAAAAAAATCTCATTGAAACACCCAATGGAAACTAAAATGAATGATATTTGTTGTTGCTTTGTGTTTGATATTTGTTGTGTAGTCATTTTGGAGAATTTTGTGACCATTTTATTGTTATAGTGGAGGATGTCTGAATATTTGTGATCTTATTCTTTGATTTAAAAGATTTTTGACGTTAAAATTTATTATTTTTTTAATAATATAATATATTCAATAAAATTTTATAGATTGACTTAGAGATCTAGAATAGTGTACGCAAATTTTATCCCTACTTCATGAAGATAGAGATCATGCTCCAACGGGGTAAATAACTTACATGAAAGAAAAATTTATATAAAAGTAACAGTACTTTTACTTGTAGGATCCTCCATTTAATTAATAATCACATAATCAGTGTACATACAAATTAAAAATTCAGTAATTATAAAATATAGAAGACAATATACTATAGTCATCACATACAAACATTTATTTCTTAGGGGGTATATATATAGTATACTATCTATATAAAAAGGATAATTTGACGCACTAAACATTTGACGCTCGACGTAGGGTTTGAAAATGGACCGCATCCCGAGACATGGGGTGATTTATATTCGACGACCACCAGTACCACCTTCCCTATTGCAATTGAAGTAAACAGCGGCAACAGGTGAACCAAGATTGTGAAACCTTGCAAAATCTCTTGTGTTAAAATTCTGGCGTGAATCGATTATGTCTGGTGCATTGATGGCCTCACGCCCCAATTGTCGAAACAACACAAAAATATAGCGATGGATTCCCATAAATGGTCGTGGGCTCTCGTAGGACACGAGTTCATTGCCTACGTAACGAGAGTTTGAGTTTAGTAGCAAATAGATTCTTTATTTCAAGTATGAATGAAATAAATATAAAGTTTTGGACTAAGGTGGAAACATTAGGCACACAATTTATTTTATTGTAATTTTTTTTCTATAGGCTTGTTTTATTAGTGGTCATTCTATGCATAGGATTATTACTCCCTCTTTCTCATATTAATTAAGAAAAACATTCGAAGACAAACTTTACACTATACTTTCCATTATTACCTTTTGTAAAGTCATAAATATATAGGGTAATTATTTCCTAGAAAATATAAAAGTTCAATAAATGAAAGGACAAATATGGAAAAAGTTTCAAACAGTCATCTTGAATTTTGAAAAATTCAACTATTTTGAAACTTAAAAAAAGCCTCAAAAATTTAATTATTTTGAGACGGATGGAGTAAGATGAAAAGACCATATTGATGAAATGTTATGAATTTTAGGAGGATAATCAATCCACTCACGATAATAAGAAAAAGTAGTGATGCAAATCCACATCATGAGCAATAAAGTAACATACAAGCAAGTGAGTTTTGGTGGGCTGGTAGTATGAAGGTATTTTATAAAATACTAGTGACAAGAATAAATTATGTTTCACTTGTTCGATAATACAGTATATTTTGGTATATTTCAAAATAAACTAACTGTTTATATTTTGTAAATCTTCAAACTACCACTATATTTTGTAATTAAAGGTGAAACTATAAAAATTCTCAACCACTTAATTTTAAACATATGCAATAATCACAGAATAAATATAAGTATTGACTCTCCCATCCTAATAGAATTTCAATAATAATTCCCTACAAAAATTGGGATATTGTCTTCATAATTATTACATAGTTATTTTTTTGGTCAATTATGGTTGAATCGCGTTATCGGAATTTCAATGTTCTACTAGAAAACGAGAAACTAGCAATGAACAAATTTCTAAAAGTACAACAACAACAACATACCCCAGTGCCTCAAAAGACTCCCGCTCATTGCGGGGTGAGGAGGGGTCGGATGTACGCAGCCTAACCCCTATGTTTAAAAACATAAAGCGGCTGTTTCTAAAACAAATTTCTAAAAGTATATAATAAAAAAAATTATCTGCTAAACTAAAAAATTCAATTAGGTTAAAGTATTTTATTGAAATTGTGGATAAATTTTGTGGCTAATAATATTTTTCTTTTGCCATTAAGCAGTGTAAAGCACACTTACCAAAGTTTGCCCCTGTAGTTGCTGGGATATCTGTGACCAGCCTACAAAAAAAAGAAAGTTGTCGACATTATATTTCTAAAAGAATAATTTGTCTCATCTGATGTTTGAATGATTGTTTTGATACTTAAGAAAAATGAATCAAGGAAGGCCAATTTATCTAAGTGTGACTTTTAACAAAATAACTTCTCTACCTAAAATCTACATAAATATTTTTTTCAATAACATTATCACAATGCCTCAAAGACTCCCACCCATTACGGGATAAGGGGGGGTCGGATGTACGCAGCCTGACCCCTATGTTTAAAAACATAGCGCGACTATTTCCGGATGATCCATGATGAGCGTCGAAAGTTGCATTGACTAACTGCTACTTCACAAGTGAAAGAAGCGCAGACAGTTTAAAGAACCATTTTGCTTTACTCCATCATACCACAAAGTCAAAAAATAGTGAATCTTTAGCTACATATATATTTTTTTCAAATTCCATTTTTACGATTATACTAAATGTGTGTGTGTCTATATATATAAATTAGATTTACCAGTGTAGATACTCCCTCAAGTTTGGATTGCTAGGGTTTGGTGCGTCAGGATCCACCATAACCTTTTAAAAAAGAGAGAAATATTTCAAATATCTTGAAATTCAAAATAAAGAACGAAATAAAACCTATACAAATATATTATATGACATTGTTTAATTAGGTACATGGTACTTTTTCAAAGGAAGACAAACTTTCAAAAGTATAGATCTTCAAACTTGCAGTAATAAACATGCATGTCATAACATTTTTATTACTATATATAGTATGTAATATTAATGTGGACAACTCCATTTTCACTCATGTGGGCTCCGTAACTCTAAATAAAAGCAATAAAACAAGTACGTAGCTGATGAATTAAAATTAGAACTAATATAATTCGCAGAATTAGAAATCTTTAATTACATGTTGAAATTGTTACCAAAACTCATGGAAGGCCAAATAACCTTAGAATTATAGAAAGGAATGGAGGTCGTGTATTACGGTAGAAGGTTAATAGGCTAGCAAGGTATGATGTTGTCTTACCTTGTGATGTAGTAGGCTAAGAGGATTGGTCACGTCTTTATGTATCGTGTTGTTGCTGCTTGTCATTTATTTTGTTATTTTTATTGCATTTACAAAATTATCAATTGCTTTTCATTCTAATCATTATGTTGTATCTAGTATTTTCTGCTTTTGGGATTGATATATTTGAGTTGAGGTTCTTCCGCAAACAACTTCTCTATCTCTATGAGGTAGAGGTAAGGTCTGCATACATTCACCTTCCCCATACCCCACTTGTGGAATTTCACTGAGTATTTTATCATTGTTGCTTAAACAATCTCAGTTATCTCCACAATGAATGAAGAAGTTTGACATTAAATACTTTAAGTTAATATTTATATTACATGAAATAAAGCAATAAGTTTACCAGAGTGTAAAAAGTACGAAGATCATCTCCGCCAATGTCAACCGTAGGTTGATTGACAACTTGTGAAGGCCTCAAGGCACATCCATTGTAGACCACCCTATTGTTGTAAGCCACACCAAAGTCTACACATCTTGTGAATGGATCCACAACATCTCCTATAACTCCAGAAACTATTAGAGGATCTCTTGTCATATTGTCTGGAATTTGTTTTATTAATTAATTATTAAGCTCAATTTTGTTTCTTACGTATGAGCTAGATGATATTTTTATGAATAAAAGAGCTTGCTAGCTCTTGTTATTTATATAAATGAGTACTAGAGCCAACACTTGTGGTCATAAAAATTATTTACTTTTTTTGGGAATAATTTTCTACTTTATTTGAGAATCAGCATGCTGTCAGCCATGAAAATTTTAAATTTCTCTTGAAGTGGGATTTTGAATTTATAATCTATTTTCAACTCCATCTTCATAATCTTAATAAGATGTTTTTCTCTCATTTGCAAAAGGTATAACGAAACACACTTAATCTTCAACTCCAACAACAATAATAACAACGTAACAAATCTAATGTAATTCCATATAAAGGATCTGAAAAAGATAAGATGTATGTAATCTTAACTATACATTTATGAGATAAAAGAAACTATTTTTGGTAAATCCTCGTCTCAAAACAAATGAAAACTATATAAAATAAAAAATTAACTTATTTTTTTAAAATAAATTAAAAAATATTTGATTTTTATTGCCAAAGACCTACTAATTAAGTCTTTCTTTACCTTCATTGGAATCTATATCTTTTTGAAGCTTTTCTTTAAGGGGAAACCATATATACCCTGATTGTTAAGCTATAATGAGGAGAATCTAGAAATTAAAGATTTTTCTATATCAACTTAAATCAATATTATTTTTTACTTAAATTATGTACATAGATATTTCAATAATCCATAATACTGGTATTATTATTTTTATTTTTCTTTTTATTATTAATTATTCAACAAATCTTCATAGGAGGATCACTATAATTATAATGTCTCTCTAATTGTTATACCTAAATTATAATAAGGGTGTCACAAGGCCTATAGAGATAACAACAACCGAGGAGGATACTATGACAGTAATAGTAGCCAAGCCTGAGATGGTGAATTGGC
>JAABOM020000092.1:23777785-23789973 GCA_011800125.2 Solanum clarkiae | reverse complement strand
TTGATATCATTGAAGAGTTTGATCGTTTTGGTATTCTAACTTTTAGTTTTGTTATTTATTTTGGGGTTCTATATACTTAATGATTAGTAGTTTAGTAATTTTTTTGAATACTATTTTTATTAATTTATAGTTTCTAAGACATTGAAAAATAAGTTAGTATGTAAAAATAATTTCATTATTCATATTAATCAACTTCTGTTATGCTATGAAAGGAGAATTATCTTTCTACGCATAATTTTGGAAGAAAAGGTTGGTTATCAAATTATTAAAAAAACCAGAAAAAATCGCAAATAGCACCAATCCGTACCAACTCGAAAAAAACCGATGTTGAAAAAATCACATTTATTGGTTTGGTTTGGTTTGGTTTGTATATTAAAAAAATCGCATTTAATGATTTGGTTTGGTTTTTAAAAAATTCACACCAATCTGCACCATGTACACCCCTAGTGAGATGTATAGATGAGGAAAGAAAGAATATTACTACTAACTTTTTTATCCTATTTTTATTTTCTCCCTTGGAAAAACTAATAATTATCAACGGCTTACATCAAGTTCTTTTTTTGTTTTATTTTCTACCATAAAAGTTTGCAGGATGCTCTCTTGAGTTTAAATGTTGCAAAGAAGAATTTTCGCATAAAAATATCTTAATTATGCTCCATAATTATAGTGTAGATAAGTACATTTCATAATTATAGTTATAGCAACGTTTGTATAATTAGCGCAGCGTTTGTATATGTTTGTATAATTCATTATATAATTCTCAATTTTTATATAGCGTTTGTATATTTCGTTATGCAATTCGTGTACAATAATTCACTATACAGTTTGCAGTGTTTTTATATTATGCTATATAATTTGATTCGCGTACACCGTTATATAAATCGCACTACATGAATCATACAAAATTCAAATTGTAATTACAGCTAGATATTTGCACGAGCCATAATTAATTCAAACTATAGTTATGTTAGCTAATTAACTAGTATGGGTTTTCTTATCCGTGTAACTTTTCCGATAAGTAACCAATTTAATGGACCTGTTGACTTACAATATTAATCTTGGATCATAAATTCAAGTGTGGTGATGTATACATTATCTTGATATTAATCATTTCATTTAATATTTACTTTTTACCTATATACATATCAAATAATTTTGTTCATCAAAATTTAAGTGAAAAAAAAAAAGAAAATCACATAAATTAGTAATAAAAAATAATCTCGGCTAAGTTTTGTACCATGATCTTTTATTATATTTATTATATTTTATTAATCATTAGGCTACACATCCCTTATGAATATTCAACATTAAAAGATGAAATTGAAAAAATATTTATTATTTATTTGTTTGACAAAAGTCACATGTGAGGTTTTACTTGTGTAAATGATTCTCCCTAGACAACTTGTCTTCTAACATCAATTTTACATGGATTCTTTCCCTAATTGTTGGAGTTCTTTAATTATGTATTTTAATATGTTATTTTTAATTTTTGTTTTTATTTTACATTTAATAAAAATGTATAGGCTAAGATATTCTTGATTGTGACCTAATATTGCAATTCTTTGTCCAGCATAAGTTATATAATACCTAATTCGCAAGACAAAAATTTAGAGAATTTTTGCTTAGTCCGATGAAAGTTTTGTAGAAATAAGTTATGTCACTTAAGACATAATTTTCTTATATAATATCTAATTTGCAAGACAAAAATTTAGAGAATTTTTGCTTAGTCCGATGAAAGTTTTGTAGAAATAAGTTATGTCTCTTGAGGCATAATTTTCTTGTTCTAAAATTAAACAACTGCTTTTATCAAAATAAATTTTATAGAAAAACTAAACAACTGCTTTTATCAAAATAAATTTTATAGAAATTGTGGTGTTGTTTTTTTTTTTTTGAAAGGTTGACTAAAAAACAAAGAATGACTAAAATAGACGAAATGAAAACAATCGATTCGTTTCACAAAATTCTAAAAAAGGTCTGTTGACAAAAAGTGGAGAGATTTTTTTCACTGAAAAGTTATTACTAGATATGAAAGAATCATATTAAAGGTTAATTTTTTCTCGTGAATAAAGCATATAATCAAAAGACATCAGAATATAATCAATTATGTGGCACTATGCTGGTATTCACAAGTAAACATTTAGAATGTGGTTAACAGACAAAAGCTACAAAGAAAGTTTTATAGCCTGAGAAAGGGGTCGATCCAATTTGTGCCCATTTAGGAGGTATCAAAAAGATACCCATCATTGGCTAAAAATAATATTTGTATGTTTTATCAAAAGAATATAACAGGTGATATTTGCACACCAATTATATATGTGGATCTAACATAACGATATCGACATTTAAAGAAGTGAATAATAAATTACCATAATAAAGCTATCGCTAAATTATTAAATGAAAAATTGTCTAAACATTCATTATTTAGGTTGAACTTTTTCATATGACTAAAATTATCAGGATTTTTATCAAACCCTATATATCCAGCTAACTAAAACAAAAAAAAAAAAAAAAGAAGCATATATAATAACATTATACCTAGTGAAATCCCACAAGTGAGGTCTGGGGAGGGTAGAATGTACGCAGACCTTACCATTACCTCATAGAAGTAGAGAGGCTGTTTCCTGGGGACCCTCGTCTCAAAATACATAAGCAGAAAGAACTAGATATGACAAAAGGAAAGGGAAGGGGAAGGGAACAGAGAGAGCGACTAATAATGAATAGCACATGGCAATATATAAATATGATAAAACTAGCACATAAGACGACAGATAATGAGAAAACACGTCCTTCACCTAACCTTACTATACCCCAAGACCATGCATCCACCTAACCCTACCAATCAGCCTGCTATCTTGATTCGCGACCTCCACTTCTTCTTATCTAAGGTCATGTCCTCAGTGAGATCAAGTTCCGCCATATCATGTCTAATCACCTCCCCCCAGTACTTTTTTGGTCTACCTCTACCCCTTCGAGTAGCTCCCAAAACCAACCTCTCGCACCTCCTAACAGGAGCACTCCTTCTCTGCACATGTCCAAACCAGAGCAGTCTCGCTTCCCTCATCTTCTCAGCCACCAGGGCCACCTCTAGCTTCTCCCGAATGGTCTCATTCCTAACCTTGCCACTCTTGGTGTAGCCACACATCCATCTCAGCATCTTCATCTCTGCGACATGCATCTTCTGAACATATGCATTTTTAATTGGCCAACACTCCACCCCATACAGTAATGATGGTCTAACCATTTTATAAAATTTACCTTTGAGTTTAGGTGGTATCTTCTTGTCACATAATACTGCAGAAGCAAGCCTCCATTTAGTCCATGCTGCTCCAATACGATGTGTGACATTATCATCGATATCGTCACTACTCTGGATGATAGACCCCAGATACTTAAAGTTTTCTCTCTTGGGAATAGGTTGAGTAGCAAGCCTCACATTAAAGTTTACTTCATCCCTCTCAACACTGAATTTGCACTCCAAGTACTCAGTTTTGGTGCTGCTCAATTTGAATCCTTTGGATTTCAATGCGTGTCTCTAGGCCTCCGCCCTATCATTAATTTTAGTCTGAGTCTCATCAATCAGTACTATGTCATCTGCAAATAGCATACACCATGGCACCTCCTCCTTGATAGATCGCGTCAGCTCATCCATCACCAAGGCAAACAAAAAAGGGCTCAATGCAGATCCTTGATGGAGTCCCATCTTAATAGGAAAATACTCAGAGTCTCCTCCCATCGTTCTTACCCGAGTTTTGACTCCATCGTACATGTCCTTAATCACCCTGATATATGCCACTAGGACACCTTTCATCTCTAGACACCTCCATAAGACATCCCTTGGGACTTTGTCATATGCCTTCTCGAGATCGATGAACACCATAAGAAGGTCCTTCTTTCTTTCCCTATATTTCTCCACTAATATCCGAACAAGATGAATTGCTTCAGTAGTCGGCCGTCCAGGCATGAATCCAAACTAATTCTCCGAGATTGATACTACTCTTTGCACCCTCATCTCCACTACTCTCTCTCAGACCTTCATAGTGGCTTAACAACTTGATACCCCTGTAATTGTTACAGTTTTGAATATCTCCCTTATTCTTGTACAATGGGACCATTATACTCCTCCATTCATTAGGCATCTTGACAGTCTTCATATAACTAAAAAAAATTATTACAGCTAAAGAAATAAAAAGAAGTACATAGTTAAAATTCCACTATTTTTATAAAAATATTGATCTAGCTAAAAATAATGAAGCTCTAATAAAAATAATTTATAAATTTTGATTGAAAAGAATAGGTTGAAGCAAATAGTTATTGCATCTGAAGAAGAATAACCATAACCATGGCTTATGGTCTAGCCAAGTTTGACATTACACAACCGACTACCCATGAGCGCGCATAAAAGTAGGTTTCAAATCATATCAACTCGAATCAAGTTTCCAACGAAAGCTTCAAACGAGCACACACAAAATTAGATTTCAAATCATATCAACTTCCAACGAGCACGCATAAAATTAGGTTTCAAATCATATCATCTCAAATCTAGTATCCAACAAAAGTTTCGAACAAGCATGCATAAAATTAGGTTTGAATCATATCAACTCAAATCTAATTTCCAACGATTCAAACCTTTGGCCGTTGCTACACTCATTGTAGGAATGACAATAAGAGGAAATAAAAAAGAGAGAGTACAAAACTTCGAAATTTAAAATATGAAGGAGAGAATAATTTTTAAATATTGTAAAAGTGTCGTCAATGTTTTAGGAATTAGAATTAAGCCTTAAACTCACCTAACTAACTTTGACTATGTCAAAGTATCTCATCCTTCATTCCCACGCATAAAATTTACTTTTTAGTTGTTTTTCGAGTTATTCAATATATGTGCCGATAAAAGGAAAAAAATATTCAATGGAATAGTTAATGTACACATATATGAACCCTCCATCCAAACAAAAGGGAATAGCTCAGGCTTTCACCATCTCGGCAAGTGTTCCATTACAATTCATTGAATTGGGAGCCTTGAAGCACCAGTAAAATTAACCTCACGTAACCCACAGCCCTTCCCTTTCCAAGAGGTGTAAACCTTCACCAGTTACCCCTGTATGATTGCGGAATGAAGCATTTTCTACGCTTTAAGAACCAGATGCATTGGTCACTTCATGTGAAGGCCTGCTTTTTTCCTCAAACCTTCACAGAATTGCACTAACACTACCGGTAGCAAAATTAAATCCACTCATTGAAGTTTGAAGGAATTAATAATTCGTTCATTTATTAGCTCAATATATTACAATTCAACTCATTTAAAATTGAATTAATATTCAACCCAAATTTACTCGAGAAAAATCTCGTCAAAATATTTTTAAAAACATTTTTTTAACTTGACATATTTTATATAGCCAAAATTAAAATATATATATAATTTAATTAAATACTAAAATATTAAAAAATATATAAAATAAATAAAACTTAGTAAAAATTGAATCAAATTAAATCTTAATACGCTCTATAACTCATTACTCGACCTGTTTTGACCCAAACCAACCCTTTAAAACCCACTCAAATTTGACCCAACCTAACCAATTGCCACCTCTAAGACTACTAACCCTCACTATTAAGAACTTTAATCTGAGATCTGCCATTACAAGGCCTTTTTAACCATAGTAATATTTTACTTTAGTCACATCTACACCAGCATCTTTTTATTTCAATCAATAAGCTTCAAACTCACTTTGGTTTCATATTCTCCACAAAACGTGTAATTCTGCGGTGGTTGATATATTCGAAACCCCTTTACCATTTTTTCTACTTAATAAGAAATTAGTCACTGTTCAATGATTTTACAAGGGGCCGTCCACCAGCTAAAGCCTGCACAAAGTCGAAGTTGTAAACGTTAATAAATGCTCAGAGAAACGAATAGTCGTATATATCAAAAGATGAATCATTCGTCTCGCGAAAATGCAAACTAAATCTCCCAAGTGGAATGAACCACTGTGCAATTCCTTCACTGGATCTTTACAGGTGAAGAGCATTACTTGCAATCCTGTAACAGTGTTTAAACCTTGGAAGAATGGGCAAGCTTTTCAGACCGCTAGAATGGATATTCTATTTACGACTAATAACTCACATCACAAGATAAAATAGGGGACAGCGGGTTGCTCAAGTGTAAGCACCATCCACCTCCAACCTTGAGGTTAACGATTCGAGTCACCAAGGACGAAAAGTGGGGAGCTCCTGGGGAGGAATTAACAGAAACAGCAGAGGATAAGACAGAAACTCACCGTTAAATACCATCACTAACAGTGGGACACCGAGTCGACCTTTAGAATAAATAGCTCTTCACATTCTAATATTATCTACAATCCCGTTTATATTACTGTTTTTTACATCTAGCGGTCATAAGGAAATTCCATGTCGTTCTCTGTCACTTTAAATGGCTGAGGATGTTGTCCAGAGATATAGAGATTCCACATCTTAAAATAAGATCGCTCCAGATTCCGTACCTAATGATGCATAGAAAAGAATAAGCATTGTTAAGTAAAAGAAACAGCACTCAAAGCAACACAATTGTAATAGGGCATTGACTAAGAGTCATGTATCATAGCGTTAGATCACTCACCCAGCGCCCTGTGTCAAACAGAGGGCAACTCAGACGCACAGCCTTGAGTTTATTGGTGAGATCTTGGAGCTTGGGACGATTCAGTGCCAGTGACACTGCCTTCTCTTCATACTCCTTCATACTGTACAACATAAAGCAAATCAAAATGAACAAAGCCCAGAAAGGTAGAAATCCATGGAAAAGAAAAGTTTGCTCTCCTTTTCTTTGTTTCAGCACAGGTCATCCCCATCTGAGACTAGCTTTATACGGTTTAGACTAGGAAGGAGGCCCTTTTCATGATGCAATTTTTTGCAAGCAGAATAAAATTGCACTAGATTGTTTAACAGTCAGTTCTAGTTTGTACCAAACATTTGCCTAGATATATATGGGGATGGCAACGGGGCGGGTGCGGGGCAAGACCCGCATAAACCCGCAAGGATTTTACCCGCTCCACTCTGCCCCGCACCGCATAACATAGTATTTTATTTTTTACCCACCCCGCATTAACCCGCCCCACAAAACTTTTAAACTCCTATTAGTCTACTGCAGATGAGCAGACTACCAATTTTAAAATATCAATTGTTAACCACAAGGATGAGCTGCTCATCATGATCTGAGCAGTGGTTAATGATTTTTTACTTTTTGTGTTACTAGTAATAGTCTTCCTCAGAACCCAAACACCAATTTCTGCATTTTTAAAATATTAAAATATACTAATACAGTGATTAATGTTGAAACACCAATTGTTATTGTGCTAAAATAGCTCCTGGAAAGGATTTTGACGGATAGAGAACTCACCCACGCTCTAATTTTGTACGTTAAGTTAAAAACCAAAAAAAAAAAAACAAACAAACCTAACCCGCACCCGCCCCGTATTCTTTTTTTTAAAAAATTTGTACCTGCCCCGCCCCACCCCATTGCCATCCCTAGATATATATATCAATAGTAGACTGTTGGCCATACAAGAGTTCACATGTATCACGAATAAAACTTCTAGAGTGCAATTCAATGGAAATATCAACCTAAAAAATAAATATGTTTGCCAGGTCCAAGCCATCACAGAAACATCAAAGTCGAAAACACGTACCTGCTAACAACCATCTCCTCACCAACCCCTGTGGCCAAACACAACGAACCAGCAACTCTAGTTGCCATTTTCTCAAGGGGAAGGCTGACCATCGGCAAACCAGCCCAAAGTACATCTGTCCCAGTGGTATGTGCATTGCACAGTGGTCTGTGAGAAAAAGAAACCAAATTCATCGGCACGAGTTGAATCAACACGGAATATTGCAAAAGTAAAATGCAAGAAAGGCTGTAATATTCTAACGTGTCAAGGCAAAGATCTGCCAAGGAGCTACGTCTGATGTGCTCTTGTTTCATCGCAACATCTGTGAAAATAATTTGGTCTGGCTGCACACCTTGTGCAGCAGCATCTGGAAAAAAATAAAATAACATTAACGATATCTCCTGTAACAGATTCCAGAGAATAATATTTCAAAAGCCTAGCCCACAAGCTTATAGTAACAGAAGTAATGTCAAAGAGAAACATACGTGCGCGAACTCTCATTTCCCCTGCAGCTGGAAATCTGAGCAGCCAAAGAGCACTGTTGGGTACACGCTTAAGAATATTGCACCTGAAATATCAAACTCAAAAAGTATAATGCAACTTGTCTTAATGAACAGTGTACCAAAACAAAAACAAACTGACCAGTACCATGTCTTAAATATCTCAGGATCCATCTTGTAGAGCTGATTAAAACAAGCAAAAATGAATTTGTCCTCTGGCAGCCCATAATCCGAGCGCCTGGGTTGGCAGCTTGGATCTAACACGTCACGGTTTTTCTAGAAAGTGGCATGAAACCCATCAACATTTGGGAAAAGAGAACAATTACAAAAAAAAAAAATCAGAATAAGAATCTCAAAATCTTGATCCCAAGAACTCACCTGCTTATAATCATTGACAAAATAACAATGAGGGAGGTGGACAAGCTTCTCTGAGTAAATATGTGAGTACCGCATAGGTGACACAAACTACCAAGCACACAGGAGAAGCAATGTCAAGGACAAGAAAGAAGAACAAATAATCTGAAGTCAAAATATGTAAGTACTGCATAGAGGAAACAAACAGCGGTGTATTCCAAAAAAGAAAAAAAATTATGCCAAGATCATAAGAAAATGGAAAATAACTAAAATACCTCATCCGTAACCAAATAATGTATATAGTTAGCTCCAGTGGTTCCAGGAAACCCCATATATGAAACCTGGATAGGAGCAGGCTGCATTGCAAAGATCTCATTCCGGGCTCCCTACAAAACAGAATTAGCAGGTTAAAGATGAACAGTAGCTTACCAATGCAAACCTTCCCATAATAAATAGGTGGTCATATGGCTACAAAAATGTAGTAAAGCTCATGAGACCGTCCAGAATTCCGTAGTTGGGCAATGGAAAAAAATGTAAGATGACATTTTCCAAATACTCATAAGCCCAAGGTCATGCTTATCCAAGTTTGATCCTGATCTCCATATTTCTGAGGAACATCCACAACAATGATTGCTCCATTTTTTTCCTGTTCTTCTCCTTTATTCTTTTACCGGTAGCATTCACAAGCAAATGAATTCAGCCACAAAACAAGAATATAAGATTGACAAGGTTAGGAACAAATATCTTACCTTAGTGTAACCGTTAAGATTGATCAGGATCTGTATTTGATCCTCATTAATCATTCTTGCAATCACATCAGATGTCAAGGACGCTACGTCAACAAAATGCTCTGCTTCTGACTGAATGCGGAGCCTCCATTCAGAGCCATCATTTGGACTCAAAGCATAGCAGAACACCTGGCAATAGAAGTCCTTGTAGGTTTAATAGGAACCGTGGGGGCAGGAGAAGAAGAGGAAACCATAACAGCACCAATGCATCTTAAAAATGGTATCTTATTCAAACCTCAACATTTTCTCTATTGTGCATGCCGAACACTGAACCCATCAGATGTGATAATGGATGGTTGCCAAAATCACTACTCACATATCTAGGCACATTTAAAAAATCTTTGTGAGTAACTTTAGTGTCTGAGGAAGACGTAAGCAAGTATATAACTGGTGGAGACTTACCCAACCCTAAGCCGACCACTCCTGCCACCACCCTTTATTGGCAATGGAGGAGGATGACTGAAAGGAGGAAGCGAGAAGCGAGCCGCAATCACAGAGCAGTGCTGGGCATACTTGCGACTGTGTAATCAAAGGAAAGGTTAGTCAGAAAGTCGCATCATTCTCTTCCATCAATCCAAAAGAAAATCCCTCACCTGATTTCTAGAGCTAGCAGTGGATCGAGAGGGTAGGCAATTGCATGGAAAGGTTGTACACTCGGTATAACTGACATCTATAATCAAGTTGCAATAGAGAAAACAATTAAGGGAAATATGAATCAGCAACACTGTGATCACCACATAGCTTACAATACTGACAAGTTATGGTTGAATGAGAAGATGAGATACCTTAATCTGTCTTCTAAGGATCCCCTCAACTTCAATAAACATCTTCTCTCGATCATCCCAATCACACACACACTAGGAAGTATAAAATCAAACATAATAAGTGTACTATAAAAAAAAAATCCAGCAAACATTCATCCAATCAGCAGATACAAATTAAGCTTCAGTCCGGAATGACTTCTAAAGCAATATATCATTCTAGTGCTCATCCTTACCTAAGACGAACAGCTCAAAGAAGTAGTAATGTCTTATGAAGCAAATTATTGTTCCTCATGCACGAGGTGCACATGGAAACTTACCTAAGTTCCTTACAACACTAGATACTATACTTAAAAGTCTTTCCTTCCAAGCTGGTAAATTGGCATCAGAGGTAGAAATCAGCACAAGAGAGATATAACTCTCCACATAGAACTTACTAAAACAAAGGAGAAAAGAGCACAGCATGACACTACCATCTAATAGAAGTATTTAGTTTTGGAAAGATATCTTTAACCATATAGTCCATTAACAGATAATATTATCTTATGAGCTTAATATTTGCAGGTAAGGTTTATCACACACACATATAAAAAGGCAGAACACACACACATATAAAAAGGCAGAAAATATACATGAACTATTTGATAACCCCACCCAAGAAAACATTGGCAGCTGATGGGTGAAGATACCTGTAGCGTATGAAGAAGATTACAAGTTGCTTCGGGGAAGTCAGGACGTAGCATCAAAGCTTGTCTATAGCTTTTAATAGCTGCTTCCACATTGCCACTGCAGAAGATTGAATGACAGCATTACAAACAAGCAAAATTGGCATAAACAAAATGCATGAGAAACAACCATCAACTATTTGAAGCTTGCGAACTAGGCACTGAACCTGTCCTTATAAGATGAAGCCAAATTTGCATGAGCCTCTGCCATATTTGGTCTTATGGTAATAGCGCGCATATAGTCCTGAATAGCTTCGTTAACTCTACCAATCTCCTTGAATGTGTTACCTCTATTGACCAGTCCATCAGCTGCCATGGGATCAATCCTGAGAACCTCATTGTAGCAAGATATGGCATCTGCATAGTTACCCTGTAAGTTAACCAAAAGAAAATAATCATTCGTCTGGTCATGACCCTGCAAGGGGGACGCACTAATTTGTCAAGAGAACAATCATTTTTAGCTATTTTTGCAACCACATACAGCCCTCTGTACAGCTTTTCTTTCGCTGAGATAAAAATTATTGTTTCTTTAAAATCGCATAAAAACATGTACCTGCTGCTTGTATATTATGGCTAAATTGTTAAAAGGAGCTGAAAGCCCAGTCGTCACAGCTAAAGTTGCCTTGTAACACTGTGCAGCAGCATTCATCATGTTCCTAGAGAATCAGGAATGATGACTCTAAAGATTACTTGATCTGATTATCTCCAGTCCTCCCAAAAGGGGGTAAAAACAAAAGAAAATAATTAATTCAAACCAGTAAACTCTACCATTCCATATAAATGTTTCCAAGATTAGTGAGTGCTTGAGGATGGTTAGGCTGAAGTGAGAGGCATTGCTGCAAGCACCAATCGGATGGATTAACAAAACACCACGATAGAGAAAAAGGAAAGCAAGTATCCATGCAAAAAGTGATCAAAGCTTACACGATAGTAATGAATTGCTTCTTCAACCCTACCAGCATCTTTCAGAGCATTACCCTAAAACAACAGAGTGGGGAGAGTAGATAATTAACAGAAGAAATTATTTTTTTACAGGACAACTACACAGTAGAAGAAATAAAGGCCCACCAGATTGTTATATGCCTCCAAGAATCCAGCATCACAGGTTATAGCTCTCCTGTAATTAAGCATGGCCATCTCCAGGTTACCTTGCTCATAGTACACAGTAGCTAAGTTGCCTGCACAATTGTTACATATTTATGAGCTGTAAAATGATTAATCATTATAGAGAGGAATTCAGTAATATGCTTATTGCACCATGAGCTACAATGCCACTGAATAACGTACATTTCAACAGACTGAGAATTTGTAAGGCTCCCACTTTCCCTTCTTTCTTTATTTATTTTTTTTTTTTTTGGGGGGGGGGGGGGGGGGGGGGGGGTTTGTCTTTTGAAGCGTTAAA
>JAABOM020000092.1:23764843-23777669 GCA_011800125.2 Solanum clarkiae | reverse complement strand
CTACGAGGTAGCGGTAAGGTCTGCGTACATCACACCCTCCCCAGACCCCACTTGTGGGATTCGACTGGGTATGTTGTAATTCTGTGTAAAGATATAAAAGGCATCTATAAGTATTGAAAATCACCCAGTAAAAAGTAACCTCATAGCAATGAAGATGAAGCTAAGACTGAAAGGCGCACTTACCAAATGCCATAGCATAGTCTGGTCGCACAAGGAGAGCACGCTGGTAACACATAATGGCCTCCTGTGGCATCCCCAGAGCCTGGAAATACAAAGCAGATACACATTTCTCACATTCTTGTCCAGGCACTTGCACAACGACCATATTAGCACAATGCAAAAGGGCTTACCTTATACACATTTCCCAGGTTCAAATATGCATCTGAAAAATTTGGTTTTAGCTTGACAGCTTCCTGGAAGAAGTTCAAACCACAAAATTGTGAGTCAACTTAATTGCCAATAAACAAAGAAAGAGGCAAAATAAAAACAAATCCAAGACTCTGATTTAATAATGTATACTACGATATAAGGTACTGCGGACCTTGTAGTACTGCAATGCCCTGTTAAGATCACCAGCATCCATGAAGAGGCTAGCAAGATTGGACCATGCAACAGCAAATGTAGGTTGTATGCGTAGTGCCTCCACATAACAATTGTATGCCTAACGGAAAACTAATAATCAAGACAACAGAAATCAACCAGCATAACTAGAGCCAGCAAAGCATCTATAGCCAACACAAATGCACAGGAACTGCACTTCAAGACTCAAAAAACCTGTCAAAGAATAACAAAATTGGAGAATACAGAGTAGATCTCACTCAACACGTATGTGCAGACATTGTTCAAAGTTCAAGTCCACAACCATCCTACAGCTACTCATTGAATACATTTAGGGCCCACCATCAATGATAGAACAAAACAAAATATAAGTTATGAAAGACCCAGTGTTTTACCTCTTGCACCAAACCTTGTGCTTTCATCAGATTCCCAAGATTGCTATGTGCGTCAACCTGGAAAGAATACAAACGAGTCAAGAAAGAATCATAGCAAGAAGCAAATCAACTGAACTGTTAAAAAGAAGCCAAATAAATAGGTAAGCTTAAATACCAGATGAGGATTTAAAGCTAGAGCCTGACGGCAACATTGGGCCGCCTCACTCAGCCTTCCTTTCCTCATATATGCACCAGCTAAATTTGACCAAGCATCAGCAAAATTGGGACGCAGCTGCAACCAAAATATGACCCTAAATTATGTCGTCCAACAATAATGAACCATAGTTATATTATAGCAAACACCTTTGCTGCTATATCAAGATTCCAAACCAAAAGCCAAACTTGCAAATACATAGTTGAGGAACATGTTGCCATAATTTCTGGGAAAGACACTTCCATCACGTCAGAAAAGGAAAGGTCTTCTTTCAGTTTTTGAAAGAAGAAAGGAGAACAAAGAATTTCTAGGATCCAAATTGACCTGTATATATTCGTTCCCTAGCCAAATTGCCCGTTATATATTCTTTTTTCAATAACCAGATGCCCCTTACATATCCTTGTTAGCTCTATTTGAAAAGGTATGAGTTTTTAAAATCACCGAGAATTAGCCTGTTATCAGACAGAAAATTCCTCTTTGAACAAATTGTCAAGCATAGCCACAAAGAAAGGTCACTTTTAGGGTTAAAAGCCAAACCCCCAGAAAATATAACTTCACGAACAAGTGACTTATAGAAGTTTTGCATTAGATACAAACCTTGTTAGATTTTTCCACTAGTGACACTTTAGCACAAAGGGATGAAGGGTCCAGGACAGCTAACCAGAGGCGAATCCAGGAATGCAAGAACATGGGTGCACCATTAAAAAAGGGACAAAATGATGTTGGCTGAGATCGAACCCCCAACCTTCATGCCAGGAAAAAAACCCTTGAACCAGTGAATCAACTTGTCATTCTCTTACTTAAATTCGCCCCTGCAGCTAACAAGACCTCTACCATCTAAAAAAATACTGGTCTCAAACCCTAACTTCTTTAGCACCACCTTCTCTAAACGTTTGATGCCTGAGAATTGAGATGCACAACTTATACAACATAGTCCATGCAACAGCATTCCACGACCTCAAACCTTGACCCATTTCCGGACCAACGCAAGATTTTCTTATTGGACTTTGTTTATTAATGAGAGGAAATTATCGAGTTTTCAGCTGGTTGTTATGTGTAGCAGGCCTTCCCTCCTCACTTCGGAAAGATTTTCAGTATTTTCTTATGAAGACCTGGTCGAGATAGTGCGATGTGATCCCTTAGATTCAATGTCAATCATGCTACAACCCTCGGATTGTAGGTGAGGAACGTCATGAAATCACCAAAGAGTTGAGCAAACTTTAAAACGTTACAAAAACTTCAGGACATTAGAGCAATCCCCCGAGTAGACAAATTACCCGAAGGGGATCATTAGCATATTTCAGGCAATGATTCTTCTTTATTTTTGTAACTACCCATCTTAAGATACGAAATCCCAAATCGGCAAAACACAAGAGAGATGTTGGGTATACAAGTAAACAGGTTTTACCTACTAGTGACGCGTTCTAAAGTCGTGCGAGCTAGGTCCAAAGCAAACAATATCACTAGCAGGTGGGCCATTATAGTTTTCCTTTTACTCTTTATCCAAGAATAGTCCTTGCATATACACAAAAATATTTCTATATAAAATGTAAGTATATTGACCAAGTACTCAACTAATAACAACTTTGTTACCCTTCTCAAAAAAAAATAATAACTTTGTTACATGCAGGAAATTTCTATGGAGAAGGAGCATGGAGTAATCACACAAAGCTACACTGGCTTGGGATAAGATATGCTACCCAAGATCTGCAGGAGGCCTGAATGTACTGGACATTTCAATCTGGAATAGTCCAGCAGTCTGTCACACTGTGGAACTTATTTAGGAACTTACGTAGGAAGAAGGATAAGTTGTGGGTTGTATGGATTTACACAAACGTTGTTAGACCAGCTATAATGAATGAGGAAGAGTGTTTCCAGTCAAGACTTCTCATGTTCAGAAGATGAATGCAGTGTAGATGAGAATGTGGATGTGTGGACACACTAGGAGAGATATTATTAGGAACAATGATAAACGGATCAAGGAAGGAGTGGCCTCAGCGGTGGACCAGATGAAGGAGGTGAGACTAAGATGGTTCGAGCATGCAAAGTAGAGGAGCACGGATGCCTCAATGAGGTGTGAGAGGTAGGCATGATAGGTTTACGGGAAAGAGAGAGACCAAAGAAGATTTAGGGCGAGGTAACTAGACATGACGTGGCACATCTTAAGCTCATTGAGAGCATGACCTTTGATAGGAAAACATGAAGGTCGAGGATTAGGATAGAGACTTAGTAGGTAGTTGAGTGACTTCTCTCCTTCGGGTGGGAGAGCATGGTTCTCACTTAGAGCACAGCATGTAACTAACTTAGAGCACCTTGTCTACCCCTCTTCTACCTATCATTATCAGTATTGTTACCATTCTATTCACTATCTTCTTTTTTATAGAGTAACTATTCATTTCACTATCATATTCTTCAAATCGCGTTACTATTGTTGCTTCTTTTCCTTGGATTGCCGTTACTATTTTGTTGGGATAACTTCTCTTTTCTGCAGTATTTTCACTGTAGCATTTACCTTTGCATTTATTGTAAGCAATATGAGAATTACGAGCAATATACAGACAAATAAAAATGCCATCTGAAAGTAAAGGGGCTTCAAGAGGTGAATGCTTATTGTGTTCAAGATGTTTTCTGTGCAAGGAAACAGCAGAGACAGTCGACCATCTATTTTTGCATTGAAAATTCACAACTCATCTTTGGAGAATTATCTCAAACCTCACGGTAGCTCCAAGTAGTTGGGAGGAAACGTGTTCACATGCAAAGGACATGAGTACAGATGATCCTGTTAGTTCCATGTCTGATGAACTAACAGGATCATCCGGACTAAAAATAAAACCCTAATGTAACTTGTTGGCCTTCCCTACAAGTCACACCCCAAAACCTTCCCATTATTACGAGGCTAATTAGTAAATTAGCTTGGGTTCCACAACTCAGGTTTTACTATAATCTCTACTTTATGCTCTTCTTTTCTTTTGCTCATAATGATCTTTGAAATATTTTTTGACTTGATTTCTTCAAGCAATGTAAAGTTTAAAGTTAAAATATGATTGAACAAATGCATGGTGCCATAATGATCTTTGAAATATTTTTTGACTTGATTTCTTCAAGCAATGTAAAGTTTAAAGTTAAAATATGATTGAACAAATGCATGGTGCCATCAAGGGTATGGTGATTTCTACTTGGACAAAAAAATTCTTATCTCTAACAACCCAGGATAAAAATAAAACCTGAAGAGTCTTTAAATTTGCTTCCTTGTGGTTCACACCAGAGAAAACAAGAGATTGGAAAACTTAAATAGCAAAAGCTTCCAAGGTAACAAAAGCCATAAAGAGGTAAACACTCAGAAATAAATATAACACTCTTTGATCCCAACAGAAGGGAGAGAAATTAATAGTATTAACCATCGACCTAAGCAGGATAAATAGAAAGTATAACATTCCATTAAGGCAAAAGATGCATACAAACCTCTATTGCAATCAAGTAATAGCGTATTGCAACGTCGATGTTGTCCTTTTCCTGCAAATAATAGAAGGCAAACAAACCATATCAATGTTCAGTCACAAAAAGCGGAAGTTAGCAACTGGAAGAACTAATCTAACCATACCTTCCAAGCATTTGCCATATTTCCATAGCACTCAGCAAATTGTGGGTTAACGCGGAGGGCTTCTTCATTTTTCGCAATGCACATATCAAAATCATGCAACTAAAACAAGGAAAAATTAAAATTCTTTACATAGATCAATGGGGATAATACACCCAAGATACAAGAGGCACGGAGAGTATAAAACACTGCCCATAAAGCATACCTGATAATATATAGCCCCCAAAAGGAGGAGATTATCAGTGCGCTGGGGATTCCTCTCATAAACTGCCTTACTATGCTCTAGAGCCTGTTTATAGTTTCCAGCTTTGTAGTTCTGATGAGCAAGAGTTAAGAGTGTGTCCTCATCAACTGTGGCACAAGAAATACAGATATCAAAAGCTAGAGTAGAGAGCGAGTGAGTGAACTAGCAATGCATGTTATCATTAATAAACCTTTTCTGATGACCAAGAGTTAAAAGTGTGTCCTGATCCACGTGGCACAGAAAATGAGAAATATAGATGTCAAAGTAAGGGAGCTCCAACCTTGAAATTAAGTCTAATAATAGTTGCATGTGATCCACCACAAATAACGGTGTAACCACCAAAGAAAAGTAAAATCAAAGAAAAGTCAAAACAACACGCTATATAGCATTCAAGTTTTCTCACTTTAACTTGTGTTAATTTCTTGCAATCTTGTGATTTTTTTTATGACAAGGGAGACCCGCAGCCGCTACCTTTGGGTGCACACCAGGTAAAACCCCACTCCTATAGAATAGCTTGCAAACCACACAAGAGACGTAACCGCACTAGGCAAGCCCAGTGCAACGAGCTCAACCCAGAAAGCAAACCCCTTGCGTTCACGGGCAAGGGGTTTCGAACTTGAGACCTCCAACATGGAAGTCCCAAGTCGAAACCACTGGACCACCCCCAAAGGCTTTGTGATATTTTTATTTTATGCCATATGTAATCTTTTGGGGTTTGAGGCTTAGGAGAAACAAGACTATTTCAAAACTTGGTTGGTTTGCTCCACCAACAAAACATTACTATGGGTTCTCAGGATGTTTGGAAACGGCAAACTGGGGCAATAGTCTTTTCCATTTTTTGAGAGAGGACATTGTGTTTGCAAATATCTCCATATGGATCCCTAGAGTACCGAGAAAGGTGTGGTTCTTCACTTTGGCCAGCATGAGGGGGTGATTTTGACAGCGGCAAACTTGAGGAAGAGAAAGCTTACTTGTTTTGGTGCTTCATGTTAAAGAAATGGGGGTAGATGTAGATCACTTGCTCTTACATTGCTGAGCATCTTCGTTATGTGGGAGAGCTGATCAGATGGTTTAGGTTTGAGTGTCTAATGTCGAGAACTGTGAAAGAAACAATGTTTAGATGCACTTGTAGAAATCGGATGAGGAGATGCAAAACACGTGAATTTGCACCTTTAGCATTAATAAGGACCATATGGAGGGAGAGGAATAGAAGAGCTTTTGATGGAATAGAGAAAGATGTCGTACACTAAAGAAATAGCCTCTTTTCCCTTATTTCTTTTTGGTGCACCATGAAATTACTTTTTGTATGGATGATTGGGCGGTTTTCATAGAAAATCATATGTTTTTGTAAGAATTTCTACTTTTTATATATGGGTTAGTTAATGCTCTTTTGTTAATAATATTCTTATTTTATTCTTATATGGGATCTTTGGCATAGCCAGATAACATTGGACTATTTAGCATTTCCAAATATTATTTGTATTCAACTATCAAATACATCTATGCTTCGACTTACATATTCCTATTTCCCTATAAGACTACAAGGATAGTGCTATATGCATATAAGTTAAACATTGAGAAATATAGCATTCAATTATCAAATTGCTGGAAGTCCAAAGATCTCAACTTTATGCTATTAATAGTTGCATTTAACAATACAGTCTGTCATTGTTTGACACTAAAATCATTAAATAATGACATTAGCCACCCCAAGCCCATGCTTTTTACCCTTATCTGCACAATAAGTTGGAATTAAAAACAAACCAAGTAGCATATGGGCTTTCTCTCCATTCCAATCTTCTTTTTTTTCCTTTATGTTCTTCAACTTACTGGTTACCATAATTTGTTTGGACGAATACAGAACAGATCTTACACTGAATGATTAATTTCACGTTGACAAAGGTATGAGGGCAAAGTTGCGAGTCCTTCTAAAATAGGTTTCAACAGTTAAAAATCATGAATTCCTTAACCTTCAACCCTGTTCTTTGAATGATTTTGCATCCAATGAGCTGCATAAATCAGCATGTTTGCTATCTGTTCAAGGCGTGTTATGACCATTTTCAAGATGGCTTCAGCCATAAAAGGAGTCCATGATTCAGCCCTTCAAACTACAACACTTCTGCTGCTCCATTTGAATACAGAGCTGAAGAAGTTTATGTAGACAATAAAAACAGCAGATTTTTACAGATTGCATTTGATTTGAACGAAGGCTATGTTCAGACACAAATTCTATGATGAAAAACCATCTAACATTTATAATGTCACCACTTGAATAACAACTTCTTTTTTGAAACTTGTAACATGTCACCCCATGAATAACTAGAGTAATTCTTCCTACCTTATTGGATTGGTTAAAAGCTATGCATGCTTAAACATCTCATTGAGAATTGCTAGAATAAAATTTATAGCTAGTATAAGTTAAGTAGCGTCTAGTGGTTTATCACATCAATCCGCTGATAATCACCTGAAAGATACAATGAAACCAACAAAAAATGGAAGGATATAAAAACAAGTCAAATACTAAATTTACAACACTATAATTACGAAAAAAAAAAGAAAAAATCCCTCCTTATCAACTTCCGGACTTCTAGGTAAACTCTTCTCATCTATCCTAGCCTTGGAGAACAGAACTACCTAGTGCATACTGTTGGAGGAAAGTGGCAGATATACCATGGACTTAGTCAAGGTGCGCAGAAGATAGCCTGCTCTGCATGGTTATAACGGAAAAGAAATCGCATTTCATATATGTATACAGTCTCCAATACTCGAAATTGTCTTCCTAATTCATTAATCCCTCCCAAATCAATTTCCACATACTTCTATGTGATTCATTCTCCTCTATCCTGGCCTCGTTGGAGGGAGAACTCTATTGCTAATGGGAGATACCAGGTATTCGTGCAATTAATCAAGTTGCACACAAACTGGCCCAAACACCACAATTATCAAAAACAAAATTCCAATTTAAAAAATATATATACATAGTCTCCAATACTCAAAAATCATCTTCCAATACTCAAAAATCATCTTCCTAATTCATTAAACCCTCTCAACACCAAATTCAACTATACGGAAAGAATTTTTAACCACAAAACACCTCAATTCCAAACCTAAACACATCTAACTAACTAAATTAAAATAAACAAAAAACTAAACAGCTCGAAATAAACTTACTTTACCCTCTCAACACCAAATTCAACATAAAGAGAATTGTTAACCACAAACCAACTCAATTCAAAACCTAAACACATCTAATTAACTAAAATAAGTTATTTTAAAAAAAAAAATAAAAAAAAAAACAGCTCAAAATATACTTACCCTACCCTCTAACACCGAAATTCAACATAAAACCATAAATCTTAACCTAAAACATCAAACTAAACAGCTCGAAATATACTGTACTTTACCTTCTCAACACCTAATTCAACATAAAGCCAGAATGTTTAACCACGAAACACCTCAATTCCAAACCTAAACACATCTAACAAACTAAAAATTTTCAAAAAACAAAACAACATAAACAGCTTGAAATATACTTTATCCTCTAACATCGAAATTCAACATAAAACCATAAATATTAATGTAAACAAACAGCTCGAAATATACTTTTACCCTCTCAACGCCGCACTCAACACAAACATAGAATTTTCAACCAAAAAACACCTCAACTCTAAACCTAAACACATCTAACTAACTAAAAAAAATTCAAAAAAACAACATACACAGCTCAAAATACTTCACCTTACCCTCTGACACCAAAACTTAACATTTTTTAACCTAAACACATCAAACTAAAACAACCAGCTCAAAATACACACCACTTTTTACCTTCTCTAGACAACTCCGGCTTGATATTCACCGACGACAGCCCCGAATCAGCATAAAACGGAAACGACGAATCAGTTCTCAGATCACCATCATGTGAAACCCTAGGAATCAACAACTGTTGCTGATACTGCCGTGGATCGCTTTGCAGCGACAACATCCTGATCTACAACATGCACTAATCTCCTCCAAAATTCACCAAAATAATTGAACGAGATTGTGAAATTCGCCGGAAATTGGAAGAAAATGGAGAATCCCCAATTTTTCTCTTTCGGTTTGTTATTATACTGTAATGCCGATTGTATAGCTTGAAGTTACGAGCTCTTTTCTTATTGGCGCTTGTGTGAAAAGACGATATTGCCCTCGTGTTATGGAATGACACCTTTTTTTTTGCTTGGTTTTGGTCGGTTTGACTGCCTTATTACTAGTACTAGTAAGGTGTGAATAATGTAGCATATTATTCGGCGAAAACTTTATCAATTGATGTTATTTAATAGTTATTTTTTAAATATTTTAAGTTAAATTTTAGAATTTTTGATCATTCGTGTTTCTTAGTGAAACGTCTATTTAGATTTAATGACCAAAAAATACAAGTAATGGGGCATATTATTCAGTAAAATTTCATGTAATATGCATTTATTTAGTGGGTATTATAAATGATATTTGAAAATTTGAGTTGTGTTTGATCGTAGATATAAATTAGAATTGCTTATTAAGTTTTTTTAGAGTAATTTGAAGTGATATTTTCTTTTGTTGTTTTTCAGATTTTTGAATTTTTATGGTCCAATGTGTTTTGTGGAGTTAAACTCCAAGAAAATGAAAAACATCGTGAAAAAAACTTTTTTAGAGTTAAAAGATCAAAAAATATAAGTAAATGAAAAGTGTTTTTACTAACATATCCTTGTACGTGTATTTTTATTGTGAGTTTCATATATTAATTTTATTTTTTTCAATTTTTTTGGCCTATTAAGTCATTTTGTCTGTCATCAATTTTATTTTTTAATGAGGCTGAATTTAAGGCCCAAAATTTGAACAAAGAAGAAGCCCAGCTTAAGTATTGGCCCCTACCACACGCAAGTTACGTAGTCAAAATAAGTAATACAGTGATCTTTTAAATATTGGAATGTCGAACCTAAGAGATTTGATATAACTTGATAATTTTTTAAATTATTATGTTGATGAAAAATGGAATAAACCTTGATTAAAATTTTTATTGCAAACTAGTTAATGAACTATTAAAACTAGGAATTATGATTATACTCAAGTTGATTTTTGTGATTAAATATCAATATAGATGAAGTTCCGGAATTATAACTTTGTCGATGCTGAATTAATTATTAAATATTACACTTATGTTTGAGTTATCGATTGTTGATTCAAAGGGTTGAAATTACCAAAATAGGGTTGCACACCTCTTTTTAGTCTACTTCTAGTGTTTGTCTAACTACATCATTGAATGGGGATAGACAATCCACTAAAAACGCCTTAAAGATTTCATCCTTTATTTTGAATCAAGCAAGGTGTAGAAATAGTTGTCACCATTCTCCAATACACAAATCAATTTATTTTCATAAATCAAACAAGCTTCTTATACTATCTATGTTCTATGCATCACAAACATCTTTCGAATTCATGATACACAACAAGTTCATTTTCAAGGTGATCAAGCTTAAAAATGGATGATTTAAGGAGTATAAGAACAATCACAACTCATTCATAGATGTAAAGATTCAACAACTAAAACATTGTCTATAGTTACAATCCCAGAAAATGGTGTGTTTAGCAACTCATATTAAGATTATACACCAAATAAACTCATAATTAAAATAAAAAATTTAAGAAATTGGACTAACCAAAGGTTGAAGGACTTTTTTTTTTTCCTCTTTCCTTCACTAATTTTTGTCTCAAATACAACACCATGATCAATTACAACTAAGGTGGGTTGTCTTATAACACTAAGAATCCCTGAAAATCTGACTTTTCTCAACTTTTCCTCAAGTTCGCGTCGCAGACTTAACCTACTTTTTATCCACTGGCTATTTTTGTCGGCTGACTCAGAAAGCACCCATTTAACACTGATTCATGATGCGGACTTGAACGTGAATCAGGTGTTAAATATTTTCTTAGCTTTGCCACATGTTGATGTCTCCACTTGGTTTATGTATCACTCCGAAGAGATGTATTCTAGTAAAAATTCATAAAAACCATAACAACATAGTGCACTTGATCCAACATTAGCAAAATATGCAAAATAATTATAAAAAGGTTTAAAGCATTATGATTTGATCCTCGAGTGTCACTCTACTTATGGAATTTTTGATTAGTTAGGCGTATAAATATGTCTAAGATCATTAAGCTTTCGCTTTATTATAAATGAAATAAAAAAATCTATTCGTCTCTATCTTTTTCGCATTCTTCATTTTCCTACATTTTTTCAAGTGCTTCCTTTTGATAGTCGTCAGAACCTAACTCTTCATCATCTCCTTCTTTGAATTTTTATCCATCTTTCACTACTTAGAGGCAATTGTTCACTAATATTGCTAGTTTTCTTCTTGCTTATTTCTTTTCTTATATACTTCATCTTTCTATTTTGAGAAATAATGTGTGTTTACCTTAGTGTGGAGCTCGTAGAGATAACTGTCGAAAGGTTGCAATGATATCATAATTGATTCTTTAATTTCTTTGTTTCTTTTTTTTTTGATTCTATATAAATCCGACATGATTTTCTCTTTTTTAATTGGATTTGAGCTTTTTGTCCGTTCTATCTAAATTTTATGCGGACCTCCAAGCTTGAATGCTAATGATGATGTTATTTCTTTGTGTTTTCGGTGAAAGTTTTTCTATGCTAATGTATGTTGACACCCAATTTTTATCCTCCACGGTGTCAAATTAATTATCGGGGTTTTATTCTTGTTTTATTAAAAAATAATAATAATTATTATTATTATTTTAAAACCAGGCGCGTGTGGTACACGCGCCCCAAATCCCCTTTTATCCCCTCACCCGCCTCCTTTTCTTCTTTCACCTTCCCTCATTCTTTCCCTAGAAAACCCTAAGCGCAGCCGCCCCGATCCTACCGCCTAAACCCTTCGCCCATTCCCAACGTTGTTCCCTTCCCCACGTTTCCCCTTTTCCAAACTTTGTCCCTTTCCCAGAAATTCCTTTCCCCTTCCCTGCGTGCTCGTCCCTTTCCCAGACCCCATACCCTTTTCCCTTTTTCTTCAAAATAAAACCAAAACCAGTAGCGGAGAGACGGGGGATGACAGAGACAGAGGGACGATAGAGAACAGTAACAGAGAAAAACGAAAACAAAGGAGAAATTGAAAACCAGGGGGGAGAAGAAATCGAAAACGAGAAAAAGAGAACCAAAATTCAGAAACGAAAAAAAGAAAAAAAAGGGACTCGGGGGAAACGATTGGGAAAGTTAAAAATTCCTAGCGAAGATCAAGCCATCGAAAACACGGAAAATCCCTAGGCATCTATTCCTTTGAGTTGAAAATTTGAAGCGAGCTTTCGTGGTGGTGTCGAAATTCGTCAAAGCTCGTCGTCCTCAGTTCGCTGCCCCCAAAAAGGTAATACTCCAATCTCATTCTTCGAAATCAAATCTTACATATTGTATTAGAGCGTAAATGGTATCAAAGTAGTCATGATACATATTGTTTGTATTAGCTGAAAACGTTACTATGATTGAGCCGATATTGTGATTTGGTCGTCAGTATGTTCGTGGGTCTGTCTGCAATGCTATTAGCTGACTAGATGAGATTATTGAGTCAATGCTGTGGTTCTTACTGTTGAATAATAGAAACTGTATTGTTTATTGATTTCAAGTTTCTGGTTCGGTTCTATGTCTCTTAGCTGGTTTCTAGTCCTTTCATCTCTGTTTCATGTTTTGCTCCAGCCTTAGCCAGTCTCTGAGTTGTTTGAAAATTATGTGTAACCTGTACCCTTTCTTGGTTCATTTCTGCCTCATCGTGTGGATTCGACCTGAATGTTGTTGCTCCTCTTAGCACATTACA
>JAABOM020000092.1:23754236-23764743 GCA_011800125.2 Solanum clarkiae | reverse complement strand
TGGCGACTCTATGTCATTTCGAATTTCAAGAATTAATTTTGCTCAAATTAATTGAGTTTAGATTGATTCTCGATTTTTGAACAATTTTTAAATTTTTATTTTTTTAAAAGCCGGTCATTTCTCGGCATAACATATATCATATACTATCAACTTAGTGGTAAAACACACACTTGAACAAAAAAAATCTTGTGAATTTTACATCAAGTTATTTATTTTTTTTCCTCGTCTAATTTTTCACCATATATATAAAAATAATATTTTTTAACTATCAATTGTTTTCTTTTTTCACTGAATTATCATCACCTATATGTTAAAATATATATTAATTAATAGTTGTTTTTTTTTTTTTAATTCAAGCTATCACTGTCATTCACGCAAGAAAAATGAAAAAACTTATAGTTAAAATATGTTTAATCATATATATGATGAAAGTTTAGATGCAAAAAGAAAATAAATAATAGAATCAAATTCATAAATTTTAAAAAAAAACACATTTTTAATTACTATTTGCTCCCTCTTAATTTTCGTACTTAATTTAATAAGTCCCCACAGCCACAAACTAGGACAATATGAGTATATCAATTTATTTATTAATAGATAGAAATGTAAGATATAATAAATATCATGTGTTCTTATAAATCTCTTTCGTGTGTTATATTGTTCGATATAAGTTTTAAATATTTATATATGAACAAGATAATTCCAACAAGTACGCTATCATACAAAAAGTATTTTTTTGAAAATTGAAATCAAATTTTAATTTTACTTGTTTTGAATACTATATTTTTTTTTGTCTTCACACTCCTAATAGTCCTTAAATTTTAATTTACTTAGTTTGTCACAATATTTAAGTGAAGTTGAAAAAAATAAATACTCCAAAAAGGTGAAAGTTAAAAGTTATATTCTAACATAAATTTCATTTCATAAAAATAATAAAAATTTGTTAAAATTATTATGTTACTTGAAATACATCTCAAATTAAAAATTTGAACTTCTAATTTCAAATTACCAATTAAACTTAAAATAACAAATAAAATGCAAAAGCAAGATTAATTTACAAATAATATTTCATTATTTGCACATAACATATCGTAGTACTTTTTTTTCCCTCAATTTTTATAAATTCTTTTTATTCATACGAAAAAAGAGTGAATTTATTAAACAAAATTTATTACTTCTTCACTTTTTATTTTATCCACAATGAAAAATATTTCTAATCACACAAATAGTAACAAAAATTGTGAGCAAAATCACCATATAACTCAAAATACTATTATTATTACCAACAACAGCAACAACAAATTCAACGTAATTCTACATGGAAAGTTCAAATACGTTACTTTTATTTTATATTCATATAGTAAAATTATCTATTTTTTGATATCGAAGTTGAAATTATAAACTAATTATACTATATTAATTTACAATTTTTACATATAATATTTTTCATTAATAAAAAATATAACATGTAGTATATTATTGTTGAAAATCCCCAAATTCATTCACGATTAGCATATATTGTATTGTCCTTCTTCCATCTTTCCCAGTGTTGACTGATTTCCTCCTTGTATCCCCGGTGTGACCCCTCTCTACGCCCTAACCACCCACCCTACCTACCTTCCTCCATTTGGGGTCGCGCCAATTTCACTTTCTGTATCTGGGTATCCCGAATTTCAGCCGGAAATCCTAAAAAGGGAGGTCTTTTTGTGTTTTTTGGTGTTTATTGTTGGATCAATGGCGACAGAGATGGCACAACCTGATGCAGAAGGGATCGATGGAGTTCGTATGACATGGAATGCTTGGCCTAGGACGAAGGTTGAAGCAAGCAAGTGCGTTATACCAATTGCTTCATGGATCCATCTGATCCGTCCTCATACTGATCTTCCTACACTTCCTTATGTACCTCTTCGATGTAAGACGTGTACGGCTGTTCTCAACCCTTTTGCTCGTGTTGATTTCCAGGCTTTAATCTGGATCTGCCCTTTTTGTTTCCAGCGTAACCATTTTCCTCAGCATTATTCGGGTATTTCTGAAACTAATGTACCTGGAGAGCTTTACCCTCAATTCACTACGATTCAATATACGCTCCCTAAACAAACCCCACAGAGTTTTAATCCTAATCCACAAAACCCTCTACCGGATTCTTCTGTTTCACCGTTTTATTTGTTTGTTTTGGATACTTGTATGTTGGAAGAGGAGTTGGAGTTTGCCAAATCGGCCTTGAAAAGGGCTATTGATATGTTGCCGGATAATGCTATGGTGGGGTTTATATCGTATGGGACGCAGGTTCAAGTGCATGAGCTGGGGTTTTCAGATATGTCTAAGGTCTATGTTTTTCGGGGATCGAAGGAGTTGTCGAAAGATCAGGTTTTGGATCAATTGGGGCTTAGAAGGATTGGCGGTGCTCCCGGGATGCAGAAGGGTGGTGGTGGACCGATTGGGGGTCCTAATCTTGGTGTTAACAGATTCTTATTGCCTGCTTCGGAGTGTGAATATACCTTGAATTCTGTCGGTTTCAGTTGATTATAATAATCTTTTTGATTGATGTAGCAATGTAGCTTAGTAGTTCTGTATTGACTTCTTTTCGTGCATCCTTTTTTGTAGTTGTTAGATGAATTGAGCACGGATCAATGGCCAGTCCCACACGGGAGTAGACCGTTACGTTGCACTGGTGTTGCTTTGAGTGTAGCAGCTGGATTGCTTGGAGCTTGTGTGGCTGGTGCTGGTGCTCGGATCATGGCCTTAGTGGGCGGTCCATGCACAGAGGGACCTGGGACGGTGAGCTTTACAATCTGTTTTTTACTATTTTTATTGCTTGTCGCATCACACATGTCTACCCAACGCAAGGAAGAAAAGGTTCTGTTTGTTTGAGTTGATGCTTATGATAAGGTTGAGATTTTCATGGTTGCATATGTCTAATCATGGGTGTGAATGTCTATTTGTGGTGTATCTGGTACTACGAGAAGTGTTAGCTGCTATGAATTGCCGTGAATGTTTTCTGGAAGATAATACTTTTCATCACAATGGAGAAAATTGACTTCTCTTGCTTTTGGAGAAAGCCACTTTCGTTCACAAATATCCTAGCTCATACTCTTTCTTGCTTGCTTTGATCAACACTAAGCATTGTTATCGACCTTTAATACTCAAAATATCACTAGAACGCTATCATCACTCTTAGCCTTGCACGACCAGCTTACCCACATTTATGCCTTACCAAACACTGCAAGATGATACAAAAATGTTTTTTTCTCATGGCGAAACATGGAAAGCATTTTAATGAAAAAATTTTGTCGCCTTACCAAAATCTTTCGTAGTTTTAATCATGGTAAAGACACTAGGCAAACTTTTCTGTTTTTCCATTGCACATGAATGTCATGATACACTTCGAGATTCTCGGCAAGTTTTGATAACTCTCGGAATTCACTTCCGTAAATGAATCTGGTTACTTATTCTGCCTTATCATTAATATAGTCGCTCGCACACCCAAGGGTGTGATTTAGTGGCCAATGAAGTGAGTTGACAACCATGAGCTCTCAAGTTTAGTTCTTAGGAGAGTAAAAAAAAACACCAACTGGTTTCTTCCGATCTATCCATATGTTGATGGATAGAGTTACTTGGAAACTGTGCTGTTAGGAGATAGCAACTACCTCGTGAAAATAGTTGAGGTGCACAAGCTGGTTTAAACTCCATTGTTATTGGAAAAGATGGTCGTTCACTGCTCTTTTTACCTTCTCCCGAGGTTCATGTAAAGACACAGTCACTCTGATTCTGGCCTAACATAATTGAGTTCGGAATACAGTTACCTGCATCTTCATGAGAATGACACTCAATTGCATCATTAATGAAGAAAAACCTATTCTTTCCTTTTTTGTCTCTACCACCATTAATTGCCTGGGTTAATTAAATTCTTACTACTGATGAATCTCAATGGCTTTTCCTTTCTTCGACTAATCTCATTATTTTTGTAGATTGTATCGAAAGATCTATCAGAACCAGTTCGTTCTCATAAGGATCTGCATAAGGATGCAGCACCCTTTTTCAAAAAGGCTGTCCATTTCTATGAGGAACTTGCAAAACAGCTTGTTAGTCAAGGTCACGTCTTGGATGTGTTTGCTTCAGCACTTGATCAGGTTTGTCTGTGTAGTAGCTTTGGCATGATGACATGTGTGTTATGTGTCATGTATTAAATGATGGTGCTGATATTTCACTAGTTACTAATCATGGATTTTACAATTATGCTGGATTTTAAAAAACAACAACATGCGTGTATTTTTAAAAATTGATTGAACAAATGTTACAACATCTGAGCATTATATGCTTCATGTTTGATATTAGGACTCTTAGTGTCTTGAGTTTTATCATGTGTATTTTTAGTTTGTTTGCATATTGATGTGTTATGCATGTCAGGTTAAAGGTCAAATTTAGACTGATTAATACTGCTGGTGAATTGGAAGCAGATGATCTCATGATTGGTTTTGGACTAATAATTTTGTGTTTCAGGTTGGGGTTGCTGAGATGAAAGTAGCTATCGAAAAAACAGGAGGATTAGTTGTTCTAGCTGAAAGCTTTGGTCATTCCGTTTTCAAAGATTCTTTCAAGCAAATCTTTGAAGATGGTGAACAGTCTCTTGGGCTTTCCTTCAAGTGAGCTTCTTGAGATATTATTCTGCGCTATCTCATTTGCAAAAGACATTAATTTTGCTATGTTTTCTGTGTGGTTGTTTTGAATGTGGAAACAATTTAACTTTATGTCGCAAGAGGCACTAAAGTTGAATATCTAAGATATAAGATATACCTCAAAAAAATGATATAAGATATACTTTTCTAGAGATTGTTTTTCTTTTTTTTGAGAAAAGTAACAGTTACTCCATATATCTACAAGAACACTACCACAAAAATGTAGTGTTTTACAAAAAGTTAGAGATACACAGACCCCCCACAGGATCTTTACAACCAATCTATACTTGTACTGATCTTCACAACTTTTTCTACTACTATCTGCTTACACCAAAAATAATATAAAGCTAGACAGTCCTGTTTTAATCTCTGGATGCTCCTCTGCTTCCCTTCAAAATATTTCTGATTTCTTTCTAACCATACTGTCCACCATATGCAAGATGGGACAATTTTCCATCTCTCCTCCTTCCTATTAGCAAGTCCATCCCTGTTCCAGCTCATCAAAACCTCTTTAATCCTCCCTGGCTTCACCCATGTGATTTTCCTCATGGTGATGTATATCTTCCACAGCTGTTCTGTCCACTTGCGGTGTAAGAAGAGATGGTTTTCTAGAGATTGTTTTTATATTTCGGGGTCCAAGCTGTATACCGCTGAAGGGGATTTTGTGCTGATAACTGACGAGAGGCAGTGCATATCTAGTACAGTTGATTTCAATGAAAAATTTGAAAGGAACTGACAAGATGGTACCTGATTATTGGTTTAAAAAAAAAAGATGGTACCTGATTATCAAACTAAAGCTATATGCCCAACTTTCTTATGTGTAAATTGGTGATCTTGATAGGAAGTCTTCATAATCAAATTCAGCTCATGCATCATTTCTGTCTTGAAAAGGAGAATCAGTTCTTTAATAGATGTAGTTCATATCCATTAATGAATTTAGTGGAAAAATTTAATATATAATGTGTTGGTACCTAGTTATCAAGTTAGGGCTTGATGTTATCTGAATGAAAGCTTATGTCCAGCTTTCTTTCCTATAAAAAGGTTGTTCCACGAAACATGGAGGTCATTGTAGGAATGGATCCCTAGCTACGATTAGGAACAAGATGAAGATATCAGTGAAACAGGGAGGGAGGGAGGGAATCTCAATTAGATATGGTTGGCCACTACGATTTAGATAGATTGTGGGTGTGTTACTCATTAGCTATTGTATTGGAAACTATACTGCTCGTCCTTTGGCTAGATTTTCTTTGGAACTAATTTGCATAATATCTCAAAAGATGGACACTTTATCCTCCCCAGTCCCCACTTGTGGGATTTCACTGGGTATGTTGTTGTTACTCAAAAGACGAGACTCAATGTAGACTTATCTAAAAGTTGAGTACAATTAGCAAGGATTCGTATAGTCAATACTAACTAATTGAGATTGAGGTTTAGCTATTGTTGCACCTATAGGAGGTCCAGTCGAGACAGCTGTGAGATTTGGAGAACCTTAAGATGTAGAGAATTCTTGATTTCAAAGACAAACTACATGCTAGTGTTAGAATGAAATATGTACCAATAGAGCAGAAGATAATCATATATCCCAAATATTTTTTTCGATGGATAGTAGTTGATTGATGGATTGAGTTTTCGGAAATTGCATACCCGATTTGGTTATCTGTTAGTTTCGTAGAAGTATAGCATGAAGATAACCAGTTGAAATCCTCACACTGTTCTGTTTATGGTGTTTTCTATCTATACTTGACTTTTCGTTCTACTTTAATTCATAAAAACTCTCATTGTATTCTCCGCAATGATAAAGCACAAAACCCTGACATGCCAGAACCCTGACACGCCTTTTCTCCTCCACATTCATCCTCAACACAAAAAGGATATACCTTGGTAAGTTGGGAACTTTTGTTAAGCAAGTGATTCTCATGTATCATAGTCTTGCAGAAGTATGTAGAAGTATGTATTTTGAATTCATATTAGTTGTACTTTGTGCAGCATAAATATTGCCTACATAATGACGTGACTTAGGATTCTGACTCTCTACTTCTACTTCTAAATTTGCATTTTATTTTTAATTCAATGATTTTGATACATTAAATTGTTTCAGTGGTACATTAGAGATCAACTGCTCCAAGGATATTAAAATTCAAGGGGTAATTGGACCATGCACATCATTAGATAAGGTTTGTTCACTAAAACTCTTACATATTATCAGTAGTGGGTATTTTTACCTAAAGTTACATGTAAATTCTATTCTGGAAACTTCTTCACCTGCAAAAGAAGATTAAACTCTCAGTTACAGTATGGTAGTTGATATTGATCATTTGGTGCTATGCAGAAAGGACCTGCTGTTTCCAGCACGGTTATCGGTGAGGGGAATACTACAGCTTGGAAGCTGTGTGGTCTCGACAAAAACACTTGCGTAACTGTTTTCTTTGATGTTTCATCTAGTGAGAAATCAGACCCTTCAGGCAATATAAATCCGCAATTGTACATACAGTTTCTCACTAGGTACTTGGAACTCTAGAAACATTCACCTCTATTTCTTTCTTATCCTTTATTAATTTTTTTAATAGATATGTTAAGCCGAGATTCTTTTTTTAACGGCTAGGTTACATTGTTTTTCTTCTTGAACAACCCTATATAGAGGAAAAGAAGAGTTACTGTACATCTAAAATTTGGTCTTTGATGTAAATGCAGTTACCAGAGCCCTGATGGTCAAACAAAACTACGAGTCACCACCGTTACTAGAAGATGGGTTGATGCTGCTGTTAGTAATGAGGTATGGCACTAAAAGTTTGAGTTAAAAAGTATCATTTGTTGCACAATTAACTTTGTCACTGTTCTCTTCTGTATAGCTCCAAATTCTAATGTATCTTTCCCCTAGTATAGGGTAATGTTGCTTGTTTTCAATTCTGTTGCTGATTTCTGGTAATCTTCTGAGTTGTGCTTTGTGAGGCAGTTTTTTCCTGAAGGTAAAAAGAAGAAATTGATTATCCTTAATTCCTCTGGTCCTGCAAACAAAAAACATCGAAAGAAAATTTAAGAGATAGATAGAGACCACATTATTTAGCCTATTTCACGCGAGTTAGTTTTCAGTTTAAGACATCTTAAATGTTTCACATTTCTATACAAGTTATGAGTGAATCACCCAAGAATCTCAAATTCTGTTGAAAGTTCAATAAAAAATCTTTGTTCCAATTCACCAATCAAGGTTAAGTTATATATATGTATGTGTATATGTATATATGAAATTGTTATGCTGAAAGAACCTCTATATAGTTATTGAAATCCTCTGAGAAGGGCTTCCTAGCGAAGGTTATCTCGTCGAACAAGAATCTTCTGTTTGGATTTTGCTATTGCTCCAAGTAGTTAGTAATTTTATCTCATTTTTAAAAAAAGTTTGTTGATGAATTTTATCTCATTGTTTGAACTTTTTGGGGAGCATACGAGTGTTTGTTAATTCTGACATTGCAAGAAATCTGTTATTTCCAGGAATTGGTGCAAGGATTTGATCAAGAGACTGCTGCGGTAGTAATGGCTAGATTAGCTTCTTACAAAATGGAGATGGAGGTAAATTTTCTAGATTGTTATTTAGTTCTGCATAACTTTTTACAGTTTTCAGTGGGTAAGCTTGTCGTGCTTCGGTAAACAGTGAAGTAAGAAGGTTAGGATAAGTATGCTTGAAGTAGGGAAGAATTAATCCTTAAAACATGAATTGTGGTAAAATATTACATTCATTTATCATCTCGCGCTTAAGTTTATAATTTCCCAATTCCCATTTCTGTTTTATTGATAAATCCTGGCTAACTGATTTCAGGAAGATTTTGATGCCACAAGATGGCTAGATCGTAATCTCATTCGTCTGTGCTCCAAGTTTGGTGATTATCGGAAGGATGACCCGAGCTCATTCACTTTGAATCCCTCTTTTTCGTTGTTTCCTCAATTCATGTTTCATTTACGGCGATCCCAGTTCTTACAAGTAATAGAGCTCAGGATGTTCTTTTAACAAATTGATTGTTTTCATGGATGTACAATGTTCTTGTTTCTCACTGAAGTATGTGTGTTGCAGGTGTTCAATAATAGTCCAGATGAGACAGCATATTTCCGCATGTTGCTCAATCGGGAGGGCATAAGCAATGCTGCTGTCATGATTCAGCCAACACTAACGGCATTTTCATTCAATTCACTGCCTTTCCCTGCTTTGCTGGATGTGGCATCCATTGCAGCTGATCGCATTCTCTTGTTGGATTCTTATTTTAGTGTAGTTATTTTCCATGGAATGACAATAGCTCAATGGAGAAACATGGGATACCAGGACCAGCCTGAGCACCAGGTATGCTCACGTTTTTCTCTCGTCTAGCGATATTTTTCTTATTTTTTGTGGTGGCTTCAGGATGCCGGTGCTCAAGCATGCAGAATTTGTGTTGTACTAGCATGATGTATTTTCATAATGTGTCTGTGTAATAAAAATAGGCATTTAAACAACTGTTGCAAGTTCCCCATGATGAGGCCCAAGCAATCATCCGTGAAAGGTTTCCGGTTCCAAGACTGGTAGTGTGTGATCAGCATGGCTCCCAGGTAACAAATGCATTCTTCTGTTCAAGTGTTGTTGCCTTGTGCAATGTGTAAGGGCCCACGTGCCTATTGAGAAGTAGAAGCAACTGTAAGTTCGTCATTAGGGGATAACATCATTTCGCTCATGCTGAACAGGCAAGATTCCTTTTGGCAAAGTTAAATCCATCTGCCACGTACAATAATGCAAATGATATGGCAGCTGGATCAGACGTGATCTTTACAGATGATGTGAGCCTTCAAGTGTTTTTCGAGCATCTTCAGCGGCTGGCTGTGCAATCTTCTTGATTATATGAAAATCTCATTGAGTTTGCCTCATCCATCCTCCCATCCTCTTGTCGGAAGTTCATAATTTTCTTCCCATCGTCCGTAAGATGAGAGGTCAGACCAGATATTGTTTGGAGAAACTAGACTACATATGACATTCTTTCAGGTATGCAGAGGTACTTTTGCTTCCTACGAAAATAAACGGTAATGTGATTGATCTCTTCAGTTATATGGGAAGGGGATTATGTTTTCAAGTCAAATGGCATGTTTGCTCCCTCAGGCTGTTGAATGAGAAGGAAGTTTACGTCGGCGACTTCTTTTTCTTTTGTTAGTCATTACCAGACACAGTTTTTGTCTGCTTTTGTATTGAATTCATAGTTGTAATTTACTGAATTAAGGCTTGTAGGATAGGAAGTCTTTGAAAACATTTGCTTATTTTGGACTTCATTTATAATTTATAGTACACCCCATATACATCTGTGGGCAGTTTTGCTTTCATTTAGTCATGTTATGTTAAAAGTTTCTTGAGGCTTGTGATTGATGTTCAGAGAGGAAACAGGCTTGACATGGGTCATCTGCACTTTTGGTCCCATTTTGTGTTGGTCTTTAATTTATATTCCTCATAACAAACTAATTGTTTTGTGGGACATGAATTTACATTTTCATATCGTAATATCGAAAATAACCTCTCTATCTCTATGAGGCAGTGGTAAGGTCTGCGTACATTTTACTCTCTTCAGACTCTACTTGTGGGATTTCAGGAAAATGAGTTGATTTCTAACTCATTTTCTCATGTTTGGTTGGTGAGTGGAAAATATTTTTTAGAAAATATTTTTTATTATTTGGTTAATGAATAAAAACATTTTTTAGAAAAAACTTCTTTTTTTAGCTAGAAAGTAGATAAAAATTTAGAAAGATAATTTCTCACATGAAAATATTTTCATAATTAAAAATATTTTTTAAAAATAAATATTTAAATTCTTTTTTGGAGGGTGGGG
>JAABOM020000092.1:23732664-23747074 GCA_011800125.2 Solanum clarkiae | reverse complement strand
GTAGCAGTTAGTCAATGCAACTTTCGACGCTCATCATGGGTCATCCGGAAACAGTCGCGCTATGTTTTTAGACATAGAGGTTAGGCTGCGTACATCCGACCCCTCCTTACCCCGTAATGGGCGGGAGCCTTTGAGGCATTGGGGTAATGTTGTTGTTGTTGTTGTAATGCCTCTTTTAAGGAAAATGAACTTGGGTCTAACTCTACTTCAAAAGATAGTACATGAAGTGAGGATTTTAAATGATTTCAAGCTAGTCTTTGAGAGAGGAGAATTGAGCTGAAAACCAAAGTTTTCTCACATTGTTTCAAGCTCTCAATAATGAAGAATTGTCTGCAATGCAAAGTCCTTAAGCAATGGTCAATCAAAAGTATAATGGCGTCCGCTGCTATATACATTGTAGATTTTGTGTTTTAATCCAAACTTCCAAAGTGTTCTGTATCCTTGCATCGAATTTGTATACCACCAAGGGGAACCAACCATTGTCATGTATCTTTGGCTGCCACAAGTCCATTCTCTTATTTCTATGGTCTATTTCATATAGAGTAGTATGATTCAGAAAGCTTGGAAAGAAGTCAATGCTCCAGTCTATGCTTTGCATAGGTTACTTCAGAACGGCATTGAAGTGTATCCGCATACAAAGCTTGTTGATAAAGAAAGTATCTTCTGTCGCTTGTGTGGACAGCTGATCTAATTTTTTTCCTTGAACCCTGCCAAAACTTAAATATTGAGATGTTATTGATTTGTGAACTTGGTATTCTGCTTCTGATTTATTCTAGTGTATATAATGATTTCGTGGTATTTGCTAAGTCAGCCTATGACATCTCTCTGCTGTTACTATTCATCCTTTTCTATTTTGCTTGGAATGTAGTGCTTTTTTTAAAATCCAAACTGTACATCTTGCTAGAAAATTTTGGTTGTCGAACCAAACTATATTGGATTATTTGATCGTGTTGTTACTCATAATTGGAAGGGTTTGCGCAGTCTTGCCAAGTTTTGATTCAATTACCTTCTGTCAAGTAGTATTTAACAACTAACATCTCACCGTTCCAGGTTTTCTTCTCCAACAGTGTAATTCCATCATTTGACAAGCATTACAGGTTCTGAAGCATCCATGAGTTCTAAAACCGTTAATTCAAGTGAAGACATTTTTGATTCATCATTGAATCTAGAGGACATTCATTACAAAGAAGGCTACTCGGCAGGCTATACAGATGGCCTAAATTCGGGTAAAGATGAAGGCAACCAGGTAGGACTCAAAAAGGGTTTCGAAGTAGGCGAAGAATTGGGCTTCTACAGAGGTTGTGTTGATATCTGGAATGCCGCAATCCTAGTAGAGCCAACCTGTTTCTCATCCCGAGTGCAGAAAAGCATCAAACAGATGGATGAATTGCTCCATAAATACCCCTTCTCTGACCCAGAGAATGAATCCACCACCGATATTATCGACTCCTTGAGACTGAAATTTAAAGCTATTTGTGCAACACTGAATATTAGACTGGAGTATGATGGGTACCCCAAAGCCTCTGGGATCGATAACTCCGAATTCTAATTGGTCTGATCAGGTACTTCCCTTGTAGACAATATGAATTTACATCAAGTTGATAAAAAACTGCCCATTACATAGCTGTCAATGTTTGAAAAGATTCTTGCCAGAGATTATATGTATTTGCTGGTTTTATGTCTCCATTTTCTTGTATCTATTGTATTTAAATACTATCATTTGTTTTTCACTTTAGTCGTCTTTCTTTTTCCTTGTTTCATATCTAGTATCTTTTGCTTATGGGGCTTTTTGAGACGAGGGTCTTCCGAAAACCACTTCTCTATCTCTATGAGATAGTGATAAGTCTGCGTACATTTTACCCTCTCCAGACCCCGCTTGTGGGGTTTCACTAGGTATGTTCATGCGTCTATA
The DNA here is from genome assembly GCA_011800125.2 of Solanum clarkiae. Lineage (NCBI taxonomy): Eukaryota > Viridiplantae > Streptophyta > Magnoliopsida > Solanales > Solanaceae > Solanum > Solanum clarkiae. The sequence continues at coordinate 23,745,162 of JAABOM020000092.1, read as the reverse complement.
CATTTATATCTATATCTGTATATTGTGTATTCACACACAATTACACATATATACGACTTAGATATCAACTGGGGATAATTTCATAAGCCAAGTCAATCCGAGAAAAAAAAACTTGACTTGTGAGATCGCATTGAATATGTTGTTATTATTATATGTAATTTTGTTCTCTCACCAACTTAATTCCCTATATCTTAGAATATATGTTTGATCCAAATTTTATTAATTATACATAACTAGTTTGGTGAAGAGTTACAAGTTGAAAAAGTAGGTAGAAGTGGTTGAGAATAAAGCATTGAATTTCTTAAATCAACCAATTCTTTTGGAAAAAATAAAATAAAATAATTTCGTTTTCTCTTGTGGTATGAGAAGACTTCAATTAAAATACTTACTATTTTTTATAATATTTTTTAGAAGGGTAGTTGGAAAATAAAGTTGGTGTATGAGATATTAACGTTTTAACCTAATAAAATTGAGAAAAAATACAAAAAACAAAAAATAAAAAATAAAAAAAGAAGTTGTTGGTTCATCACCTACCAAATGGTGTGTGTATATATATATATATGGTGTGAATATCATGCAATATTAATTTAAGATCACTAAAAATATCAAAATTTTTGAACAAAAGATCTTCAATATAACACGATGTTTTGTTTTCTTAAAATTAAAATAAAAGGACAGCTTGAGAACACTAAGAATATTTCATTCGGAATTAAAATATAAGCAACTTTAAAGTTATCTTTCTTCGTTCATAATTTGATATATTAATGGTGTGGAGAAAAAAGAATTTTTTATTTAAATTAAATTGAATTAGAATTGTTAATAGATTTAAATAGTACGCATTTGCAATTATTATCGTATTAATGAATTTTTTATTTGTAAAAAGAAAAGAGTGTGCAATATATATATATATCGTTATAATTTGATTGTAGATCACAAATATCATTGAGACGCCTCAAGAATTGAGCGCATTTTTTGAAGATTAAACATTATATTGAGTTTTAATTTTAATTTCCTTAAAGTAAAAAAGAATTCAAATAATAATTACTTATCCTGTTTTATGCTTGTCGTTCACTTTCTTTGTTATACGTTTCTTAAGAAATTATAAATAATAATTATAATTTTACTACTTTATCCCTTAAATGTTGAAGTTTTTATAAATTTATCTACACTTTTAAAAAAAGAATTAATTGTAAGTAAAACGAAAAAAATAACGTATTTTATCTTGATTTTATAAATTAACAAGTAATTTGAGAGACAACTACTGCAAGATGAGAGAGTAGTGAAAGCATAGCTCCTCGTGATTTTAAAGATTTAAGAGGTTGTTCAGTAGGATATATATAAGAATCATGTTGAAATGTGATATATTAATAATATCGAGATTATTTTTTATGCATAATTAATTTGATAAACATAACTTTTAAAATGAATATATATTTTATTAAAATACCCTCTACAAATATAACGGAATGAAGTTTTATTTTTTAAAGTACAAATTGGATCTTGATTTATTGTAGATCACAGTATAGGGTGTCGGTGGTGATGAAGTCATAAAAAAGTGAGTATAATTGGATTTGAATGCACAAACGTGGGCAAGTGACTCACATTTCCTAAATAATAAATTTTAATCTATAGTTTATTTTTTTAAAAATCTTTTTTATAATTATGCTGCTTGAACGTATACCTCGATCAATAAGTAGTACAAATAAAAAGATTTATTAGTTTGAAAGATGTGATCAAGATTATGAAGTTTTTATTTAAGTCGGACTTAAACGATATCATTATCTTAAAATATATTCATTGTATCAAAAATAAAATCAATTCAGTTAGAAAGTTTGATCAAGTTTCTAAAAGTTAAAAGTTTTATATTTTTTTAAGTTTAAAAAGTTTGTATTTTTTAGACAAAGTTGAGGTATTTAACAAATATTTTAATTTTTTTTAGTAATAGCAAAAGAGACTTTTTATTATATAAAATCTACAAATATACTTTTCCCCATTGTCATGATATAATTTGCTTTTTTGTTAATGTCCACTTATTTTTAATTACCAAAAACAAATTTTATCCACTACTTTTTGAAAAAAAGCATTCAACTACCCATCACTACTCAATTTCCCTTGTTGTCCTTTTATTCACCAACCTCAACATCAACATCACCAACAAAACCAAAAATAAACAAATAAAATCATAAAAGAGAAAATTTTATGATCATTTAGTAAAATTTTCAATCTCAATAATCACAAGGTTTAATTGGTTATACATATTTTTAATTTGATCAGTCCAATAACATTTAAATATCTCTTTTTGTTTCTTTAATTTCGTATCTGATCAAATTAGGACACTTGAATTAAAACAAAGTATTTCAATTTTGATGTAATATCTTATACTTTGATCGAAAGTGTCATCTTGAAAATAAATCTTTAAATACATGAATTTTAAAATTAATCAATTACACACATCTTTAATTTGATCAATTCAACAACACTTAAAAATCTCTCGTTGTTTCTTCAGATTTGTATCCGACCAAATCAGGACATATGAATTTTACGGACAAAATACATCAATTTGATGTAGCAACTTATAGTTTTATTGAAAGTGTCGTCTCGAAAATAAATCTTTCGATATGTGAATTTTAAATTTAATTAATTTCGCACATCTTTTAATTTAATCAGTTCAATAACATTTAAAAATCTCTCTTTATTTCTTCAGATTCATATCCGATCAAACCAAAATACATAAATTAAAATAAATAAAATACATCAATTTGATACATTTTTATCAAAAATATTATCTCAAAACTAAATCCTTACTACGATAGGTGAATTTTGAATTTAGTCGTACTCAAATACGAATACGGATGGAAGGGAGGAGAGGGGCATTATTGGCCATTAGTTCATTCTTTCACCTCTTTAAATATCTCCTTTAACTTCCGTTCTCTTCGTCCTCGACCCCTTAACTCTCTACATTTCTTGATTTTTTCTCAATTTTTCTTCAATTTTGTTCAATTTTGTTCAATGGATCCAGTTACAGTTTGGGGTAATGAACCCCTTTCCACCGTCGACCCTGAGATCCATGACCTCATAGAGAAGGAAAAACGCCGTCAATGTCGGGGTATTGAGCTTATTGCTTCAGAAAATTTCACTTCATTTGCTGTAATCGAAGCTCTTGGAAGTGCTTTAACCAACAAATACTCAGAGGGTATACCCGGAAATCGTTACTATGGTGGTAATGAATACATTGATGAAATCGAGAATCTGACAAGAAGTAGAGCTCTTCAAGCTTTTCATCTTGATCCAACCAAATGGGGTGTCAATGTTCAGCCATATTCAGGTAGCCCTGCTAATTTCGCTGCTTATACAGCTGTTTTGAATCCACATGATAGGATTATGGGATTGGATTTGCCTTCTGGAGGTCATTTGACACATGGGTATTACACATCTGGTGGGAAGAAGATCTCTGCTACTTCTATTTATTTTGAGAGTTTGCCATATAAGGTGAATTCGACAACTGGGTATATTGATTACGATAGGTTGGAGGAGAAGGCAATGGATTTTAGGCCAAAGTTGATTATCTGTGGAGGAAGTGCTTATCCAAGAGATTGGGATTACAAGAGGTTTAGAGAAGTTGCTGATAAATGTGGTGCTCTTTTGCTTTGTGATATGGCTCACATTAGTGGTCTTGTTGCTGCTCAGGTAATTCTGCTCTGTGTTTTCTTGGATCTGCATGAGGATTTTGTTTATCTTTTGATTTGTTGATCTGCATTTTGATTTAGAGCTTGTGTGAATTGCCTTAATGTATTATAGATCTGGATGTTTTGCTCTGTGATCCATTTGTTCTGTTTGATTAATTACCGATTGAGATAATTTCATGTGAAATTTTTGATGATATTAGTGGATCTGAGATTTCAAATGTATCTGTTGTTGTTGGGAGGTGGTGAGTATCCCATGTAATTAGTCGAGGTGTGCGTAAGCTCGCCTGGTGGAAGGTGGTGAGTATCCCATGTAATTGGTCGAGGCGTGGTGGGAGGTGGTGAGTAGTATCCCATGTAATTAGTCGAGGTGTGCGTAAGCTCACCTGGTGGGAGGTGGTGAGTATCCCATGTAGTTAGTCTAGGTGTGTGTAAGCTGGCCTGGATGCCATGGTTGTAAAATAATAAATGTGGATGTGAGCATATGATGTGGGGGCCTGAATTGATTGAACTAGTGCTTCGGGATCGATGTTTTCATGTTGATTAATTATATTCTTTGGGATAATTTCATGTGGAAGTGTTAAAGATCTTTTCTTTACCAAGTGGGATCTGAGATGTGGGAACTAGAATTGGTTTAGCTGGTACTTCATTGTTCTCTTTGCATGAGCATTATGAGGCTTAATGTGAATCAATGAGGCAATGATTTAGACAGTATAGTAATTCTGATACCACTTGGATTTGATGTGAATCATTATTTATCGACAATAACAACAAACCCAGTAAAAACCCACAGGCGGAGTCGTGGAGGGTAGTGTGCATGCAGATCTTACCTTAATTTGTGATGATAGGGATGCTGTTTTCGGTAGGCCCTCAGTTCAAGGAGAGCTGAAAAAGAAGCAGTAATCAGTAACAACAAAAAGATAATAAGATAAACCAAGCAAAAGAGACAATCAAATAGTACTAAAGATCTAAGAACAAGCAACTTAAATAAATCAGATGTGAATCGTTAGTATCCATTTCAATTGGTGCAATCCGTGATCACTCTCTGTGATGTCAGGTATGTGTATTCCTGATTGTGGTAACTTCACCGGGTCTTCTTATTGGCTTCAAGCCTCTGCTTTTGTTTAGGGATTATTATATATGTTCTTTTTTGTTAAGAGTATTACTGATATTTTGCTGATCTAAGTAATTTTAACAAAAATTGGTCCTTTTTCTTCAAGATGAGGAAATATGTCTCCATTAACATGGAGTCAAATTTTTTATTTGTAATTTCATTTTTGGTAAATGCTGCAATTTGGTCTTATTATATGTTATAGCTAATCAGATCAAAGTGGAATGAGGTCAGATACCTCATTCCGCTTTGACTCCATGAGTATTTACTTATGTTATTTTCAGTTGAATCCTGGAAATGATGTGTTGTATTCTAACGGGCTGAATTTCATTATTTCTGGATGCAGGAAGCGGCCAATCCCTTTGAATATTGTGACTTGGTCACTACCACCACACACAAGAGTTTGAGGGGTCCAAGGGCTGGTATGATTTTCTACCGCAAGGGCCCTAAGCCACCAAAGAAGGGCCAGCCTGAGGATGCAGTTTATGACTTCGAAGACAAGATTAACTTTGCTGTTTTCCCCTCCCTCCAGGGTGGTCCTCACAACCACCAAATCGGCGCTCTTGCTGTGGCCCTGAAACAGGCTGCCACTCCTGGATTCAAGGCTTATGCTAAGCAAGTGAAGGCTAATGCAGTTGCTCTCGGTGACTACCTGATGAGCAAAGGATACAAGCTTGTAACTGGCGGGACTGAGAACCACCTCGTCCTTTGGGATCTTAGACCTCTTGGTTTGACTGGTAAAAGTCCTTTCTATTCTCGATTATCTGGAAATGTCTTCTAAGCATTTAATAGTGATTGATACAAACTAACCATTTTGTCATTTTGCAGGTAACAAGGTTGAGAAGCTTTGTGACCTTTGCAACATCACTGTTAACAAGAATGCTGTTTTTGGTGACAGCAGTGCTTTGGCCCCAGGAGGTGTTCGTATTGGTAAGAGCTGAGAAACTTTGGATACCTTTCTATTCACTATTTCTATTCTAATGTGACCTATTGAGCAGAGAAGTTCTCTTTGAACTTCTTTTTAGATCCGATTGGTTTAGAGGTCGATTTGAAGAAAAAATATCGGTTTCTTTCTCAAAATCTTGAGCTTGATATAAAAAGGTGATTAAAGTAGGAAAAAGGAGGAAGTTTAAATGCCATGGAAAGTGACACAAAAGTGAACACTTTGATGCTTATAACATTTAAGTCATGCACTCATTCAGCGTGAAAAGGGTGTTCTTCAGCTATCATAGTCTCCGGTATGTTTTATTTCCACAAATCGACTAACTGAAGTTCCTATTTGGTAGGTACTCCTGCCATGACATCAAGGGGATTGGTGGAGAAGGACTTTGAGCAGATCGCCGAGTTCCTCCACAGGGCTGTTACAATCACCTTGAACATCCAGAAGGAGTATGGAAAGCTTTTGAAGGACTTCAACAAGGGTCTTGTTAACAACAAGGAAATTGAAGAACTTAAGGCTGATGTCGAGAAATTTGCAGCCTCTTTTGACATGCCTGGGTTCAAGATGTCCGAGATGAAGTACAAGGACTAAACTTGCAGTATGCATCACAACTGCTCTATGTTTACCGGTTTGTTTCTTTTGTTTGGATGGAAGGAATTTCTTTTTCGAAGAGTTTAATTCGAGTTAGACCAAAAGAAATGATGGTTGTACCTCTTAATTCTGCACTCAGTATTGTAGGTCATTGGATCTTGTCTTGCAAAGGAGTTCTTAAGTGGCCTTTTTGCCTTTTAAAATTACCAAATCTTTGTAGTCTCCAAAAGGAATAATACCAAGAATATATGTTTGTTTCATTTCTTATAATGCTAGCAATGCTTATTTCTTATGTATGATTGATATTTTTTTTTCCACCTGGTGTCTCGCGGGCGGAGGTACTGATCAGATAAACACCCTTTGTTAGAATTTTTTTTTGAATATATAGGTTAAATATAAATATTTTAATATATATTAATTGTAGAACACCCTTGATAAAAAAAATCATCCATCCATGTTGTAAAAGTATGAACACTCTTGACGAAAATGTTGGCATCGCCATTGTGGTGCTTAGTCGCATTGGAGTTCAACTATTTTGGATTGGAGTTCAATTCAAAATTTACGAAGATTAATTTAGTTCCTACATAATAAGTTTTAGTGTTAGAACTCATGTTGGATCACGACAAGATCTTGTGATTCATTTTATATGGCGAACAGTTTTTATTCTTTGAGCTAACTTTTTGAGTTGGGTTGAAGGAGACTCAAGATTCTTTTAATTTCTATGACTAGAAATTCTTCATATATACTCCCTCCATCTCATTTTATGGCATTCTTTCTTTTTTTATCTGTCTCAAAAAGAATATCATCTTACTTTAGTTGAAAATAATTATAACTTTACATTTTCATATTTATCTTTAATGAAATTATTCTCAGTCACAAAAATATCTAAGAATAATTTGGCCACATGTTTCATAAGTCTTCAGTTTTTTCCTTAAACATCGTGTCAAGTCAAAAAGTGTCGCATAAAATGAGACAAGGGGAGTATATGAAAGAGTATAGAGTTCATTAAATAAATTGCAAAATTGGTTCGGTGTGTATATTTATAAGAGTATATACATATGCATATACATATATATACATGTATATATATGTATTATAATTTTGAGCAATACTATAAGATATGCAATGAGAATATCATTATTAGCAATATAAGAAGTGAAATAACTAGTTTTTAATGCATCAAATCAACTATTGATAATCCTTGTAATGTTTACATAACTTATTTCTAAATCAAACTATACCCTTATCTATCTTAAATTCATTATGCATTGCTACCAAGAACCTCATGAACATAAGCTTTGAGATTCACATTAGCTGAACCATCTTCCTTCATAGCATCTTTAGCCAAATCCCTCCATCTCTTTGCATTTTTTCTAAATTCCTTCCCTTCCTTCCCATCCCCCATGACGATCTCGATGCACCTCATGAACTCATCCCCTTCAACAATGCCGCCTTCATTCGCGTTCACTCTCACGCCTGACTTCCAGACATCTTGAACAAGCTTAGAATTGCAACCTTGGTCGGTCCAAAGAGGACACGCCACAATAGGAATCCCAAAAACTAAGCTTTCTAGAATGGAATTCCATCCGCAGTGAGTCAAGAAACAACCTAAAGAAGGGTGTTGTAAAACCTCCACTTGACTACACCAAGACACTATCTTCCCTAGCTTTTCAAGTTCCTCTTTGCAACTCAAATTTTCAAGTGTTTTTTCCGCATCCCTAATCACCCACAAAAATGGTCTTTTACTCTTTACCAATCCTTTACCAATCTCTTCCATCATTTCGCTTGGTAATTCAGAGTAGCTACCAAATGATACATAAATAACAGACGCGTTACGCGCAGAATCCAACCAATTCATATAACCTTTGGAACAACATTGTAAATCACCTCCATAACAAGTATCTAAAGGATCCTCTCCATCAAGAAAAGATGAGGGAACTAAAGGACCAATCCCCACCATATTCACATTCTTTATAGCCCTCAAAGCCTCCAATTCCAAATCATCAAAAGTGTTCACAAGTACTCTAGTTTCACTAGTTATTATCAACTCAACATGCTCTTTCATTGTTTGAATTAACCAATCCATAAGCTTACCACTTGAAAGTAAAAATGATGGGATCTCATTAGTACCCACAAGAAAAGGAAGTCCAGGAAGCTCAATTGGTCGATCATCTGAACATTTTTCGAAATCATTTTTATAACTCGTGAAGTAATAGTAGTAGATATCTAAAAGCGTGGCTGGCTGAATCCATAGAAGGGTGGCTGGTGCATTGAGCTTCTTAGCCACTGAGCCAACCCAATAGAGTACAGTCGTGTAGATAATACGTGAGAATGGACGCCCCTCCTTAGCCCTACCCAAAAAAAAAAAAGGAATTAGCGAAGGATAAATTTCATTTTATCTTTTATAGATTAGTGCATTTATCTCCCCCATTAGATTTTGATTTTTCTTCGATCACATAATTCATTCATTTGTCATTTTTTTTCTTCAACGAATTCACCTTTCAACTTCAATTTGATTTTTCTTAATCAACTATTTTCTTTGTCATATTTGATTGATTTATAAATTGGAGAGCAAAGTCCTTTGAGATTTAATCAACATACTTGATTTTGTAATCTCGGGAAAAGTAAGATTATGCCCCTCTAAATTAAACCATATACCCCTCTATATTTTATGCCCCGTATTATTAAAATTACCATTCATATACCCCTTTATATTTTATACTCCCATACTATTAAAATTACCTTCCCTAATATTAAAATTGGTGTGCTGACATCAGCACCACCTTGTATGATATAACCAATAAGGTATATATATATACCAACAGGGTATCATAGAAGATTAAGCTCAGTCCTCTATGATACTGATATGGTATCAATATACCGATAGAGTCTTATAAAGAACATATTTTCTACTAATTTAGAATTTAATAAATAAGTTTGTAACTTTAATAATTTTTTAGTCCTCTATGATATCGATATGGTATAAATATACCGATGGAGTATCATAACAAATATATTTTCTACTAATTTAGAGTTGAATAATATTTTATTTCTTTCTTATTTATTTCTTAAAAAAAACCATAATCATATATGATACCAATTGGGTATATATATACCACCAAAGTATCACAGAGGATTAAGCTTATTCTATATGATACCAATATGGTATATATATACTGCTGGAGTATATTTCATAGTATTTATGCTGACGTCAAATGCGAAATAAAAAACAGTAAGCGCATAAGAAGGATAAATAATTTGACTTGGTCTATTAAGGATAAATAATTTCAAATTAGGTCTATTTTGTGTACTTTTCCCTAAATTAAAACACTGTAGTTTGGCTGGGAGTAAATTATACTAATTCTGAGATAAGTTATTCCATGATGTATATGATGTAACTTATTCCATCACTAAAACGAAGATGATGGGATAAATAATTCAAAAATTATCCAATGTCCCCAACCAAATATGAGATAAAATAGTCCTTTATTTTATCCTGACATTATCAACCTAATACCTCTTTTCTCCAATTTGAATAATAGTTTCATCAAACGGATCGAATATATTGAACCATAAAAAGTAAAAAAGAAAACAATTTTAGATAAAAAGTATACGTGAACTTTGTTAAAGAACTTCAATGCCTAAGCCTCGTTAAAATTCACAAATTTTATTGAGCCACCCTCGATCATCATGCATATTACCTGTCTGTAAAGATTTTGGCCACAAAGTCGGACCCATGAGCAACGAAGGAATCATAGAACTCGCGATAACTCTCGATAGATTTTGTAACATTGGGGTAACCATTGTCATAGCCATCAGAAAATGGAGCAAAAGTTAAGCCTTCAATGGAGGGATAACTAGACATGGAATTCATTGCTGATAAACTTGTAGAGAAGGTGACTTCCACTCCTAATTTAATTAAACTCTTAGCAAATTGAAGAGATGGATTAATTTGGCCTTGAGCTGGGAAAGTTACAACAAGTACATGACAATTATACTTCATGTTGAAAAAAATATATTGATAGGCTTACAATTAAGTAGAACTTAAAACAAAAAGTATTGTATGCCACAACTAACCAAAAAGGTGACCATTAAATAGAACTTTTTAAGGAAGTAATACCTTGGAGTATTCTAGATTTGATAAAGATCCATCCAACTAGAAAAATCGAATCAAATCAATTTTGTTGAATTTGGTTTTAGTTTATTAAAAATCAATAGTATTTGGTTTGTATTCGAATTTGTTCAGAAAAAATGAAGGCACAATCAAACCAAATCGACAAATTATATTCGTATATTTTATAATTATATATACACAATACATTATTTATAAAAAATAATTTTAAAGATCTTATATTCTTTTTCATCAAATTTTATTTTTTAATCTATTTATGAAAGTATAAATGCTCAAGAGAGAACACTTATCTTATTAAGTCTTGTTGGTCTTCCTTCAAGACCAAAATAGTGAATTTTTAAACTTTATTCACATTAAATTTTGTGATTAAAAGTTCTATAATATCAATCGTCCTAATAATTTTTCATTTTGAATGGATTATTGTCACTTTTTTCTCTGTTTTTAATGTATCATCATTTTTATTTTTATTTTTTTTTGTATGGATAATAACTGAATAACCGAACACAACTGAATCGAAACCAATAATAACCAAACCGGTAAATGTATATTATAATTAACTTGACTTAATTTTGAGAATTTAAAATTTCATAAAATTAAATTCGATTTTGACTAATAACCAATCTAAAACGATCCGTCATCCACCTGCTAATACCAAATAATAAATGAGTGGACCATATGCTTATATGGCAGGTGAAAATCATTTACACATTTTATATTTGTTTAAAAAAAAATAAAATTTCACAGTTATAGTAACATTTGTATAATTTGTTATGCAATTCATAGTTTTTGTATAACGTTTGTATTTATCACTATACACTTCGTGCACAATATTTATATAATTTGTTATACAATTCGCACTATTTGTGTATACAATATGATTCACGCACAACGTTTGTAAAATCGTGTGAATTATACAAAGCTTAAACTGTAATTACAGCTAGATGTTTATCGAGAATCATAATTAATTCAAATTATAACTATATTAGCTAATTAACTAGTATATGTTTGCTTATCCACGTTATTTTTCCTTCCATTTATTTAGGTAGGTCACCTATGATTTAGTATAGTCTTATATCTCATGATAAAATTTAATTAGGGAGGGCCTATGAATTTATGATGCTCATAGACCAGGTGAAAATCATTCACACTTTTTAAATTTGCATTAAAAAAAAATTAAATTTCACTTTTAGCTTTTTAAATAATAGACTTATTTTGTCCAAATACTTCATTTTTTTCTTAACATTTTCATTCCCCTATATTTTTATAATGACCTTTTTATTTATTTGGCTATGTTATGTATGATTTATTATGGTATATATCACATGATAAAATTAATTAGGATGGGATATGGATTTATGATGCTGGTAGGCCAGGTGAAAATTTTTTACACTTGTTAAATTTGCTTTAAAGAAAGTCAAATTTCACTTGTAACTTTAAATAATAGACATTTTTTTTTGTCCAACTAGATGATTTTTTCTTAACATTTTCATTTTCCTATATTTTTATAATATCAAACAATAACAACAACACATCTAGTAGAATTTACAAGTAGGGTCTGAAGAATATACGCTGAGCTTTCCGCTACCGCATAAAGATAGAGAGATTGTTTTTTGAGAACTTTCAACTCAAAAACTCATAACCAAAATAAACTAGATATGAAAAAGTAAAGGAAAAGAAAAGGAAACGGAAAGAGCGACTAATAATGAAAAGCACATCTGGAGGTCACGAATTAGAGTAGCAGGCTAATAGATTAGTAGGGTTAGGTTGATGCCTGGTCAGGGTATAATAGGGTATTAGTATTTGTCGTGTCTTTATATCATGTCTTATCATTATCCGTCTTATATATGCTCATTGTATCATATTTGCATACTATCATGTGTTTTTTCTTATTAGTCGCTTTTTATAATATCCTTTTTATTTATTTAGGCATGTTACCTATGATTTATTTTATTGTTACATGTCATGATAGTTTAATTTGAGGTCATTAATATTATAAATGAAACTCTTATGAATTTGTCGCAAATTCTTCTTAATTACTTAT
>JAABOM020000092.1:23722562-23732564 GCA_011800125.2 Solanum clarkiae | reverse complement strand
CATCTAGCCTCGACTCCATTTGGCTATCAATTATAAGTAAGTGGCTCTTCTACAAAATTATTAAATCATAACCATAATCTCAATTATTTACTTAGTATAGGGCTGATATATCCTTAATTTAACATCAACACAAATACCATCCACCATCTTAAGCATTTAGAATCACATATCGCCCATTAACACAAAATTCAAGCACTTTCAAGAATGGGTGCTAATTTGACCAAATCATAACATGATTCATTTACATAGCATTAGTACATGTAAAGTGTGGGGTGTTACAAACGCCTAAGAGGATCGAGTGTATACACGTTTTAAGTCAAATTGAGGAGATCGCGGCCTTAAATGAAGTGAGGTGTTTGTGGGACTTAGGAAGCTAGCAGGTAAGTCATCTACTTGCTTAGCTTAAATTTGCTAGCTAGACAGAGACGAGGCCCGACGTCGAATCTGACTAAGTCCGATTATAGATAAAGTCCGTGTTAAGGGTGTAACTTTAGCTCGTGTTTTAGCATCATAAATGGACTGTATTTTAAGTCCAAGAAGAATATAAAAAAGGCCCAAGTACATCACAACCCACTTGACTATTTAGGCCCAAACTAAGTGAAGAGAAATTAGGAAAGTGGCAGCCAAGGCCCATCAACTTTGAAACCCAATTAGGTCCAAGTGAAAGGGCCAAACTGCTGCATCACCACCTTGATAATATGAGGCTTAAACCACACAAGAAAGTCGGTCAAAGGCTCTTTTAAAAAGGCTTACAAGTAGCACCTTTACGTCATTTTTAACTTGGAAAAAAAATCAGCTTTCACAAGCTCTCTCTGCACTTTCTAAACCTTGCAAAGCAGCCACAAGGAGACTTTTAGGGTTCTCGAAGAAGCCCTACACCTTCAAGGTAATGATAAATAAGTTTACTTATGTATTTAGTATGATTTTCTTATGAAAAACAAGAGACTATGTCGGTTAGGTATATGCTAAAACTTTTGGACAACATGTGTTTCAAGGGTTGTTGTATAGTTTTCTTACTTATTTAGGAGATTTTCTCTTCTTAATTGGCTTGATTATGAAAGAAGGTTGCTTTTCTTAATTTGTTTGAGTTCTGTAATGATGTATAAAGGTTGTTGCACTGTTTGGTTATACGTAAACAATCGAGGTTTAACGTGTTATCCTAAGTGTATTGTATGTAGGAATTGTGGGCTGGTTGATTGAGGACTATGGTCTCTGTCCTACACCTATTTTGAGGATTGTTTTTGAACTGTTTTAGGACTGCTTTATGTGTATATATGGTGGGGGTTGTTTGGTTAAAGTTAGAACAGGCTTAGAATTGTCGACGTCGAAATATAGTGAAGGGATGTAACGTTATGCCGCCTATTTGTATGTTGTATAGAATTGTTATGTGTTGTGCTCTGTGGGCAGTTGTAAGACTGTTAGAGAACTAAACAGGCTGCACATGATATGTATATGAGAATGTGTATTAGAAAATACGATTAGAGGTGAAAAGGTTGAAAGAATACGCTCGGGTTTATAATTATACACTTGTTACCCATGTGTTATTTTTATTATGAGATTGGGCTGCCAAGATGTATCTATTGGCTGATAATGCTAGTTATATCACCTACTATACTGTAGATAAATATTTGGAGAAAGGGAAGGTTATCTCAAGGTAAGAGCGAGGTCATACAGCGAGGTATGTAAGGTTACTTGATTTCGTACTATTTGGCATGAAACATGATCCCTCCTGGGCACATAAAGGCACTTACCAACTCCAACATAACTATTCACCGTGTCTCCACTCTTTCACATGTTCATATACTCCCATACATAGTCACCTTCGAATCTGCATACATACTTGGATACCAAGTTACATGAGTTCTTATTGCTAAATAAAGTTCAAGAATTGTTTCATCTCATACACATTCATTAGTTGTGTAATGTACTCTTTTCATTGTCGCATTGCCTTGTATGATCATTTATATGTCATATGCTACATCTACAGTCCTACCGCTCCAATATTATGACCACCAAAAGAGTCATCTCAAAAGAAATTGAAAGATAAAGTATATTGCTTATTGATGGGTAGTAACCCAAGGGGTAGAAGAATCACCTAGCCAGGGTCGATCCCATCACGGGAGGTAGCCCAAGGGGTGAAAGGAAAAGCCTAGCTAGGGCCAATCCCGATATAGATTTACCACTGATCACCTGTTGTGCACAGATTATACAGTAAAGGTAAAGCAATAAAAAAAACATAAAATGCACGATCCTACAATATAACTAAAGGTTTTCTCTTATCCTTACACCAGTGCATAGTTTCATTTGAGTTGTTACTTCATATACAGTATTTCCTGGCTTACATATTCAGTACATTATCTTGTACTGACGTCCCTTACGGAGGACCTGCATTTCATGCTTCAGATACAGATTCTAGTAAATCTCCCCAGTAGGGTGCAGGATATCCAGCTGTTGTTACCAAGCTTCAGGTTGCCTCGAAGCTTTGTGTGTCTAAAACTTATATATTTATATTGTATAGTTAGTCGAGGAGAGGCCTGTCCCGACCCTTATCAGATACTTTGCTTATCTAGAGACTTTGTAGACTATGTAAATTAAAGTGTAGTCATGTCTCGTACTTAAGACACCGTGCCACCAACGACCCAATCATATGTATTTTCTTTTGGCTTGTTATTACTATTTACTTTCTTAAAGGCGTGTTGAATATAGAAATCCTTATAATATGTATAGAAAGCGTATAAATACAGATTGGTTCTCCCAAGCCTTATTGGCAATGGGTTCCAGTTAACCTTAATGGGACTTTAGGCGTGACAAAAGAAAATAAATTGAAATAGAGAAAGTAATAACATATCCACAACTTACCTAGGATATATTACGATTATTAAAAACAGTAAAAGATAGCACTTTTTCCTCATTTTAATTTATTGATTTAGAGTTCAAAATTTATTGACTCAATCAATTTAAACTTGAAACCCTAACCGAATTAAAATTCCCCAATATAATAAAGAAAGTAAGAAGGGTCCAAATCATCGAAATGAAAGCACTAAAGACTATAATGACGTGGCAAAAACGATCACCGTCAAGCACAAGATTCAAAAAAGAGAGGCAAGTCTGATACACTAAAACTCTCACTATGCACAGGATTCAAGAAAAAGTCAATGAATTATAAGAGCCTATTGTACACAATCTTACCTTGTATTTGTGCAAAATATTATTTTCAAGGCTTGAACTCTGACTTCCTAGTCACGTGGCACTAAAACACAAGATTCAAAGCTAAGTAGATATGTCTGCTTTCTTGTGAAGAAACATCCCCAGTTTATGTAGGTTATGAGATGTCTACGTAGACTGTTTAAAATCAACAAATGTTATATGCTTTGCATTTTATGTTTACTTAGATTGTCCCAACATTTAGTGATGATCGTCGATACGTAAATACTTTATGTTTTAAATACCTCAGGCAACTAAGGGTCTATAGAAACAAACTCACCTCCTAGCCGAGGGTCTATCAGATGCAGTAGAGTTCCAGCTTGTTTCGGCTGTCTTGCAAATCTCCCTCTAGAAAGCCAGGGGAAATGCAGAGTTGGAAGATTTTACAAAGAAGAGTAGCTCAACATAGATAATTTAAGATATAGATGAACACTAATTTACAGAACATTATACATGAAAAGATGGAAGAATTGAGATTTCCTATCCAGCTTCTATCATATGGTGAATGACTAGTTTTTCAATACGCACATAAGTCGAGCTGTTAAGCGTCTAATATATAATACTATAGGAGGTTGAAGCCATGCAATATCAATCAAATATTTCCTGAGCTTCAATTATGCTGTGCTGACTGGAAAAAGGGAGGAAAAAGAAGAGTGGGTTAAATAATGCAGCATATCGATAATATACCAACATATATCAAAAAGGGAATGGTGAACACAGAGCCTTACTGGTCGTCTTTTGTTATGCGATAATACTTTTCTGCATGCTGGCGTTGGCCAATATATTGAGCAAATCGCTCATCATGTGTAATGACAATTAGTTGAAAGTTTTCTTGGCCTTTCCTGTCCTCCATAATTCTGGTGATGTTGAAGGGACAAAGATGCAACATTTAATAATACATCCAGAAGGAGCTCATAATTAGTAAATGAACACCACATACCTTAACAGAGCTGCAGCAAGACTCTCACTGTTGGGGCCGTCTAGGTTTGTGGTAGGTTCGTCCAGTGCTAGAATTCCACAGTTGAGACAAAAAGTTTCAGCCAATGCCAATCGTATGATGAGTGATGCAAGGACCTGAAGAATAACAAAACTCCGGTAAAAGACCACTTCAAAAGAAACGAAAAAAAGAAACAGAAGTTCAGTGGAAGTTCTGTTGGGGCTCAGATTATCTTTTCCTCCTCTTTTTATGAGGGGATCGGGGAGGAAGCTAAGCAAAAGAAGTGGTCAAACCAAAGCTCTATTGGCATATAAATTAAGTGAACACACTAACGAAGGAATCAAAATTGAGATGACCAATCACCTTTTGGCCAGCACTACACCTCCCTCGCATTTCTAATTCAGTATCACCAGTTTGCATCAAAACCTGAGAATCACAGGCATAATTTAAAAAAGGAACAATGCAAAAATATCAACAAATATTCAGGGGCCGTAAGTGCAAAGCTGACATTCACAAAGAAAAAATTAAAAAAGAACTACCATGTATGGGAATTTAGTAACTATACAACCAAGATTAGCGACATACAACATACAACAGGCTTAACCCCATTTAGCATGCTCTTTCTTTCAGCAGATAAAGTGCTACCTGGCAGGTTTTAAATATAGTTCAGTACCTTATAGCTGTAAGATCGAGTGCCAGATCCTTCAGAATCAGAATGAATGCTTATGTAGTCTATGTCCTGGCCCCTGTATGTTTGTTGCCACAGTTCCCTGATAATCTTATTTATTTCTTCCATTTTCATTGTGTGGAAACGCATCAGTGCTCTGAAACAAGAGAAATTAGATAGAATGTGAACGTATTTAGAATTCACACTTGTAAAGTACAGGAGACTCCTGAAAAGAATGTGACACAGAGAAATGGTTGTACCAGTCATAGTCTGTAGAAGACCATAAGAAATTAAGCAGGGGAACTCAAAAAAGGTGAACACAACTAAAAATTTACCTCGACTAGGAAACAAAAATTAGACCATAAAGGGGTATGAATTGAGTAGAATAAACTTAGTAACTTTTACAAAATTTGAAAAGCAGTACATCAGTTCCTTACACCGTGTCATAAAAGCAATAATGAATGTTTAAACCTTATCAGCAAAATTTCCTTTTTCTTCTTGATTTACAGCTTGGTCAAATGAAGACGCAATGGGAAATTATGTTTCTTTAATCAAATTTAGTTCACCATAAGAGGACCTCATTATTGATTTTAACTCCCTTATGTACACCTAAGAAAAGAAGTATAACAAAAGCAACATATGTGGAAGTAGAATCTCATTAGTTATCTAACAGTAGCAGGCGTTAAAGGATTAATAAACACAGTAGAACTACACCCGCATTGCGCGGGTATTGAGAAACCAGTCTCACAAAAGTGCAGAAGAAAAAGATGTAGTTAGATCAAGTGCAGAGGCAGCACACTGAACACTGGCTTTGCCTACATGTAAGCTTATATGCCTAAAGCAACTTCTCAGAGAGTAAAGTTGTGAAGGAGATGCATAGAAACTGATCTATGACAATCTGCTTGTAATATTCACTGCTTAAAACACTGTCAGAACACAGCATATAAAACTGGATTGTCATTTTATAAAACACAAGATTGGGCCGAGATCCATTAGTTTTTACAACTTGGAGACTATTTGGATGGGCTTATAATGTATGGCTTTCAAGCATAAGTCATATGTTGATTTTGGCTTAAACTAAGTCCTTACACCAGTTCTTTATCATACACAAACACTAGAAAATAACTTAAAAGCTATTTTAGCTTAAACGCACCTAAAATAAGTCATTCAAACAGGCTCTTACATGATCAATTAGCAGATATTTTACAAAGTCGCTCTGTAGAACAAAAATTAAGTAAATTTCTGATAAATTAGGAGAATATAACATGCAAGTTTTTATACAATACATACACTCCAACTAGAGGGAGAGCATTAAGGATGTCAATATTAGGAAAATGGAAGTATGGCAAGATGCGGTTTTGCAAATAAATGAAAGATTTAGACTTTTTGTTGTTCAAAGGTTTCCCGAAAACAGCCTCTCTATCTCTATGAGGTAGTGGTAAGATCTGCGCACATTTTACCCCCCTCCAGACCCCACTTGTGGGATCACACTGGGTATGTTGTTGTTTGCTGTTTTGTAATTTATTTAATTTTTTTTTTTTTTGGAAAATGGTAACTTCTTTGTTGTTTTGTGATTAGGACCCAGAGAAAAGGCAAACATTGAGACTAACCATATCAAAAGGCGGGCTAATACTGACCGAATTTTGAACCATGTGCCACTACCCTAAGGGATTTCTTGGTCAAGTGTCATAAGAAAATAAATATTTAAAATTGTTTGTACTTTCCATTCGTGAAAATACAATATATTTGAACTTCTCCAATTGATATATCTTCAATATTTTAACAAGTTGGAAGAAAATGTAGGAGTGCTAGAAGCACGTGTCGTTTGTGAAATGCACGTAAACCAACATAAAACATAGAAAGAAGCTAATGCCTGAAGTAGGAGGAGCTCACTTGTCAAGGGCATTGTAATATCTGTCCAGATCCTTGTTTGCCATCTCCGTAGTCTGTCCAAGGAACAATAATGGCATTATTAGATACTTAATGTTATATATGACTAAGCAATTAGCTCCATATACTTGGACTAAGATATTACCTTAAGCTGGATTAGCTGATCAAAATAGCGTTTGTCAATGTCCTTGTATTGTGCCTGCTTAAGATCAACTTTGTTCTTGGAGATATTGCTTTGATAAACAGATAGAGTCCCATGGCACTTGTTTAACTGCAATAAGAGTAACCATGTAAGCTCGGTGGACAACAGTAGCAGTCTTGTGGCACTTGTTTAACTGTAATAAGGGCAACCACGTAAATTTGAAGCACCACAACTTGTCAGATACAGAGATTTGAGTTGAATCTGAAACATGTACAGTCCTTTACAGAAAGAAAGGAATATCAAAGAAAAGAAGGTGTCAGCCAATAGTTCAAGAGGTATGACAACCACCAAAGAATAAAGGAATAGTATCCAAGTGAAATGTCGAATAACAACAAGAAGACTCGTAGGGAATATCATCCAAGTGAAACCTTGAACAAGTCCAAGACTAACTACACAGCTGATGCAATAATGGGTAATTTAAGAGTGAGGAAATACTTCAAATTTCTTTCCAAGAAATCATGTCTCTTGCCTCATGGCTGAAGTTCAATTTTGTCCAAGAGAGAATCTACTTCCAGAGACACTGATGTTCTAGTTGGAAAAGTAAACCAGACCAGATTATTGACCTTTAGATTGACCTTCCCATCCTGGTTGAGCTTGTGTATATGCCAATCATTACTGAAGTCATATGGAAGCCAGAAGAGAAAAGTCCTAGTTTCTTAACATGTTCATTGAGAGTCGAACGCTAGTACATGATGTCTATCAGTTGGATATTTAAACCAAAAGTAATTTCCCAACATATTTACATAGAGATCAATTCATACCTCAGAAAGTAGCCTCTCTCTTTCTTGTGAAAGCTTTTTAAGCTCCGCTTCGACAGTGGAAAAGCCACCCAACGTCAGCACTTTATCTTCCAGTAATTCAATCTCATGGGTGAGCTCATCAACTTCGGCCTTAGTTTTCCGATAGTTCAAGTTATCCTCAATGTTGCGTCTCAAGTTATCCTGGTTCCCCATTAAATCCTTACTTTTCTTCACTTCGGCCAGAATCTCATCCTTTCTGGACTCGCAACTTTGAAGTTGAGATTCTGACAGGCTTCGCTTGTTCTGCAGTTCATTCAATCTTTGTTCTTTCTTCAAATCATAATACCTGCAAGAGAACTAATTATCAATATGAACAATTAGAGAATGATATTTTGCTCCATCTAATTAAACAAACATACTCTTTAATTTTGGAGGTGATCTTCAAAAGTGTATCTACTTCCTGTTGATAATTTCTCCTAATTTCTGCCTGCTCTTCCAATTGTTCACCAAGTTTTGTTTTCAGATCCTTGTGGTCCCTAAAGCATTTTTCCTTTTCCTTCAACAAGGAACCAAAAGCCTCTGCAAGATGCTGACATTCACAAGGCATGCACTGTGAGATATGCATATTTCTAGCTTTAAATAGCAGACACTGAAGAACAGGTAAAGTAAGTTCATGTAAAAATTCTTCGCCAAAAAAAAGTAGTTAAAGTAAAAATTTCGAAGATAAGTCTGCAATGCATTGCATCAAATTAACAAGAAACTCTAGTAACAATACAAGCATGAACAAAATCTGCTTTAAATCAGTTTGAGTGTGTTGACTAGCTTGCTTGTAGGATATTCTATTAACTAGCTTTATTGTAGATTTTATTTAGTTGTAATTGATGTGTTGTGATTGATTGTCTTGCATAAATTAGTAATAAGACACCTTCTATACCCTTGGCCCTTGCTCACAATATGTCATTGCGCTTTTCTTAAGTTGTTTCTCTCCCTATGTAGTACAAGGATTACGTTTATGTTTCAAGAGGTCAAGTGCACTTCCTCTCATATTGTTCAACAACATACCCTGTGGAATTATGCCTTTAATTGTAGTTTGCTAATTTTAATGGGTTTCATATTGAAGAGGATACATATGAAGCATATTTATACAGTATGTGAGCTTGTTATATTCTTTAATAGGGAAGTGGGCCACACATCTTAGACATTGGCTAGTTGCCTAGAAGAAGTTTGAATAGGGAATAAAGAACGAGAAACAATGCACTTACACTTTTATACTGAAGAATTCAAGAATGAGCTGAAGCTTCAAAACGCTCCAAATGGCAGCTGCAACTAATGACTTAAAGGTGAAAATAAAACCTTAAGGACATGTATGTTTGGAGAGTTTTAGGCAAGGCAAATAGCATTGCTGGTTCAGTTACAAACTTATGGAGAGGAGAAATAATTAATTCTTATTTAAGATATCAATTTTCGTTCATGGGCATCATTCTTTATGACATGGATATCAATATATAGGATTAATAATTGTGTATAAAATATTGGGATACGTTTTCACCTTCAAGAACATTGTACCTGAGAAATAGTATCATTTCAAATCCCTATTCTTATCGAAGAGAAGGAACGAGGAAATTCTTATACCAGTCTTTCTTGACTGCTTTGAGATCTAGCCCTAAGCTTGAAATAGGGTAGAAAGGACTGGAGGTCACATATTAGAGTGGAATGTTAGATGGCTACTTTTATTGCTCACCTTAATTCTCTTCTTGGCTTATATTGATTATGGAGTGAATGTCGATAGGCTCTTTCGATGACTTCACATGTCTCAAAACGGATGTCAGAATAACCAGTGGCTCTTTAAACCCTGTCCATGAAACAAATTTTGTTGTTTGTACACCCAATATTAAACTTCCATCCTTTCTCCATGTATCTGAATTTCTTGTCAACTTGTTATTTGTCAGTTCCAGCATCGAAGCCCTAAATAGTAAAATCAAATTCTTCCCTGATCATTGTGTCTTTCAAAGTCTTCAATCGGGGAAGAGGATTGGTAGTGGTGGATTGCATGATAACTTTTACATGTTTGATGGAACTCAAAACTTTTATCAAGACTCTGTTTCCATTTTATTAAGGATGACAGTTAGGGCCCTCAGGGATTTTTGTTTTAAAGAAATCATACTCTAGTTTGTTTTCAAGAACTCGATTTCATTTATGCTGTGATGCTTGTGATTATGCCAATCATACTAGCCCTAGGAAGTCCTCTGAGCAATAATAAAAGTCCTATTCCTGTATTCATGCTTATTGTTAGAATGTAGTTAGTCTTTTTAGTCCTTTTATGTAGAAGGCCCAGGCCCATGTGTAATATATGTATATATAT
>JAABOM020000092.1:23707056-23721669 GCA_011800125.2 Solanum clarkiae | reverse complement strand
CATGTTTTTGGTTGTACCTGCTTTGTTCATGACCTCACTCCAGGTAAAGACAAGTTAACATCTAAAGCTTTAAAGTGAAACGTTTAATTACCTTTTCTTCAAGCTCAATTTGATTTTTCTCCTCCGCAATGCGATCCAATTCCTCTTCTATCCTTTTAATTTGCTCCAATCTGTTTGCTACTCGTGACTTCTCTTCCCTTACATTAGCCCATCTTAGTTGGAAACTTGCATATTCATTTTCCATGTACCTTTGATCATTTCTCAGCTTCTCCACTTCCATATACAAATTGTCTCTGGTTGTCAGTTATGCAACATGAAAATAGTTCAGTCTAAAGCATAAGAATAATACAATTTAGTACTGATATTGTCAGTTATGCAACATGAAAATAGTTCAGTCTAAAGCATAAGAATAATACAATTTAGTACTGATATGCCTACATACTAAAAATTCAAAGATAAAGAGTTTATGAAGGCCACAAATGTGGTGTGACATACAAAACAGAACAAAGAAGATTCAGTTTACTGGAGAGAAATAACTATATACTTTTTGCTCTGCAGTTCATCCAATTCTGATTGAATTTCCTCCATGGATCTTATGCCTTGCCCTCGGATATCAAGACCATATTCCAAATCATCAACTTGCTTCTGCCGAGCTTGAATTTCTTGGAAGAGCCTGTCAGATGTTTCTACAGGTTGTATTAGCACATCAACTGCATCCTTCTCGGCCTTTATCTGAGCCAAGACACCTAACACCTGCCAGCAAAAAGGATTATATGTACAATAAGACAATTCAATAAAACACATGTATGAATATTAGTTCCCTTTCTCTTATACTGAGAGGAGAAGGGGGCATCAGAAAACAAAAAGAGAAAATTATGTAGAAGATAGTGGAGCATAGTGACACGCCCGCTCCAATTGACCGTCTAAAGCAGTCTAGGCCGTACGGTTTCTTAGCGCCAATCTCTAAGGCCTTAACAATAGGGCCAAAATGGTGGATGGTTGGTCAAACAAGTCATTACTTAAGCAGTCACAGTAAGAGTTTGACTATTCTAATAAAGTCCCAATGCTAGAATATACTATATAAGAGGATCTGGAAGTACATCATCAAGAGCCTGAATTTTTTGGTCCAATTCTTCATTTAGCTCATTTAAATTCTTCTCTGCTTGAGGTATTGACTCTTTTCCAACTTTGACGTACTCTTCATAAACCAAACGAAGTTTGTCTATTTGTTGGAAACGAGAATCAGCATTTGAAGACTCCATAGCCAACACTTTGATATGCTCAGCAGAACTTGCAGCTTTTACACGTTGCTGCAGTGACAAACAAAAAAAGAGCCAGTTAAGTAGTAGTCAGAAGATGGCCTCCAACTTCCAACAAAAGAATAGCAAATAGAAATAAAAGAACCACCTTCTTAACAAATTCATCCTCTTCTTCAGCAGAGAAAGGACGCTCACAGCAAGGGCAAATATGATGAGCACGAGCAACTCTTTCAAATGGATCAAACATTTGCCGCATGCCGTCGGCAATGTTGAACTTGCTGCATATCATCACATGAAATTTGAAAAGACAGCCACATTCAACCAAGCATAATACTATGTTTCAAAAATAGGAGAATCAAAAAGAGTTTCTCGTGGAACTGATAACTCCGAAGAAAAATATAAAACATAATCTCTCATATGTGATTAACTGGTTATTTTAGCAAAAAGTGAAATTTTGACTATTAAATATCCGGAGATGTAATAGGCAATGGCCCCATTTTGACCAACCTTTTCTGGACTTCCCTTTTCTCTTTGGCTGAGTCCATAATTTTGGGATAGGACTCTATACCAGAAAATTCCTGATCCATCAACTGGAGCTTTGATTCCAGAAATCTCTTTCTTGCTGCAGTGCAATAAGGAATAGATCAATATAAGCCCTCTACACAAAAAATCATCACCAGAAAGGTTAATGGAAACAAAAGAGCTCCAGATAAGATACTTCATTGAAGAGATTAATTAACTTGCATGAAATAAAGGAGGAAGAGAACAGAAACCCTCAATACTGCTACTATGCTATGTCAACAACTCCTTATGTCCAGTTATATACTGGTTAAGAAAATTATCTTTGAGGCAAATACCAAAGTTACAATAAAATTTTTAACTCCGGTATCACTATTATAGATTTTAAACATGAATCAAAATACAGATTGGAATAAATGACTGACATGTTTGTTATTATTTTGATAAGCCACAAAAGAAATGACTGTTAAGCTCAAGTAGCTCTTCAGGAAAATGTTCTCAATCTCCGTGTCAATTGATATTAACCAGGGTACACAATTCAGATAGAATAATCAAGTTGCAATGGGGGAATTTTCCATAGAAGCTTCTGAACAATTTCTAAGAAAAGACATTTTTTTCATGAATCAGATTAGAGAAGCACAGATATGAATCTTACAGTCCATGTCCTTGTGATATTTGGTCAAGTTATGGTTAACTTCTTCTATTTTCATCTGCAACATATTGACCTCCTTCTCAGCTTCGCGGGCTTTGGCACTCAAGTCATCCACCTCTCGCTGAAGAGCCCTGTGCTAGGAAGGCAGAGCTTTAAAAGAATATGAAAGCAAAACATAAGATGCACAGACATGCGTAGAAGAAAAGAACAGACATTGAAAGATAGACATGTAAGATTCACTGATCATTGTATAGTGAAAGGATTTCCACCTCCAAGCAAGGGAGTAGAGTGGTGTTAGGGGATGGGGTTCGCCACATCCACAGGAAAAACAGATTCACAAGCAGTGGGAAACCAAACAGGGCCATTTCATCAGTAGAATAAAGAATTAGGGAATAGCCCCTTCTTTTTACTCTATGGTGCACTGATGATTGTCATTGTGATTTGTGCTTATGCATTTTATCAGTAGAATAAAGAATTAGGGAACACAGCGGTAATACATGATTGTAATTGTGCCTATGCAAACCACCTTCACCGAGGAGAAAACTAAAATTAGTGTTTGATCTGATCTCTGTCCTTTTTCAAGTGGTCTTATTTTATTTTTTATTTTTTGATAAAGCAATAGATCTTATTAATGCTTGGGCAATAAAATGTACGTATATAAGAAGTATAAAAAGTAGAAACATCTACATAATAAAGTGGTTTCATATAAAAAAACAAATTGACCTCCTTATGACAAACTCCTAATTTAATAAGTAATCACTTCATTCACATAATAAAATTGCTCTCTTAGTATTACAATGTCTACAACTGCTTTAATTACCTCCATAAGGATTCTAAAAGAGTGAAGATTTTTTTTTCAATAACCGTGGTATTTGAACCAATTGGCATGCATCTTGATGAATTCCACGGGGTACTTGCTAGCTCCCGTCAACGCAGGTACTAGGTAACTCTATTCACTAAGGCTTGGACAAATGGGAAAAAATCACCTAGTGTCTTTTTTCCACCGCTGGGAATTGAACCTGGGCGTAAGACCTCATAGTTCTTAATCCACTTCATTGATCTCTATGCCAAACCTTTTGGGTACTAAAGAGTTTGAAGATCTTTGAAGTTGCACATTTGGACCAAAAGAGAATACGTGTTTTTCTCTCAAGGTCGTCAGGGTCAGTTACTTCATTTTCAGGCATCTTCTACTCAAGCCATTAATGTCCATCTGGTGCAACTTGATATAGCATTTTATAATTTTTTTTTTTTTTTTTTGCTTCTTATGCACTGATTGCCTTCCCAGATTCAGAAGAACATGTGTCATTGCACAGAAGCCAGCTTCACCAATGAAGCAGGTGACTGAATGTTTCTACTGTCTTTCAAGCATAAGGCACTTCTTACGCTGTTGTTTGCACCTTCGAACCCCCAGTTATCAAGATGCTTCCCGGTCTGCAGCTCAATCTAAGATAGAATCTTTAAGGCTGCAGCCATGCAGGTAGCCAATATGACTTCACAATTTAAATGGAAGATGCTTTTGATTATTTCCATTTGTTAAGATGGATGACCAAGATTTCACTGGGAATTACCCTTTCAGTCTCCTTTTCAGATTATGGAATCAAACACTCAACCTTGCATGAGTATTCATTTGGGTAACAGTGATTTCCCATGTCTCTTCTCCTTTAATCCCTTGCTTATTTGCTGCCACTCTTTATTCTTAATAATTATTTATTGCATTGCCCCACGCCCCCATTAGTCTTTTGTCCACTTCTGCTGCTGATTGTATACATATATTGTTCTTCACAAATGTGGTTTGTGATTTTACATCAATGTTAAACCAACCTTGGAATTCCAAATTGATACATGTCCAACCCAAATCTTATGCTTTCAACATTTCTACCCCAGCCAAGTAAATTCAAAGTGATCATCCTCACTCTCATGAAATGCCTCCACATTGCAGACCCGAGAGGAGCTTCTGTTCTATAATGGAGATTTGGGTGATATCCTTTTATAGGTCTTTAGTTCATTACTGATCTATCCATCTTTACAAGTATCATATTTTGAGGTTCTCCAAATCCTTCATCTCCACTTAGAAATCTCCATTCTCATTTGCCTAAAAGGCTTTCATTGTGCTTCCTAAGGCTCCTAGTACCCCAATGCTCCCTTTATTTCTAGTAGCAATACCAATTCCATCACACTTGGTGACATTTTGTGGGAACTTCCTCATTTATCCAATCTCTTTTCCACTAATATTAAAGGGAAATGCAGAAAGAAATAGGCATTATTTGTTCAAATAAGAAGTAGGGATCACATTTAGTCATTTTGTAAGGGATCTAATTGACCTCCATTAGATATGTATTGCTTTCCTTGGCCCAAGCTAATTCTCAATCCTCAACTATTGAATCCCATATCATGCTTGCCTTATAATCTCTCCAAGAGGATATCCCTGGTAAGGTGGCAAAAATTTTCCAATTCAGCATAATAAAACACCTGCAAAAACTTTGGTCCTCGGACACCAAACAGTCTATGCCAAGTGGCTACAAAACGCATGCCTTCCATGTGACCTCAAAGTTGTTCCTTGTAGGACTTAAACATAAGCAGCATACTCATTCACTTTGATCCTAGTCCTAGTCCTGGTCGTTTCAACTGTTCGACTAGCAGACACATGTGCCTCCTAAACATCACCTTTTCCAGTAATATATAGGGTACAATAAGTATCAGGACATTAGTTTTTCAGAAGGATGTTTTCAAACGGGGGAAATAACAGAACATAAAGCCTGTACCACTAAAGTATGCATAGGTCATCTTGATTGACAAGTATTGACATCTGCATGTATATGCACTTCTGCTTTCCATTGTGATTTAACTCGTGCATATTTTAAAACAGACAAAAGAGAATCAAATAATGCATTTTCCACCACAGCAATATGGAGTATGTTTTGATGCCTGTGTTCTGCTTCGTATCTGACAACAGTAGCAGTTGTGCTTTCATTTATCAATAAGAAAAATACCTCTCCGAGCTTTAAAAAGATTAAGAAGGTCTGGTAACTAAACTTCAAGAAACAAATCCAAAAGATTATACACATTAATAGTACACAAGAGACAGGGAAAACGAACCTTTGTGCCTGTGTAATTTCGTTCTTCAAGTCCTTGTCAGATGGAAGCCTTCCTTTCAACACTCCTTTTATCTTATCCTTGTTATCATCCATTCTGTGAGTTCCATGGAAATAAAGTCATTTGTGGAGAAAAAGCATATAACCATACTAAACACAATAAAAAATGTGGATGTAAAATTTAAGAAAATGAAATGTGACTTACATCTTTTTATAATTCTTCTCGAGAGTTTCCAACTCTGCCTTCTTAAGAGAGAGCTTGATTCTGTCCTCAGATTCAGCTGCCATATGATCTTTCTCATCACGAAGATCTTTCAGTTTTTGGTCTACGGTGTACATCTCAGTCTGTTTTTGCCTTATGTTTAAGTCAAACTCTCTTTCTGCAAGCTGCTTAGACTTCCTCTCTGATTCAATTTGCTGAGAAACAAATGTGTTAGCCAAATTACCAAAATGTTCGTCAAAAGAGTTGAAATACTAAGCAGAGACATCAAACCATTTTCTTTTCCCTCTCATCAAGATGGGCCACATTAACATCAGAAATCTGACGTTCAAGAACATCACGTTCACCCTCTTTCTCCTTAATGCGCTTTAAAATGCCGTTCTGCATCCAGTTATAGAATCAGAACATGTGTAAAAATTCCAATTCATTGACATACAAAATAACGTTACTCATAAGAATAAACCTTAATATCTGCTTTAGCCTGTTTTTGCGCTTCCTTTTCGCTCCATTCACGGTTTGCAATGTCGTATTGATGCCAAGCAGCTGCAATTTCTGCCTCATTTGATTTCTAGAATAATGTTACTCCAAGAGAAAGTTAGCATCTTCATATGTGTCAGTAAAATTTTAGATAAAACAAACGTATGTGAGAAGGTGAGAATGACAGATCAAGGGAGTGACAAGACGCTACACGAACTAGCAGAACTTTTTATCGACTATATTGACCTAAATCACAGTGGTTTCTTCTTGGATATAATACCATATGAAAGAATCTGAGCATCCAACCCAAAACCTTAAAGCAAAAGGTGGAGCAGCACAAGACATGTATAACCCCTTTGGATACCGCTACACAAGACACGAGGACAACTACATAACTTTATACACCTCTTTGGAAGCCCTTACACAACCCGAATGGAACAACTATGTAAAAACTACCCCCACTCTCGTGCACAAATCTTTTTTGGAGGTTCATACTTCAACTGTAAAGCGCATTTACAAAGGTAACTGCAAAGCATACCAAAAGTTAACCCCGATACCAAGAGAAACGAGAAATGAGAGGAGAGAAGAAATCATTTGTTTTAATGATCAAACTCAACAGAAAAGAGATCAAAGCTTCATGCACATAAGTAGAGAGCTTATCTTTTGTTTTCTGATTAAAGTTTGGTGCACTAACGGAGCCCCTGTCAAAATAGAAATTGGTAATTCTGTGTCTTTCGTAGAGAACCACATGTTGTCCTGATGCTCTACTTTTCAAATATAACTTATATACCGGAAGTTTTATTCACTTTAAAAATTATTACTTTATTAAAAAATCAGCATATAGCTTAACCCATGGAAAAAATGATACAGAACCAGTAGGCAGTAGCAACTTCAGCATTAGAAGATGCCTATTTTATTCTTGAAAACCCACACCTTTGAACAAACTTTGGCTTTTGTCCAGTTTGATTGATATTTGAGGTATGGAATAAATTTTTAAACATATATGAGTTTTGTTAATCTTGAAATATAGGGAAAACAGGGTTAATATGTAATGCATAAGTTCAATTCGTTAAAGAAGTATGTACATAATGATATATTACTTGAATGATTGAACTTATACTTCAACAAATGATTCAACAAATGGCAAGGTTCAATACTAGAATCTTTTTTTTAAATAATTAAGGTTCAATACCATAATCTGTTGTACCCAAACCAAATAAAATAACCATTTAGCAAAAATATCATGGTACGCCCACTAGATCAAATCCATCAAAGTTCCAATTTTTGAAATCCACATAGAGAAGCCTTAAGATGACAACAAAGGATTATTGCAGGAGCACTAACATCAAGCATTTATAAGATCAGTTGACTGCATCTAAGAACTTACGACTCCAGGTGTGATGGTGTTAAACTCTTGTAACAAGGCACTATATAAACAGCACATGGTGAAAACAAATATCTGAAACTTAGACCCAAAGGTCACAACTTTAAGTTGAAGTACAAGATCAATGACCAACAGAGAAATTTAATAAAATATTGCCAAAGCCAAGTCTCATTTCAATGAAGAGTCGACTCATTGTTAACAGCAAGATTGTACACTTAGGACCCAGGTATAAGTCATGGATAGAATAATCAACAGAATTGGAACAAAGAGAAAAAGGCATTCAAGACTTATATACAGCTGAACCAAAGTAATTATAAATCATAAAACTAACAAATTAAAACAACATAGCACTGCTAAATATATGTATATATAATATAGAACAATGGAAGAATCACCTTTTTATCTTGTAAATCCTTATCAAAATGTGTTAATCGTAGTTTTATA
Organism: Solanum clarkiae; assembly: GCA_011800125.2. Classification (NCBI taxonomy): domain Eukaryota; kingdom Viridiplantae; phylum Streptophyta; class Magnoliopsida; order Solanales; family Solanaceae; genus Solanum; species Solanum clarkiae. The sequence continues at coordinate 23,713,622 of JAABOM020000092.1, read as the reverse complement.
CGATTTGTTAAATTCAAAGCAACATCATCACTGAGTGACCCAGTTGGAACAGCCCCTAAGTTGTGTTTGTCAGAAAGCTTCCTGAGAGTGGCGTCTCTTTCATTTTTTAACTCTGCATGAGCCTAAGGCACAAAAAGGTAAAAGAAAAAAGAACCTTAAGAACAGGAAGCAAGATGTGAGAGAACTTCACGAGATCAAATAGAACATAGGACGAGAGGAATTACCTCAGCATCTGCTTGAAGCTTGCTGATCTCCATGATATAGTTTGTTATGGATTGCTTAAGGAAGGAACTCTTTGCCTCTGAGTCATTCATTTCCCTCTCTAACTTGCTAATCTTTGATTCCAGAAGTGCTATCCTTTCATCGAACTTTGTCTTCCACTCCCTCAACTCTTCATCAGTGTCTTCACAATTAAAAATGAAAATATGTAGAATACATCATTTTTTACTAAGAAGTTTTTCAGTGGATGAACATGCAAACATACACAAAATAAGAATATAACTTTAGGATATTAACAAGGTGAATTAAGTTTTGCTTGATGCATTTCTTATATAATTTGGCCATTACTTCTGCAGTGAAAGAAGAAGAATATATATTAGTGTATTCAGTTTAGTGAACCTTCATTCTCCTCTGCAAGTGCTGCATACTGCTTTTCCTTTTCCTTGAACAATGTGCTCCTTTCAGCATTTTTGGTGGCTATGTCTCGCTGCAATTGATGAAGCTCCTTTAAAGTTGCTTCAGTATGGTGGATCTTACTATCTAGAGTCTGAATATCTTTTTCAAGCTCCTCCATCTGACTTTTCAGAGCCTCTGTTTTCTCTTTGTCTTGAGCAATGCTTTCCCTCAACTAGATAAAAACACAAGATCAAATTACTACAACTTTGCCTCTAGCATATGTTTAAAATATAGCATTCATTTATCTCGTGTGAGGGTCTTTCAAAAACAGTCTCTCTATCTCTATGAGGTAATAGTAAGGTCTGCGTACAGTTTACCCTCCCCAAACCCCACCTGTGAGATTTCACTGGATATGTTGTTGTTATTGTATTCATTCATCTTGTGCAGCTCTTAACTAGAATGGGGAAAAAAATATCTAATGGTTCCCTGACCGGAGAAGTCATTTTTGGAGGAGAAACTATGTGTTTTTGGGATCAGTGTACTCCATGGTTAGAGCCTCTAAGGAGTCCAAATAGGTTAGACTTGAGTAGGTTGAAAAAAGACATATAACCTCAGCAGAAACGGCATTCCACAGTATATATGACTCATGCTCCTTTAGGTTCTTTAAATTCCATGGGTAGTGTAGCTACCAAGATCAATGTAGTCAATTATGTCTCTCCTATAAGTTGGTTACCTATGTTTGAGAATTACATATTCACATTGTTCAATGGTCACAATATAAACATTGTACATTAGGAAATCACAAGAAATCTTAAAACCAAGATTAAGCACTAACAAATACTTCAGTCAAACATTGTTACCCTGTTTTCAAGTATTCATATACAAAGTGAGGACCCCTTGTGATACAACAGAAGAAAATGGGCACAGCCCCACTTGCCACCAGCTAAAAGACAGACGGTAGCAAATAGTATTGACATAGCCAACGGAGGTATTTATGTTCTTTGGAGATCTTTCGATGGAGTGGATGGCAGTATTGAACGGTGGTGCTCATTAACAGGTCTTCAACAAAATATCTGACAAATTATCTTTTCAGAAGGGGAGGACTGATCCTGATAATGTATCCACCATGATCAACAAAATCCCTCTTCAGTTTCAGAATAGGAAATTTCTCTTGAAATTCCTCTTCGTGTTCAGAATAGAAACTTCTCTTTGTTTTTACTACATAATCTAGTCTAAAACAAGGGATTCAAATTATAGTTGCTCCATTTCAAGCAAACGGATCTAACATCATAAATTAATGAGTAAATATCAACAAGCATAAGTTCTATCAACTACAGTTAACTAGTGAAAAGGAAAGAAATGATTAAAGTGAATGCTTTTAGAACACTAGACAACTGCCTGAGTAGATAAAAAGGGGAAGAGGTGAAAGAAAAACATGGTTCTGGGTCTGAAGAAAGTTCCAATTGAAGTTACTTCAAAACCTTGTAAGCAGCATCTTTCAATGTCTGAAGATTCTCCAATTTCAACTTATATGTCTTTATTTCTTGAGATTGATCCTTGTGAAGCTTTTTAATAACCTCCAATGCCTTTGTGTATCTAAACAGTTGAACAAAGCAGAAGTTAATGCACAGAGTGGATTAAATAAGTTATCATGACCAATAGCACTATATTCCCAGGACTAAACTGTATTGACATAGAGTTATCCATTTTTGGGCCTTTGGGTAAAAACAACAACAACAACAACAATAACAACAACATTACCCTAATGCCTCAAAGGCTCCCGCCCATTGCGGGGTAAGGGGGGGTCGGATGTACGCAGTCTGACCCCTATGTTTAAAAACATAGCGCGACTGTTTCCTGACCTTTGGGTAAAAACAAAAACAATATATTCAGCACTATATTCCCAGGACTAAAATGTATTGACATAGAGGTATCCATTTTTGGGCCTTTGGGTAAAAACAAAAACAATATATACACCACGCAAGAAAATTGGCAAAAAAAATGCAAGAAAAAGTTGTCCTGCGTACCAGAAACCACTTTCATTTTGGTTCCTATCAGCTCAACAACTGCACATTAGAAACTGCTACTGCATAAAAATCACCTATCTATTTATCTCATAATCATGAAAGACCTCTAATTCACAAAGAGACGCAGCAACGTAGTTATATCTTGACAGATGTCAGCATCTCATGGAACACCAAATAAGACATCTTTGAGGAAGATGATCATGACATATAGATTTGAAGATCAAAATGAGTTGTTTTACTCTAGGATGGTAAACTAAGCTCTATACTATAAGCTTCTCCTTTTGGATGTAATTTCTCCCTGAATTTTCTTAATGTGAGTCTCTTTTACATCTAATATTCCTAACCTTTCCAGTCAAAAGAAAAGCTCTCAGCAGCAAGAAAGACACATTTGATATTTTTAAAAAATGAAAGATGAAAGCACAACCATTTTGAGATTTCTGCAGAGCTTGAATTATCTCAGAATAATATTTCCAGCTGCTAATTAAGCACCAAATTTAGTGAAAGCGTACCCCAGGAACCATGATTCTTTGGTATTGAGCATTTCAGCTTGATATCTCATGCTAATTACAAACCCAATGATGATCATGACTCAATAAGTGGTAAACAAATAACATTTTTTCTTAGAGAATTGAGCTAGTAAGTTTAACAGCACCAAGTCATACATGAATCCATGTAAAACCATTAACCTTAGATGCCCTAACTTGAGAACTAGTGGACCAAGAATGTAGATTAAATAGGGGCAAATCCAGGAAATCGGCAAGAACCTACCCACAAACTTGAAAGCATTAGTATCTCTAGCAATTTGCAGAAGAAATCATACAGATGAACATGGATTAGATTCAAAGAGCTTTGAATGGAGGAAGATTAAATACTCTGTTACAGGTTTGTGCAATTTTGACATAGAAAGATCATAATAACTGGTGCACATATGATTCTCGACACTGCAACTGAAGATGAACAAGGATTAGATTCAAAGAGCTTTGAAACGAGGAAGATTGAATACTCTATTACAGGTTTGTGCAATTTTCAGATAAAAAGATCACAATAACTGGTGCACGCACATATGATTCTTGACACTGCCACTGAACACCTTTTTGGTTCCTTTTCTGGCAAAAACACCATTGATCGATCACAAAATACATATAGAAATTTTTTTTAAAATGAGGAATGTTGGGAAGGCTGAGGCAGAAACTAGTCTTATTTTTAATGTTCTTCACTGAGTAAATGAAGTCAGGTTGATATCTCAAGCATATTCAAGAAAGAATATAATTATTTGCGTTAATACAGAAGAATATATCTTTCAAACACAAACTTTATGATAATGAATTGACAATTCAATTACTGATAACAAGAAATACCTAGTAGCAGAGAAAATGTCATCAAACTTCTTTTTCAGCGTAGACGGATCTTGTAATGGCCAGTTTGCGTCATCTTGGTGAACAAATATCACATTTTCAAGAATGGCCTTTGAGACACCCATGAGAGCAGGGATTTCACGGTCCATATCGGCACATCTATAACTTAGGCAAACTTTCTGCAAGTGAATAAGCTAAGAATTCAGAAAGAAACTTTAACCATTTGTTCCTCCAGCTCAAATACAAGTCTAAGCCATTATCAGCCTAGCAAAATCCTAACTACAATTGGATATGATACAGTATGTTTACAGGAAATGATAGACAATGTCACAACCCACACATATATGAAAATTACCTGGACAAGTATAACAAAGACGAAGCAGAACAGTTAATTTGGCACAGGTAGATTCTTTTTCTTTTGTCTGGCTCACATATATTCCAAAATACAAGTTATGTAAAAGAAAAAGAAACAATATGTAGCAATGCCTAGAAGCACCAAAGGTAAGGCCTCGTGACCAATGAAGTGGATTGAGAATCATGAGGTCTTAGGTTCAACTTCCAGAAGCGAAAATACTAGGTGGTTTCTTCTCATGTGTCCATGCTTGGTGGATAGAGTCACAGGGACCAGTGCTAGTGAAAGGTAGCAGATACCCCGTGGAATTACTCGTGGTGCATATAAGTCTTGACCCAGACAAACACGGTTATCAAAATAAATGTAACAATGCCAAGATAATAAAGAGATAGGCCTAAAAGTTATATGATAAATGACCGCTCAATGCATTAAAGCTTCCGCTATATGTGAGGCTCGGACCACGAGAGTCCATAATACGCAATCTTACCCTGCATTTCTGCATGAGATTGTTTCCACGGCTTGAACCCGGGTGTCATGGCAGCAACTTTGAGGAATAAGTTGATGTATTTCCATTTCCAAATCCAAATCCACATGCAATGAAAACATTGTTACATGATTTTGTACTTGGAGTAGCATTGTTTCTTTATATTTGATCTTTTCTAACACATGCTGACTTGATCAATGGTAGCTAAAATACATATAACCCCAGGAGGTAAGGCATGAAAACTAAGTTGCATATATTCTTCCTTTATCTGTGTGGTCGAATTAGGTTAGGAAAAGAAGGAAAGGAGAGGTTTTATGAATTCTTGCAACTTTTGAGCCTTGGAGAAGGGGAAACTTAACAGCACCCTCCTGTGCTTATAACTTCTTTAGTTTCCATTTGGTATTATCCTTAATACCAGTGTCTTTTAGAGTTCTGGATAAGGTAATAATTTTCTTTGGAAGGAAAAACTTCATTGTTCGTTATCATATCATCCACATGTCAAGTTTCTTTAATTGTGCACATGCAATATGCATAACCTATTTATCATCATTCAACTATGCTTTCTTCTGCAACACTTTTAGAGTGAAATTAGAGACAACGCAAAGAAAATGGTTGAGACTGGAGACCATGGTAGAGCTGGGCAATGGGTTCGACTAATAATGAAATGAACTTCATGATTTCTTTCTTTCTTTTTGTATCATTAGCTAATAATCCTTCACACCATTGTCTTTTGCCTCATACACTGGTAACCAGTTAATCTAGTGCTATCATATCCTCCACCAAAACTTAATCAATCCAAAACGTCACCATAATTCTATCATTTTTTCTATAACGTTCCAACCCATGCAACATTTAGATAGGTTTGAATCAGCTCTTGCTCATCCTCTGAGGCTCTGAACAATACACAGCAGTAATATAATGAACCACTACTTGTAAATTGGACATGAGGTTTTTCTACAAACTAGGTCTTTAAACCTCTACACTGCCATCTCAATTTCCTATTAATGGAGGTAATCTGGTTACGATTGAAGTGGGTGACTATCCAATCAAAAGCTCAAGTTGCTAGAGAGAGCATACTTTATTTACTTAATTAGATTTCCAACACGCTCCCCCCGGTGTGGGCCTGATATTTCGTTTTGTTAGAATGTAGTTAGTCTTTTTAGTCCTTTTATGTAGAAGGCCCAGGCCCATGTATAATATATGTATATATATATATCAATGTTTTCTTTGTGTGTGTAAGTAGACACACAATTCATAAATCATGTCTCTAATTTAAGTTGGTATCAGAGCCAGCATCATCTGCCGCCGTCGCCGCCGCGCCGGAGCCGTACGCCGTCGCCGGAAAATTTTCCGGCGAGTTTTCCGGCCGAAAACACCTGGATCTGGATCGCCTTTTCCAGGCGATCTTTCCTGTCCAACGGCGATTCTGGATCTGTTCTCACCTTGCTGTTTCGTGACATTTTCCTGCACGTCGGCACTGTTCCGCACTGTTCCGGCACTGTTCCGCACTGTTCCGACACTATTCCGCACTGTTCTGCAATGCGTCGCACTGTTCCGCACTGTTCCGCACTGTTCCGGCAGCTTCCTGAGCCATTTTTTCTCCTGGTCTCAGATTTGTCCTGATTTTTGTGTGAATTCTCCCGTTTGCAACCTTCTCAATGGCAGATCTATCTTCTGGAGGTTCAAAGGGTCCCTCACCGGTCAATGTTACTCAAAGCGTCATTTCTACTACT
>JAABOM020000092.1:23694175-23706956 GCA_011800125.2 Solanum clarkiae | reverse complement strand
TTAGAATGTAGTTAGTCTTTTTAGTCCTTTTATGTAGAAGGCCCAGGCCCATGTGTAATATATGTATATATATATATATCAATGTTTTCTTAGTGTGTGTAAGTAGACACACAATTCATAAATCATGTCTCTAATTTAAGTCTTTTAGTAGTCCAGGCACATGGAAAGTCTTTTTTAGGGTGGCGATGAAATTCACTCCCAAGACCTCTGCCTACTATGACACCTTATTAAAGAAATGGACTTTAGCCTAACTCAATCCCAAAAACTAACTCATGAGAAAAAGATTACTCAACCATACAAGGAGACCACCGGACACCTTATCCCAGCGATGGTACTCCAACCCCCAACATCCCCCTCCCCCCCCCCACATGCCCAGGACCAGAGGATTAGACATCTAGAATATAGAGAATAGAAGACCGAAGGCCCGACATTGGAAACAATGAATTAGAATCAATCTGGCTTTGATACCATATTAAAATGTGTGATCATCTTATCTAAAAGCGATAGGAGGAAGAAGACTCTTTATGATCGATCGAGCATCGGATGAGGGAAAACTTGATTGGTTTGGAGGAGTGGAGTAGTAGAGGAGACGTGAACAACATATGGGATATGAGCGTTGGTTGCATTAGGAAAGCAGCAATCGAGGTACTAGGGGTATCTAGAGAATCTTTGGTGGCACTGGTGATGGATGGGTAAGTTCAAGGGAATGTGGAAGCTAAGAAGGTTATTTATACAAAGTGGTTGGAGTGTGTAGATGAGAATGAGAACGAATGCTTAAGGACATCTATAAGACAATGAAGACACGAGTGAAGTCGGGTAACAAGTGCTAAGACTATAGCTTTTGAATTATATTTGAATTAGGGGAACAATGCGGGAATAAGAGATTGTATAAGCTCACGAAAGCCAGAGAGAGAAAAGCTAGAGACTTTGATCAGGTGAAGTATATCAAGAATGAGGAAGGTGAGGTGTTGGTGCACGAGACATCCATTAAGCAAAAGGGTCGAGCATACTTTCACAAACTTCTAAATGAAAAGGGGACAAAGATATTGTGTTGCGTGATTTGGCACACTTTGATAGTCTTCGGGACTTTGGGTATTGCAAGTGTTCTAGGGTTGAGAAGGTTAGATGTGCTATTAGTAAGATGAATTAGGGGAGAGCGACCGAACCCAACGCGATTCTAATGGAACTTTGGAAAAGCACTGACAAGGCTCGAATGAAGTGGTTGACTAGGTTGTTTAAAATTATTTTGAAGACAACTAAAATGCCCGAACAATGGAGGTAGAGTACAATGATTTCGCAGCACAAGAAGAAGGTGACATTAAAAACTGTAATAATTGTAAGGATATCATCAAAATAGAAACCCAAAAAGAAAAGGGAAAAAAGGCAAAAAAGAAATAGGAAAGAAAGAAAAGTAACACGAAACAAAATAGCATCAGAATACAAGATTTTAAGGAAATGACAAGCATGGGATTCGAACTCTTGACCTGGTTAATAATGGTGCAGGTGACCACCAATGCACCAATAGGCTTTCATGCTATTATAAATTTTTTAAGTATTTTATCCGAATAATTGCACTGCTATCCGCAATCTAGGCAGGGGTGCATGGGTTTACATGAACCCACACCCCTCCATGCAAATCCACCCCTTTATATGCCCCTCAACAATCTTATGTGATCTACATCAATACAAAGATAACATCACTACCCTTGATAATCAAATTCACCAGCCAAATAACCTCGACTAATTCTACTATCCTGTCTATGGATCTCCAAAATAAATAAAACATCACAATCAAGAAGACAGATAAAGTAAAAAAATTACAAAACCGTCAAATAAATTAGTAATACCTCTCCAGTGTGAGGATTTATAGTCTGTAGAACGCTCTCAATGGCCTTGTATTCCATCTTTGTTGCCTTCTGAGTTAGCTGAAAAGACCTAATGCACACCACATCTTTCCCTGCTGCTGTCTTGAACCGTAGCTTTATCTGCCCCTTTGTCTCCGTTTCTCCAGCCACCTTCACCACAGTGGTGTTCAGTTTTAACCACAAACTTTAAATAATGTAAGCAGAAGATAACTAAAATAAACTATTCAGTTAATATTAGTTATGGAATCATTGACTGATTTATTGGGTTCGGATAATCTGCTATGTAAAACATGTTGTTAAACTTTTGGGTGAACACTGATATCGGGACCAGGTTGTTAAAAAATTTAGAAAAAAATAGTTACTTAAATAGCCGCCCACACAACCGATTAAACCACACAAAGCCTATGAATGTATAATATATGTATGATTCATGTATAATATGTATATAAAATCCGTGCATAATCAATGTATATGGCTACAGAAGTAAACAATGTTTCCATCCAGCTATTTGTGTAAAGATCCCAAAAACTCTTTACTCTTTCACAAGTAAGTCCAAAGAGATGAGCACCTTAGGGTCGTGGATGAAGCTATGACCAGAGCGAGCATTTGGCGGCAATTCACCAGTGCAGGCAACCTTCAAGCACTCAATTATAGTCTGCCCATAGCAAGAAGAATAATGAACATACAACTTACTCTGGCAATGAAAAGACTTTTTTTTATCACATGAAAGTCATCTTCAACTAATTAACTGGACTCTACCCTGATATCTCCTAGTTGACAAATATTATGATGGATGCAGAGCACAACTAAATATTATCTTCAATGCATGAACAAATAATTTTAAACACAAATGGCTGGGTGACCAAAAATTGATGAACTTGTTGAAATGCTATAATCAAGCCAAACAAATACAGTATGAAACATGTTTAAATTTTGTAATGGTCCGTTTTTTTACACTAAAACTCTAATTTCTTTTTACACAAAAACTCTAATTTCTTATAGCTAATCACTTTGTCAACTATAGCTTCCACTACAGCGCTTAAAGTGCCAAATCCGAGCTTAGCGAAATACCGGCAGTTGCATTTTAAGTAACCTGACTGTATAAAAGAATTTTACACCGCCACTTCATAGAACTTATACTTGAAAGGGTTTAGAACCAAAACTTATGCAACCATTAATACCATGCACTAAAGCCTCAGCAGAACGAAATACCCAACTTGAGCTTAGAGAATCACCTACAGTTGCATTTTAGTGTAAATTTCTTTTTACACAGTCAATGGGCGGAGCCAGGTAAGGTCATGGGGTTCATCTTACACTGTTTAAATATGATTAAAATTATATATAGCATATGTTGAACTCCCTTGACCTTCTTTGCATGTTTATTTCTCATATTTTGAACCACTAAGTAAAATACTGGCTCCGCCACTTACACAATCAGTTCATGGATCTTACAATCACTTAAAATAGACGTTCAACTCGAACAAAACTAGAATTAAAATAATAAAAAGTAAATACATGAATGAAGTTGAGCAACAAATTTAGGCAACAACTAAAATACCTTACGAACAAACATTTTATGCAGAAATTACACTTCCATAGCAATTCATGTTCGTAAAATAGAATGAGTGAGGGAGAAGAGAGAGATTACAGTTTTTCCGGCGCCGTTAGGTCCGACGATGAGGGTTAATGGTCTGAAAAAGGTGATGACGTTTTTGTTCTCCGGGTCAAAGCTCCGGATGCCCTTTATGAGCATCTTATCTACAGTACTCATCGTTTGTTTACCGTATTTCTTCTTCTTCTCCTTTCAGCTTCCGCCGGAGCTCGTCGACGGCAAGTTCGCATTTGCTATTGACTATTGAATGTTTTTCGGGTTTAGTAAAACCTCAGGTTCTGGCCTATGTTCATTTTTGTTTTTGGAGGGGATTTAAATTTAAGTTGTAATTTTTTTTATCCCTCAATTATATTATTTTTATTAATAAATGGTAAATCTTAATTTAAGGCCCCATTTGATCCCAAGTATTATTGGAAAAAACTTGGAGGAAAAATTGGGGTGGGGTGTTTGGCCAAACAACTTGGCAAATGATTTTTAAGAAATTTTAAAGTTCCTAAATACTAGAAAAAAATTAGTATTTGGGAATTTGGAAGGTGTTTGGAAAGTTTTGAATATTTAAAAATTACTTCAAACTTTTATATTTTATAACAAAATACCTATCATTTATTAATTTAAATTAAATATTCATCTATCAATTTATTTCATTGAATTGGGAAGAGATTATTCGTAGAATTTGAGAAGATTTTATAAAAGAATAGTTTGTTATTACAACTTTTGAAAAAACCAGATCATTGAGAAAAACACAATTTATTTTTAATGCAATTTTGATCTTGTCATATTGTTATTTTGTTATTTTTTATTATTATCAATTATATTATAAAGTTATTTTCTAATGGAATATGTTCATTATAGAATAGTATAAATTATATTCTTTGAAATAATCAAATATTTTTAAAAAAAATTGGACAAAAAATATAGTGCAACTTCAGCAAAACTTGCTAAGAATATTTGAGAATTTGGTGTCAAACACTTAATAAGTCTTATGATATTATTATATGACAAAGCAAATTTGATTTTTTACTTAAATAAATTGTATGATTTTGTCAAATCTATACTTTAAAAGAAAAGTTCTTATATTTATCGAACATATTATATGACTAATTAAATGACAAAACAGTTATAATATACTACCAACAAAAATATACTGTATTTTTATAGTAGCTCTGTATCCTATCATATAAAAGTAACATAATACACTTTGTTCTCTTCTCTTTCGTTTTATCATATCTAGTTCTTTCTGCTTATGGGTTTTGAGATGAGGGTTCCCAGGAAACAACATCTCTACTTCTATGAGGTAGTAATAAGGTCTGCGTACATTCTACCTTCCCCAAACCCCACTTGTAGAATTTTACTGGGTATGTTATTGTTGTTGTTGTATAATACACTCTATAAAATCACACTAGGTGAGATCAGTGTGAGATCTTGAGAGGATAGGACATACGCAAATCTTATCATTGCTTCAAGGAGATAGAAAGACTATTTATGATAGACTAGTACATACGCAAACAACTTAAATAGGACCAAGTGCATGAAAAAGGAATAAAGGTTAAGTATATACCAAAGCAAAACCTCAAACCATAAGACCTTCATACGTAAATCAACCGGAGGAAGAAGAGAACACATGCAAAGTATATAAAATAGCAAAACATCAAGTTAGCAATACCCCTAGAAGATTGATATATTAGCAGTTTCTTTTGGAGTACATAAAATAGTTTTAACCCTACGAAAATCCATATACAAACACAAACGCAAGACAAAATCAATACATACATATGAAAAGTCCATAGGTTTAGGTTTCTTTTGGAGTATATAAAACAATTTAACCCTACAAAAGTTCATATACAAACGCAAACGCAAGACAAATCTTATCATCGCTTCAAAGAGATAAAACGACTATTTACGATAGATCCTCAACTCAAATGCATAAAATCCAAATAAAAAAATTAATGAAAAAAACATGCCCATTATTTCATTAATAAGAAAAGCAATGTAAAATCTTTAAAAAGAAAAACAATAACAAAAACAAAACAATGTGATCATTGAAATATAAAATACAACATACGACGAGAACTCCAAAGATACAACTAGTACTACAACGAACTAGTACTACAAGAGCATTAACAAGCGTAAAACCTTTAGATGACAAGGTAACACTATATATCAAAACAACACAATATAATATATTATGAAACGATATGTAACAATTATTAAAAACGGAGGTGTGATAATAATGATATCTCAATCCAAACAAGTTTAAATCGACTATGTGACCTTCATTTAAACTTACAAAAATCGAATAAAAATTGCAAAGCTGGAAAAATTATTGATACTAAAACCTTGCATTAAAACATGTTTTAAAAGATAAAATTCAACAAAGCTTCCACACCAGGTCCTCTACTTAGATAAATCTTGTCATGCACACATTGACAATTTTATAGAAAACGATAAAAAAGGTGACTTAGTATCCATCGTTATTTCTAGCTTGACCGCCATAGCCACCTCCATAGCCACCTCCATAGCCGCCGCCATAGCCACCACTTTGAGGAGCCCGCTCTTGGGCTATATTGACACGGATATTCCTTCCATGAAGTTCCTGCAAGAACACAATAAAGTATCATCAATCATGACATCAGTCATAATGCAAACAAGAATATTAAGCCGTGGACAGTAGACTTTGAATATGGAGCATAGTCGTATGATATGATATCCCTAATGATGTTTTTACCTGACCGTCCATTGCACTCATAGCCTCTTTTGCACACGATTCATCTGCGAAGTTCACAAATCCAAATCCCCTTGATCTGCCAGTATCTCTGTCAGTGATTACCTTAGCTGTTTACCAAAGAAAATACAGTTCTCAGAATATAAGCATGTTCACAGCCTGTGCAACAAAGAAAGAAAACAGAAGCACATTCACAGCCTGAGCAGCAAAATAAGAAAAACGGATGTACATTCACAACCTGAGCAACAAACAAAGAAAAACAAAAGTACCAAATTCACAGCCTGAACAAACTAAGAAAAACGGTTGAGAGGAACAAAACTGAAAGTGCAAATCCACCTTTAACAATTCTACTCCAACCAAGAAAAATAAGTGATAACTTACCTGACTGATAAAATACAACATAAACCATTTTACTGCAGCGTTTCTCAGCCCATCACTAGGTGCGCAACAAATTAAAGCTAATGATTAACAAATGTGAAATGCTAAACATACAATATATACACACACATTGATATATGTATTCAAAACCCCTGTTCAAGAGTTGCTGAGAACCCATCACAATTTACATTAGTATTGAGCACTCAACCTATTAAGGTATGCAGAAAAAAGCACAACTATCAGCAGCAGGCCAGAGAATGATAGTAACAGAAACTATTGTTTGAGGATAAAATCAATGATCACAAACTGGACAGACATCGAGAAACAGAAGTCAACTATTCTGCAATTCTTAGTTAGACAAAGCAACCAACACCATATCACGTACTAATAAATTATATGATATGTACAAACAGATGCACAAAGTATGATCTGTCATCCTTCATGAGTACAATGAGACCACGTTATTCATGTGAACTCGCTTTTCACCATGTTCATTCAAGCTATGTCACCAGAGATGAGAAAAAAACATAGAGAATAAAGCAGCAGACATCCGCCTCCTGGACCTTACCATCAATAACATCACCAAAGCTAGTAAAGGCATCTTTCAGTGACTGATCATCAGTTCCCCATGAAAGACCTATAACATATATGAATAAAAAAAGTCAAATATTTATGCAGTTGCAAAACTTTACAGGTCAGTTGCTATAACCAATAGGGATACAACGGACAACTCAAGCGTACCGCCAACAAAAAGCTTTGACGACATGCAGCGGATGGCATTAAGCATAGCTGGAGTTGGTGAATTTGCACTAACTGCATTTCCACACCTCAACAGACCACCGAGTTTGTTGTAGAAAGCCATTTGTGCAGACAAATTCACAAATCTGCACACAAAATATACAGCTGTTAAGGTAGGAAATGAAAATCCAGATAGACAAAATCATTTAAAAAATGCCAAGTAAGATATCAAGAAATAATGTCTTCAGATTAAGTGATAACTATTCCACTTGACTGAAAGGGCACAAAGATCAACAAACACTACGAAGGTTAAACGACACTGTTGAATAAGTAATTACACCAATCATAACATGTGGTCAAAACATCAAATAATAGTGCTCACATTAAGATCACAACAAAAGTTTTTGAAGAGAAAAAGTCCATGATTATTACGAGTAGGATATTCAAGACATATTCCATGAGACATAGAAAAGCCTCACAAGTTATCAAATAAATCACAAAACAACAATAATATACCCAGTATAATTACATAAGTGGAGTACGAAGAGGTTATGATGTACAATAGAAACTCAACCCAAAACAAATGTAAGTAAAGCATCACGTATTATCAAATAAGTGAGTGTTTGGATTAACTATGGGATAGGGTCTAAGGGACATCATTCAAATAAAAGGAACATCTCAAAACATACATTAGTGTCCATAACAAACCCTCTAGAACATGAGTCAACATAATGATCAAAGCTTCCAATTTAAAAGACAAATAAACATCACGTCCAAAAATATTTTTGGCTTTTAGGCACTTTTTTTTTAAGTTTTGAAAGTATTTGAATAACACAAAATCTGAGTTTAAGCACCTTTTTTAAAGTTGAAAATTTACAAAGAAAAAAAACATGAGCCAAATTATGATTTTTAGCTTTTTTAAGCTATAAACCAGCTTAAAAAAGCTAATCCAAACACTCCCTGAAACACATCAACAAACATATGTCAAACAACAACAATAGACCCATGTAATCACACAAGCGGAGTTCGAGGAAACCTTACCATTACCCTTACAGGATTAGAGAATAGAGAGTTCATTTACAATAAGAAACCAGCTCCGGGAAGACAAAATCCAGTAAGATAAACAGATCAAATTAACCAACACCTAATGATGAAAATCAAATACAAACTGATACTACAAAGCATCCTCTGAGAAGATCAAACACACAAATACTATAAATACTAGATCACAAAAAAAATAAAAAAAAATAAAATTAAAAACTAGAACAAACCAAAAACACACAACAAAAAATTGAATAATTAAAAGGCGAAAGAGAGATTTGATCTACCATATTTACAAAAAAACACCATACCTGAAACTTTTGAGGGTTTAAGGAGAAAGAGAGCGGCTAGGGTTTAAGCCACTTCCCAGATAGAAAAAGAGGGTTTATCAAGGTGGTGCGCAGGAGGAAAAATATCTTGGGCTTATTTATAGCCAAATATGACTTGCTTGGAGAGAGTGTATAGGGGTATTTTTGGATAAAATTATATTAATGAAAAATATTTTTGTTTAATTTAATATAATTTAAGAAATTTTTTTATCATGATTGTTTGTTTAGGTCAATATCAAATGTATTTGTTTTTTGTATTTAAACTAGGATTAAGGGATCGTTTGGTGTGAAGGATAACACTAAATAATTTCGAGATTAAATTAAAGTACTACTTAATTTAGCGTTTGGTTGACAAGTCCAATTGTATTTTAGGATTAAATTATATTAATGAGTTAAAATATCAAAATAGGATGCTATAAAAACTTAAACATACATAACTTTTTCTTTTTCTGAATTTAATTAAATATAAAATTATTATTTTTAATTCTCGATTTGAACTAAATATATTTTAGACTTGATCGGTGTCATTCTTCACTTAATTGTGATTAATATATTATGAAATAATTTTATAATATTACTGTCATTTCAAAAATTCGTATAATGGAAGAATTTATATGATCTCGTAGCTACTCTAAACAATAAAGTTATCTTGAAAGAATTTATATGTTCTCATAGCTGCTCTAAACAACAAAGTAAAGGATGCTTTCAAAAATTACCTATGTTCTTCTGAAAAGATTCATTCTTTCTTTTTTGTCCTATTGAGAGTGTGATACCCGACTATTGCCTATGATACACAGATACATAAGGAGAATAAAGTTAAAAATACAGACTTTACAAAGAGCGCCTATAAATATCACGTTTATTTTTCAGAGTATGTAATCTGTTTGTATTTATTGTTTGAAGGCTAAATAACTATAATACGAGTTCTAAAACGTTATTGTAATTTTAGATGCACCATAGATATGTAAATATTTAAGTATCAATATCGATATTTCACAAATATTACCAAAAAGAAGAAGATAAAATACATTCATCAGGTAAAAAAATCTTAAGATCAAAATGACTTAAAGAATATCAATGTTTTGGTTGATCAATCAAATTTTATTTTGATTATAATAATATTTTTGATAGTCAATTAATTTTTTAAGAATATTTTATGAGATGAGTAACTTAATAAAATTAAGAATTAAAAATGAATAGAATTATTATATTAAAAAAGCAAAATAAACTATTCCCTATTAAAGTGGCTGACTTCAACATAATTATATGCATTTTTTGTAATCTCTTGACATGTGATAATCAAGTGTTAAATAATAAATTTAATAAAAAGTGAGCTTCTACAATTAGTTAATGAGGAAAAATAACTAGTTCATAATTATAACAATAATGGTTAATGGGAGATTTAATTCAAAATATTAAAAGATAAAATTTGAATTATGTCAAGAACTTAAAGTTAATTTTAAAAATTTTCATGTATCTAACACTATAAATAATGTTTTGTTTAACATCATGATAACTCTCAACAGTTAGAAGTATACAATATTTTTTGTTATCACAATATTTATTCAATCAAAGAGATCTATTACTATTAAAAACTCTCTTTTAGTATTTCCTAAGTCAATCATTTCAAGAAAAATATCATGACCCTCGATATAAAACATAAATTCACATAACAAGAAAATTTTATTTTAATAAAATTTAGTTTCAAAACAATATTCTTTAGCTAAAAATGTTTCGTGTCTATGTGAGTTAAAAATAACAAAAGATGATATTATAAAAACTTAAAACATATATAATAATTTTTTTCTTTTTACTACTTAATGGAATACATATTATAATTTTTTTATTCTCTTCAAAGCAAATATATTTTAGTCTTACTCGATCGAAACAAACTTTAAGGAGGTTAGAACATTTAAAAAATAGGAAAAATTATGCATATAAGCAAACATATATTGATTAACTAGTTAACATAACTATAGTTTGAATTAATTGTAGCTCTCGGCAAACATTTAACTGTAATTAGATTTTGAGTTTTGTATAGTTCGCGTAATTTATACAAATGTTGTGCGCGATTATAAAAAAGTTGTGTGCGAATCAAATTGCATAGCAAAATATACAAACACTGTGAATTGTATAGCGAATTATACACACGTTGTACATGAATTGTATAGTAAAATATACAAATTGTACAGCAAAATATACAAATGTCATACAAATTATACAAAAATTTATATAAATGTGTTGACACCCAATTTTTACCCACCACGGTGTCAATTTACTCACGAAGCTTTATATTTTATTTTTATTTTTAACAATTTTTAAACAATTTTTTTTAAAAAAAAATTAATTAAATTTTTTAAAAAACGGGCGCTTGACTACACGCACCCCCTAATACCCTTTTATTCCTTTCTTCTTCTTCATTTCATCGAGACCCAGAGAACCAGAAGCCCTAAAGCCACGGCGGTGCCGCGACTACCCATCGAGCGGCGCTGCAATCTTTCCCTCATCCCCTCTTCTTCAATGCAAAATCCTAAACCCGCCGCACCCCTCTTCAATACTCTTCCCGTTTCTCCATTTCCCTATTCCCCTATTCCCCAAAACACCTTTCCCGCTCCCTTTCTTCTCTCCCATTCCCAAGCCGCCGCCCCAAGTTCATTAAACACATCCCATTTTCCAAAACGTCATCCCTTTCCCAGACCTCGTACCCTCTTTTCTTCAAAATAAAACCAAAACCAGAGAGGGAACAGCAACAGAAAAAACGGGAACAGAGGGGGAAACGATCGAAAACAAGAAAAACAAGAAAATAAGAAAATCAGAAGAACCAGAGAAATCGAAAAAAAAATCAAAAGAAAAAAGGGGATCGAAAATTAGAAAACCAGAAAACCTAATCCCATCGCCGCCCTCTCACCGCCACGCCCTCACCGTCACTCTCTCGCCCTCGCCCTCGCCCACCGCACAGTGCCTCCTCGTCGTCGTCACCTCACGCCTCCATGTTTCCCAGTCGAGCAGAAAAACCGACCAACGTCGTTTGTCACTGACAAACGACGCTCGACCCATATCGCACAAACAAAGTTAGTGCTCCACCGTCCCTCTGTCAAAGCTGACAGCTCCATCCCCACTGTCAGGTGCGCCTCACGCGTGCTTTGAACGAGATTCTCGAGCCCGTACTCCCTGTCAGATTCGACCGTTGCCCACATCCTTTAAATTTCAACAATTCGTAGAGGGAATGGGGGTGAGAGTTTTGGAAGGATTTGGAGAGCAAAACCTGAGCAATCGAAGAAAAACCGAAACCCCAAATCTGATCCAAATTCAATAATTTCCAGAGAGCAACTCCTAAAAGTCGATTCGATCTCGTCAAGCTCGTTGTCCCATTTCGCTGCTCCACTAAAGGTAATACTCGTATCCCATTTCTCATTTTGAATTTCACATACTGTGTTTGAATGCGGGTGTCATGGCCGTATCGAAATTGTCATGTTTATGCCTTGATTAGTCTTGATGAGATCTCCCCTGTTATTGTGAACTAACACTGTATTGTTGTCGTTAAATCATTCTTTGTCTCGCTCAAGTCTCGAAAGCCATATTGTGTATTGATTTCCAGTGATGCTTCAAAGTAATATGGTTAGAACGATTTGAAATCTCTACGCGTTAACAATTGAACTGAAGCGTGATATTGTGACAAGTCGATGTTGTTGTGATGTTGTTAGGGGGTGTTCCAGTTGATTGTTTATGAGTTTGTTTAGCAAATGCTGCTTGAAATGGATAGTTCCTAGTCCTGTTAAGCTGACAATAGTATTGCTCGATAATGTCATCATGTTATCTGCTTCACTCACTGCTAAACAATTAAGGTTTAAGGATGCGTGGTATTCGATTTACAAGCTTCAAAATGCCCCATTTGACCCTCCATGATCTGAAAACAAATTTAAGCAATGTATGAATCTAAACTAAAAACTATATGCTGCTGTATTTGTTTGAAATTATCGTGTATGGTTTAGTTCGCTGTCAGTGTGTTTATTTACTCAAATTGCTAAGAATCAGGACTTGTGACCAATGATCTTGTTTCTTTAAGGTACATTTCAATCCTGTGAATTTATTTGGA
>JAABOM020000092.1:23678622-23694075 GCA_011800125.2 Solanum clarkiae | reverse complement strand
AAAATTAGGTGGCGACTCTGTGTCTTTTCGAATTCCGAGAATTAGTTTTGCTCAAATTAATTGAGTTTAGATTGATTCTCAATTTTCGAATAATTTTCAAATTATTTTTTCAAAAGTCGGTCATTTTTCGGCATAACAAAATGTATATAAATATTGCGCGTATATATATTTATTTATATATACTTTTACTATTTAGTTTAATAAAATATGCAGAAAGAGATATGTTAGTAATCAAATAAATACTCATGTGATTAAGAATATTAAGGGTTTATGTGTTATCTTTGAGATAAACATGTTTAAAGTTGAAAACATTAATATTATATAATATTAATATTAGAACACTTGATAATTTTTCAAATTACGAATATATATATATATATATATATATATATATATATATAATTTATGTTTAAATAGAATAAATATAAAATTTAAGTTCTAACTTCACGAAGTACTTGAAATAATCTGAATTTATTTATTTTCATAATAGTTATGTATATTTTTTATGAAGCAAACTCCAAAACCTATAGTTAATAATAATGAGTATTAGGTGATGATCGTAGTTAACGGAGAAGAGTAGTAATTTTATATTTATAGCTAATTAATTTATTTTTTTTTCAGATGGCATGATAATTTTTTTTTTTCTATAAGGAAGATAGTGATATTAAATATAGACAAGTCAAAGCATTCTAAAAGGAGGCTGATAATAAGTGTGGAAATTGTCTTTGAAAAATTATGATTTTTCTTTTTAGAAAAAGAAAGAGTTCATTGCTTGTTAAAAAAAAATGTGTATTCTTAAATAGCTGTTTGAAATTTCATTTTCATCCATAAAGTTGTTTTAATTGATCCATCAAGAATAGGAGAGAGCAAAGATATAAGTAAAGACCTTTTGGATGAGATTTTCTAGTTGTTTTAAAAATAAGATCTTCAACTTTATGTAATAAACTTTATGTCCTTAATTTGACGGTCCTCATTCTCTCACTCAGCAAGTTGTTATTCTAAACAACAAAATCAAGAATGTTGTCAAAAATCATCTAGGTTCTTTCTAGGAAGATACAATCTTTCTTTACTGTCTTTTGAGAGTATGATCTCCAACCATCACATGTGGTGCACAAACACATAAGAAGAATAAAGTTAAAATACATATTGTACAAAGAGAGCCTAAAGATATTACGCTTGCTTTTTAGAATGTATAATCTATTCATAGTTTTTATCAGTAGGCTAAATGATTATAACTCGCTTCCTAAAATATCATTGTAGTCTTAGATGCACTGTGGATATGTAAACGTTTGATCATCAATAGCAAGATTTCACAAATATTACAAAAAAGAAGAAAAAATTATTAATTAAGTAAAATAAATCTTGTCAAATAGACTGTATTATCACAATACTTAATAACAACACTGACATATTCAATGTAATTTTATAATAGTTTGAAAAAGATAAAATATATGCAAGCATTATTATTTTCGATAAATTCCTAGCTCAATCAAGCTTATATTGATTCACAAAAATATTATATTTAGATTAAAAAAAGAAAAGAAAACTACAACTTCATTACACTTGTTTGTTTAGTACACATAGCACACAAATGTCAAAAACAAATTATCCACGTAACTAAAAATTCAAAGCCAACAAAAGATAAATTAAACAAAGCATTCAATGGATCAAAACGAGGCATTGAAGATAGTTTCCCATTTATTATTGTAATAAAAATAAATATGGGAAACAATAATTTAAAACACATGGTAAGTCAAGAATAAAAAATTTATTCAAAAATACAACTAAACACTGCTTGGAACGAAGTCTAATCGGTTTGAATTGATTAGTTGAACAAATAAAGATCATAGTTTGCAATCAATTCGTTTTCTTTCATAGTAATTCGGATTTTTTTAAAAATAAAATTGTTCAATTGACCCTTCAGGAATAAGATGATGTAGGGTATAAATAGGGGATTCTTGAATGAAATCTTCTGAATGTGTCAAAAAATAAGACCTCCGACTTTATGTTATAGCATTCACGCCCTTGATCTGAGGTCCTCGTTCTCTCACTTGAAAATTTGCTACTTTGAGCATCAAAGTTAAGGATGCTTTTCAGGAACTGTCTAGATTTGTCCTTGAAAAATTCACTCTTTCTTTTTAGTCCTATTGCGAGGGTGATCCCCAACTATCGTAAGTGGTACACAAATACATAAAATGAATAAAGTTAAAATATCGACAGTACAAAGATCGTCTATAAATGTCACGTTTACTTTCCAGATTACGTAATCTATTCGTATTTTTGTCTCTAGACTGACCGACAGTAACACGCGTCCTAAAACGTTATCGTAGTTTTAGACGCACCATAATTATGTAAATAATTGACTATTCGTAACAATATTTCACAAACATTACCAAAAAGAAGAAGAAAAAATACATTTATCGGGTAAAATTAATCTACTTGATCAAATAAACTGTATTATCACAATGCTTCAATGATAACATTGACATATTCAATGTCATGCGAACATAATTATTTTTCGTAAATCCTTGACTCAAGAAAATACAAACATATCAAAACAGATCGACAAAGAAAAATAACAATAACATATCTAACGAAATCTCACAGATGATAGAGAGTACGCAAACTTTACCACTATCTCATAGAGATAGATATATTATTTTTAAAAGAAGCTCGTTTAAAAAATTAAGCCCCATAAATAAATGATACTTGATCGAAAGAGAAACCATGCTTAGACACAAGAAAATGTCATGTAAGAGAGAGATATCACTTGTCTCTCTCTAAATCCTCCCTTTGTACAAAACATATTTTTTTTCCTCTCAATATATGTGAGGCTTTAGGCCCTCACCCTTTTCTCTCTCTTTTTTTGCCCCTTTGCTCCCATTTTGCGTGTATTTCCCGAACCCCATAAAAACCAGAAGAAAAAAACCAAAAAACCCATTTCTTCTCAAACCCTTTTTACTGAAAATCAAACGAGATTCTTGAGTTGCAGAATCGATTATCAATGGTTATTGTGTATTTTTATGTTTGTTGTTGTTGTTGATTATCTTGAGATCTTGTCCTTCCTACAATGTTCTTCATTTTGTAGAGCGGACAAGGCAAATATACATATAGACTCACTAAAAAAGGAGGACTAGAAATAGCATTTTAATCTGATTTCAATTGATTGTGATTTGAGCTTGAAAGTTAACCATTTGGGTAGTTTGGGATTTCTGGGGTTTCTCTGGATTCACTTTTTTTTTTTTTGGGTAAAACGAAGAAAAGGTCGAATTTTTTACTTTGATTCCTTTGAATTTTGACACCCTTTTAGTTTTCTTGGAGGTTTTTGTTGGAATTGGAGTTTTTTGTACTCCTTTTGCTTACTGAGACATTGCTCTTTGTGCTGGTTTTGGTGGAATTTTCTAGGGTTTTTCCTAATCAGATTGCTTACTCTCAAGTGTTGGTTCGATTGCCTGGGTTTTGAAGTGTTTTCAGTGACCATTCATAGGCAGATCGCCCGTTAATGGGAGGATATTGGCAGGGGATTTAACCCTGGAAGTAGAATGATTTAGGCAATGGAAGAGGACTGTAGGTACTTCTAAAATTGTTGAAAGTTTACCTTGACAGAGTTTGGAAGTTGGAATCTTGTTTGTAAAATTTTGAAGTGTAGAGCAAGTTTAATTTATTGGGATTTTGGATTGATTGAATGAGAGAGGATTAAATGAAAGCGAACTGAAGCTGGAAAGGAATGTGGGGATATGGTGCATGGACAAGAGTATAATTGCTGGTTCGTTCCGTTACTGGAACACTGTTTTGAGAAGTTGATTGGAGAGTATCGTTTTCTCAATCGAACATTTTTATCTCGGAGTACAATTCTGTGCAATGTCTCGCTGTTTTCCATTTCCACCACCGGGATATGAAAAGAAGCTTAGACCAGAGGAGGGTGACTTATTAAAAGAGGTTTGTTTCAATCTTTATCATCATTGTGTGGATGTATTCAGTTGTTCTTATAATTCCTACTGAGTACCCCATTTATTATCTAGAGAATATTGGTTGTGGATTGTGATGCGTGGATTATTCAAATGATATTTCTTTCGGATGATATTTAACAACAATTAATTGCTTTGAAGTTTTAAATCATGGATGCTTCTGAAGCGACTAGTTTGATCGTCTTAGTTTATTGGGAGATAACATTCTAAAAACTATTGCTTTAGTATATTGAAAGATGACATTCTGAAAGCAATAATGAAATATAGTAATATAAGGGATCTAGTTTTGGTTTTGTTTGAATTAGTATGTAATTCAAGATGTGCCTCGTAAGTAGATTGCAGGCATCTTTTGTTATCCAAAAACACTTTTGAAAAATAGTAAAACTTTGTTTAAAGGAAATATATAAAGGGATCTGATTTTTGTTTTGTTGAATTCGAATTTAATTCAAAATGTACTGCGTAAGTAGATTGCGGACATTTTCAGAACCCGTTTGGATTGTCTTTACTTTTTGCCTTGAGTAGAGCTTATTTGAAATAAGTGCTTAAGATTCAATATGTCAAGATCATTCAACTGAAAATCACAGATATGAATAAAGGGCCTATGAAATAAGAAAATTATGTTATTGCATGGAGTACGATGGAAGGAATCATCAATTTCACATTAAGGATGACAAACATGGCAAGCATCCAACACAAATTTCACCATCAGAATGGAATGCATCGATAGCAAGAAAATTAACATGTCATTTTCAACACAAATTTCACCAACAGGAGGGAGTATAGTGCATCAATAGGAAGAAAATTAACATACCATTCAATTGGATTCAAAAGAAAAAATGTTATCACTCACATATATTCTAGTAAACCCTAGATAACTAAGTGCTCATTTGGATTGGATTGTTTTAGGTGCTTTTAAGCAATTTTGAAGAGTTTGGGTAAAGTTATAAGCACTTTTTAACAAACTCTTCAAAATTGCGTAACAGCACCTAAAACAATCCAATCCAAATGCACACTTAGTTATCTAGGGTTTGCTAGAATATACATGAGTGGACCGATAACAGTTTTTATTAGTTGAATCCAATTGAATGATATGTTAATTTTCTTCCTATCAATGCACTGTACTCCATCCTTGTTGGTGAAAGTTGTGTTGGAAATAGTATGTTTATTTTCTTCCTATCGGTGCACTATACTCCATTCTGTTGGTGAAATTTGTGTTGGATGCTTGCCATGTTTGTCATCCTTAATGTGGAATTGATGATTCCTTCCATCGTACTCCACGTGATTACATAATTTTCTTATTTCATAGGCCCTTTACTCATATCTGTGGTTTCAGCGGAAGGATCTTGATATATTGAATCTTAACTTGGGGCATGTGTCAATTAATAATCATCTGAGTATGTTCTTGTCCATAAAAGTCCTAGTTTTGGGGAATTTGTAGATTTTTGTGGGCGAAGGGAAACGTGCAGACAAGGCTAATCCGGTTAATTTAAGATAGCATGACTATATTAACTAGGGTTAGAGTTCACAGAGTGATTTGCACCAAGGGTGTGGTCTAATCGTAAATGAAGTGGGTTGGGTTCTGATCCCAGGAGAGGCAAAATACACTAGGTTGAGTTACGTGCTGGTGGGAGGTAGCAGTGTCCCGTGAATTGGTTAAGGTGCAGACATCCTGGCCCGACAACATGATTATATAAAAAAAGAGTGTATGAAATGACCATTCTATAGGAATTCATGGTATTCTTATCAAGCACTTCATCTTGTAGTTTCATATGTAGTGTGATGTAGGTATTCTTCAACCGTTTCCTCTTTTTCCTTTCCTTTTTTTTTGGGTCTTTTCCTCATTTGACTTTAATATTGATTTTGTTCAGGCCTAAGGGAAATGAGAAGTTTCAATCAGTATCTTTTTCCCTTAAAGGTGGTAATAAGTTGGCGTTTAGATTGGTCCTGAATTTTGATGTTGATTGGTGTTTCTTATATATTTGATGGAACCTTTTTTCTTCATTCTCGGCCTTATTGAGTAGAATGCCTTCTGCTGTGGGTTATCAACCAACCCTAAGTACCGATGTCAATCCTTTTAAAGTAGAGTTACTGATCTTGGAAGTATTTTTCTTTGCAAACATATTATACCCTATATCAGGCAAGTAGCATGTGCAAGTTGTGTCTACAATTGGGGGTGGGGTGGGGGGGAATGATCTTTCATTTGATTCTGAATTATTTTCCGTTTTGTTGTTGCCTTTGCTTGTTTATCTCAGTGCTCTGCCTTCCACTGTTTGGATATGGCCTGCACAAGGACATAAAGATGAAGAAAGTGTTACAATAAAACTTTTCTTGATGCTTTACTTCATCTTCTTCTACCCTAATTGCACATCTCACTATGCATTATATGTTATGAATTCTTCTCGAACATTGCAGATTCTCGTTAGTTCCCTTTTTACGATGCAAGTATATGCTCCACAACAAACTACATCTGTACTCTTGTTTTCTTTTCCATGTTGGTTCTTTTTGTTAAAATTGTTTGTCCAATTTCAGCCTGGAAGGAATTGTTTTGTGCTCTAAGTC
The DNA here is from genome assembly GCA_011800125.2 of Solanum clarkiae. Taxonomy (NCBI): domain Eukaryota; kingdom Viridiplantae; phylum Streptophyta; class Magnoliopsida; order Solanales; family Solanaceae; genus Solanum; species Solanum clarkiae. The sequence goes on along the minus strand of JAABOM020000092.1, from coordinate 23,687,548 downwards.
GTTTCTAGGAAATTTGGCTCAACTATTTTCACTATGGTTGAAAACATTGTTGTGATATTGCTAACAATAACTATTCCTCAATTCCAAGCTGATTGATTATAAATTTTCTTTTCAGTCTATTTGGATTTCATGAGATTATAAATCTTTACCAACAACTTCCTTCCATACAATTTTAGGTCTAGCTTGCCCGAATACCTTCAAACACTAAGGTTTCCCTCCTAATGGCCAATGTATCTGAAAGTTGACATAAGACATATTAAACTATCTCAAGCAACCTCATCTCATCCTTTGTGTGCTACTTGCACCTTCAATAAAACTAATCATTTCTAACATTGTTTAATCAATATATAGTCACACATTCATGTTTACATTCACCTTTTGTGCAACACTCATCTCGCGGATATGTTGGAACTTAGAGGCCGAAATTCACTCTCATATAACATTGTAATTGCTTGTCTTTGACCATTCTGCGGAACTTGTTTTCACTGAAGTAGGGCATTCTCTTATTGCATAACACATTTGTTTGGCGGAGCTACAATCTGACAAGGGTGTTCAATTGAACACACTTTGCTGGAAATTAAACTACGTATATAGGTCAATTTTGTTGCTCATTCAATCATGTTTAATGTTCAACACCCTTGATAGAACGAAGTTATCTAGTACTGTGGTGATGGGTGTTCAATTCAGCTTCAGGTCATGGGACTGGAACTTTAGCATTATAATCCAGACTATAAATTTTTGCTTTTCATTTGGCAGGTTAGAAGCTTACATGCTACAGCTGCACTATACACTTACGAATTCTAGATTTTTTCTCTCTTTGAATGTGTGATTTGTGTTTAGTACAAATCTCGATTCATTTGATGGTTCTTGCGATGATTCAATTTATGTAGTAGTTCGTGTATTTTCGTTATTAAAAGCAACACATTTGAAAAGTAAGATTTTTAGACTGTTTGTAGTTGGTGGAAACAGACTTCTTAGAATGTTCATGGCAGAATCACTAGGTTGAATATGTTATTGAATCCACTCAGTGTTACTTTTTGTTCCTGAATCCGGTTACTCTTCTTCTTTTCAATAATCCTAGTTTGGTGCTATGTGTAACATCTTTATGCCCTATGCAATTCTTCTACAACGTTAGCCCTATACATTTGAATGGCTTGCATTTGAGCACCTCAATCCCAATTAATCCCACCTCATCTTCACTCTTTTGATATTGGCTAAACTTGAAGTGTATATGTTCAATTACCTTATTATGTTAAAGTGCTCTCTCTCTGGACTGCTTCTTATAGCTTAAACCAAATATCATACACCATGAGACCTTATAATGTATATTGTTAGTTAGCACATCCATAACTAGGATAAACTATACGAGTTCAATGTTGATCTTGGGTGTAGTCCACTGGTATGAGGAACTCCTTTATATCTTATACAATTTTTCTCACAATAGTGATTACTCCTTCATATTTATGAGATTTATGTAGTTCATATGAAGTCCTTTCTTATGTCCGAACCATCTCAACATTCTCATTTCCATTGCTCTCATCTTCTAGACGTGCAAGTTTTTGAATGGCCTACATTCCGCCCATAAATTCCAATTGATTCTCTTTACTTTTATAGTGCCCTTAAGTCAATGCGCTATTATTATTTCCCAAAGTTTTATTGCATCGCTCATGAGTTCACTACTACAACATTTCACACAACGTTAAATATTTTGTTCGTACTTATGTGTTCACGCCATGCTATTTTGCCCTTACCCATTCATGATGTGGGAACCATGGAGGCTGGATCAATTGGGCTGGACTAAATACTTTTCACCCACACCCCTAGGAACCTTAGTACGTACATTTGCCTACTGCCAAGATGAGCACGTCTCAGCGTTTTCTGTATTGTAAGAATTCATCATAAATAGACTAGTTTTTATATAATAGAGGTGCAATACTTTCCATGAAAGTTTTCTGAGGTGATAGTCTCCTTTGCAAACACGAAGTGACGAGAACTTGTTACGAACCAGCTGCATTATGTTGTTTCATTTGATTATATTTGTGCTCATATTATTTTGTAAAGCATGTGAACGTATAGTCTAGTGATGATTTTAATTTATTTGTTAGTGGAGCATTTGTAGTGTATAGCAAAATGAAGAGGACCTTTGGTCATGATGTCCTTATGGGGGTTTCCTTTCATATTAGTTTCGTTCAGATTGACTCAATAAAAGTGCTAATGCAAGATTTACTTCTTCATGAGGTAACAGTCTTGGTTTTTGTATTGTCATGAAATTGCTTGTTTGTCTCTCCTTTGTCTAAAGTAAGGTGGTTGCTTTCTTGTTATGAGGGATCTATTAAAAATTGGTTGTCTCATTTTTGATCAGGTGTATGAATAATCTGTTGTACAGCCTCTGTTTAGTTGGTAAGTTCATTAGAACACAAAATCCACTACAACAGCATACCCAGTGTAATCCCCCTCACCCTACCCAGGCCCATTTGTGGGATTACATTGGGTATCCTTGTAGTGGATTTTGTGTTCTGAGGTGAATGGTGAGGCTTTTTTTGGCATTGACACTTTTGCAGCCGACCCCAACTTGTTTGGTATTGAGGCATAGTTGTAGTTATGACATAATTTTATCGCTGCAATACCATTATTGTTGATGGAAGACTCTCAAAACAGAGAGTGATTAGGAATCATTTGATTTTAAATGTTTCCATCATGTACCTAAGCACATATTTAAGAAGCAAAGCTCTTATATTGCTCTTGGGTCTTGCTAATTAAGCTGGAGCCATGGAGGGATGTGATCGCCTGTTAAATTGTTTGTTTTGCATATATCTCGTTCTGCACTTTGTTATAGCTTTATATGTGGACCAGGTTTTGTCAATGTGATTGTATGCGTCTGTTCAGTGTTTTCTCTTTTCTAACTGATTATCAATGTTCTTTTCACTTACTAATTTAACATATCATTTACTCATTGTTTTGCTTACTATGATGTGAATGTTTAGAGGTTCTCAACTGGTTATTGATGTTCTTCCTCTTTAACGATTGGAAACTTTTGTACTTGGGCATTCTTCAAATAGATCTAGGATTTTCCACCTGAACTTGAGTTCCTCACTTGGTTTCCAAAATTTTGGCACTGTATCAGTTGTTTATAATTTTGTGCTAAATTTGTAATTTCTTTTTGTGGATTTCCTCTTGTATAAGAATGTTGGCATTAGTTGTACTTGACCTACTCTTAAATACTCAACCTGTTTGGTATAAACTAACAGTTTCCTTTTCCTGTTGTGTAGGAGAAAAGAAAGGAGAAAAAACACAAAAAGGAAAAGAAAGACAAGGAGAAGAGAGAAGGTAAGGAAAAAAGGGATAGAGACAGAGGTGATGGGAAACACAGAGAAAAGAAAGAGAAAAAGGATAAACACAGGGACAAGAAGGAAAAACACAAGGACAAAAAGAAGGACAAGGACAAGGATAAAGACAAGAGCAGCATCTCGGAGGAGGGAAGGGTTGCTGTTCCACCTGGGGCTTCTAGTGGAGGGAAGCTTCATGAGGGAGATGAGCATAACGAAAGACAGATTAGCTCAGGGAAAGGGAGAGATGAACATAAAGATGGACACATTAGCTCAGAGAAAGCCAGACTCCCAAATCAGTTTCATGTCCAGCATGGAGAGAAGCCCTTTAAGACCAGCATCTCTGTTGCCGAGGCAGAGAACGCAAAATTTGTGCAGGAGTTGTATAGGAGAAACAGAAATGAAGAGAAGGGTGCGCAAAGTCAGTTGGCGGAGGGATTTCCAGTTGAGTGGAAAAGAGATGACAAGTCAGACAGAGTGGGCATCAAAGTATTTGGAAATTCGGCTGACAAGCAAAAGAACAAGGAGAAAGGATCTGATAACAGTAAGCTTGATGCAGAAACATTCAGGGGTGAGCATAAATTTGGAGCTGATGCAATACCTTCCAGCCTTTCTACAATGGCAAAGAGCAATTTTGAAGGAATTCCCCGACCATTGGAACAAAATGTTGGGAAGAAGAGAGAGGAAACACCAAAACCTAAGGAAAGACATGATGACAAACCAAGAGAAAAGAATAAGGATAAAGACAGGGAAAAGCACAGTCATGGAAAGCAGAAAGACAAGGAAAAAGAGAAGAAAAAGGAAGAAAAGGCAAAGGATAAAAGTGAACAACAGAAAAGTCAGAAGGATAAATCTAGAGACCACAATAAAAATGATTTTGTTGTTCTTGGTAACAATAAACCTCCACTTGTATCCAAGGAAAACATTGCTGGTACAGCCACCGAGGGGATTGTCAAAAAGAGGAAGAATGTTGAAACTAATGGTTTCCTGCATGGTGAGTTTAAAAAACTATTAACAGCTGCTATTTTCCATTGTATTGACTTTACCCACATACCCTGTGGATACCTCAAAAAGCTATGTGAGTTATGTATCTGATTAGATTGCATTGATAGAGTTCTTGTGATTTTGGGTCAAGTAGTAGTCTATCAGGGAACTTGTAGCCACCACATATCCCGTACTTCTAATGCAAATTGCTTGAATTTAAACAAGCATGTTCAGCTCTATTTAACCTTTTGGTTTGGCTGATTAGTGTAACTTCTTTTCTGTTCTGCTATACAGAGAGTGAAGTCAGGCCTGCTAAATTGCTGCGGCCCTCATCCTCTCAGCAGCCAACACAGAATGGAAAGAAATTGGACACTCACCCAAAAGCAGATTTGTTTTCCTCTATTAAACAGGGAGTTGCTTCCGATATTAAAGTGGAAAACAAGGAGCACAAGCTAAATGGTAGTATAGAAGGTCAGCCATTGTTCAGTGTTAAGGCAATGGCTGCATCCATAATTCCCGCTGCTGGTCAGATTGCTGAAGCATCAAAAGCCCCATTCTTCAGTGTTAAGGCAAATGCTTCTTCCATGGTTCCTGGTGCTGTTCAGATTGCTGAGTCATCTAAAAAGCCATTGTTCAGTGTCAAGGCAAAGGATTCTTCCGTGATTCCTGGTGCTGATCATATTTCTGAAGCATCTAAAAAACCATTGCCCAGTGTTAAGGCTAAGGCTGCTTCTGTGACTCCTGGTGCTGATCAGATTGTTGAAGCATCTAAAAGACCTCCCCATCCTGATTCCAAGTATTTAAGCCAGATACTCTCAGTTCCTAAGATGGACGATTGGTCTGGATTTGATGACCAGGAATGGTTGTTCGGAAGCAAAAGAACACTACCCAAGAGTGCCGAAATGTGTCTAGATGAAGTCAACAAGGAACAATGTGTATGGTCCGAAGCTTTGCAAATAGACTCTGCTGATATTTGTGCTCTGCCATATGTTATACCTTATTGAATGCTCTGTCACATGATCCAACCTGATGATTTCCAAGGATGAAACTTTTCCAGCATTGCAGCATCAAGCATCTGGCTTCACCTTTTGGTCGGATTCTTTCTCATCTCTGGTGGTTGTGATGGTGGCTGCCTGTTCTGAAATTGACTCAAGATGTTGATCAAAAGCGTCTTCCTATGCCTATGAATTCCATTGACAAACAACATATCGATTGTTCTGCACCTGTATTCTCCCCAAAGGGAAAGTAGTCTCTGATAGTTAGCTATCCCCGCGGATGTACCTTGCAGTAGCTTAGATGGAGGGGCGAGGAGCGACTTATTGGCACATATTCTGATATACACCCCTCAGGTGGATCGGATCGAAATGGTCAGTTTGTCTAGGAAGATGCACAAGCTTGTGCAAGTTTATACTATCTGCTTAAAAAGCTTTTGGGATGATGCTCCTTTCACATTGAGTGCAAAAGAACTAGCTTTTTTGTGGTCTTTATAACTTCACAATTTTGATTTGTAACATAGTTATTACTATAGTTGTAAGATAGAAGAAGGGGAGGATTAAAAGGATAAAGAAGTTTAAAAATTTAAGTGGTAGTTGCATTCATTTGATTCACTGAGATATAAGGTCTAGTTTATAATGGATTTTCCTTTTGGAAAATACCATATCATAACATGAGGTTTCAAGTTAATTGCAATGAAAATTATGTACATTGGATGGATTTAGGTATTTTCTTTTAATATTAAAAAAATTGGTTCTTGAAGCACTTGATTTTTCAATTTTTTTTTTTTTTTTAAGAAACAAGTTTGGTTTGTCAAAATATGTTAGGAAAATATTTTACAAGTAAATTAAAGTACTTAAAATGAGAAAAAAGAGTTTCTAATACTAGGAAAATCAGTTCAATAATTGTTCTTCTAATATTTCAATTCTTTCGTGATTCAGTAGAAATATATTTTTCCATGGATCTAAGGTTCAAAATATGGAAGGAACAAGCGTTTTCATGACTCTATTACCACTTAATTCCTCTTTCATGGCCACATATATTTCTGGCTAAGGAATGGGAAATCCTTCTTTTGTTACATGAATTCAATTTTCATTTCATTCGAAAAAAGCCATCTTTTTCTTAATAGTATCTTTATCATTTGATCTAATAGCGTTCTATTAAATAGGATAGGAATAGATCAAGTTCATTGTTTCTTCTTCACTCTCAACGACTTTAGCCCCACCTCTTAACCATTTGGCCTCATGTTAACTCACATTTCTCATCTCATTTGTTGAATACTAGAAAAATAAGTAGAACAAATTCACATATTTTTTGAAAGAATATTTACTTGTATACCAAACACACCTTATATTATAGCAAAAGTACATTAATTTATTTATTGAATGTTTGGAAACTTATCTTATAAAATTGAATGGTAATAATCATCTTAGGGGTAGGAAAAAATCAAGAACTTAAGGGGGGGGGGGGGAATTAATTTTCAGATATAAAGAAACAGGAAAATAATTAAATCAATCCAAGACAGTCTTAGCAAACAATTTCAACTACCTTGGGAAAAAGGAAAAAAGAGATACTCATTTTCTCCTACTTTAGATGTCAGGTATATTAAAAATAATTGTCCCAAAATAGTTGTTAATTTAAATAATCAAAGAAAGGATTAATTATTATTTTTACAGCTTTGCTATTGCATTAATTATTTTAGGATTAAGACTTAAGAGGCATGTGTATAGATAAAAGTTTAATTATTTTATAATATATATTAGTCAAACAACACTTTTAATTAATTTTTTTCTTAAAGATTATGCCAAACCTTATCATGACAATTAAAATGGGAAGAGGGGAGTAAATCTTAACTACCTAGAAAACCAATGAGCAATATTTTGGCATGGTGGGAAGCATAAAAATTGTGGCTTGACCCGAGGATGGTTACTCGAACATTCTTTGTTGACAAATTATGTTTTATATATATAAAATAATATTGTGTTTATACGTTAAAAATAACTTTTTTAGTGATACATAACAAGGTTTTAAGCATCATTAACAAAATTCATAACTTTGCCACCATGAAAGGACTTCTTTTTAAGTATGATTTTGGGCACCTCCTTGCATGAAAACTTTCCTTTTTTTGAAGCTTTCTTGGAGCCCAATTGAATCCATCTAGAAGCCCATTATTGTTAACTTTGAATTTTTCTTGCCTTTGACTTGAATTTAAGTAAATTTGGAATCTTTTCATAGTTTTGAATTTGGACTTTGGCCTCTAATATTTATCATGTGCACTTCAATTTGGTTTAAGTGTAATTATATATAACTTGGATTGGTTTTCTTAAGTAATAGGCCTAACCTGAGGTGTGTAAAAATTTACAAGTCTATTCATTTTCCGAATAATTTAAGAGATATATAGTGTTTGAAGTTTTATATGTGTAAAAACATATATACCTTATTTATATTATCGATAAGTTAATTTAATTTTGTTGATATCAAAAACTTTTACTTTGTCAATGCACTTAAGTTAAACTCATTGATTTAAATAAATTTTGATATATTATAAAAAAGAAGAAGTATACTAAAAGTAAAGCTATTTTAAAAAATTTTAATCTTAATGAAACTTGTGGCCCATTTTTATTGACTATCATGACTTATATCCCCTGGACAACAAAAAAGTCTAAAGAAATAATTGGGAGTATATTGAAGTCATGGAATGTTAATTAAAAAAAATGAAGAAAATTGAATCAATGAATTTTTTTTTTACTTTTTTAGAGTCAAAGCTTCTAGAGGGAACAACTTGTACTGCAAGAGAATCTCTCCTCATGTTGTTTATTTTTTATACTAATTTTTATCAGTTTATTAAAAAAATATGGATAATTATAGTGCAAGGGCATTCGATCAAAATAATTATCTAAAAAATAGTTATTTGTTGTATAGACATTTATAGATAGTGAAAATTTCATATATAGTCAAATGATATTCACTTTTTGAGTGTATGGTAATATAGCGCATGTATAAGTAATCTACATTGTACAATCAATTTCTACAATTTTTGCCAAGTTATATTGTATAGTCATATATATTTTCTATCATTTTGGGCTATTTTTATGTAAATAAAAGAAGACTATATTTGTAGTGAATTAATTAGTTTATCGTATATATTTGAAATTATCCCTTAAAAATATTATTTCTATCTCATAAAAATAACGATAGAATCTGCATATATTCAATCCACTTTTCTCATATTCCACTTATGAGACTATACTGAATCTCGTTGAAATTTTGTTATTTTAGCTTGTGATTTATACTTTTAAAAAACTAATAGAATCTTAATTGCTTCTTGAAATTTTTGTTATTTATGCTCTTGGTATATAGTCAGTGGCGGAGCCACGTACTAATTAGGGGATTCATCTGAATTTTCTTCTACAAAAAATTATGTTATTTATATATGACAAAAATATTTTTTTTGTATATATAATAAATGTCGAACGCCCTTCGATTAGTTCGTACTTCTACTTTTTAAAATTTTGAAATCCCTTCAGAAAAATCTTGCCTCTGCCACTGTATATCATAGTAAAAAAAAGCCTGTCAATCCTAGCAAGTGCTTGTTGAGTCTATCATTTTATTCTTAATTTATA
>JAABOM020000092.1:23646584-23667115 GCA_011800125.2 Solanum clarkiae | reverse complement strand
AAAAATTATTAAAAAAACAAAAATAAAGTCACAATAATTAATTTGACCTCGTGGAGGGTAAAAATTGGGTGTCAACAAGTAAGAGTAGTTTATTTGGAAGCACAAAAGCAATTGTAATAGGTTTAGAACTTAACAATATTTAATTAAGCATCAAATTAATTAAACACTTAATTGACCTCGTTGTCCATTCTCTATTGACATTATTAATCAATAAAATAATTAAGCACTATAGTTTTCTCATTTATTTTATGTTATGCCCCTTTGTTTTGTAGTAATTTCTAACGTGACTTTTCATTCATCTGAAAACACATATTTGTTGGTCGAAAAATATAAATTCATATTTTTTGCAAAAATTTCTTAATTCAATTCATCATATATAAGTGTATTTTTGGCCTTTTATTTTGATCCAAATTAAGTATTTATTTACATGATTAAGAAGATATTTTTCATTCAATTTTACACCTATTTTAGATAAATAAATGCTTATTCAATTACAGATAAGTTAGTTAAAATACTTAATTTTTTAAGAGATAATATTTTTTTAAGCGGTGTATCAAAGGCCAAAAATATACTACTTGCGAATTGAAGAATTTTTTTTAATGCTATTTATTATATATAGAGAAAAAATTAATTTTATTTTTTATTGTACTTTTTCATACAAAAAATACATTTAATATTAGCAAGTTGCTCTATTATACATTTGATGTTACAATTGTTTAAGGTGAAGTTTCACACGTGATTGATGACATGACATTAAAAAAAAAATAAAATTAAATAAATAAAATTAAAATGCAAGTTAATAAGAATTTAAAAAAAGGCCTCAACAAAGTACAAACCTAATTATTTTATTTGACATAAATAATTAGGTGCTTTCTTTGTTTCATGTGTCTCGACCCATGTTGATTTGACACTTCTTTCAACAGAGTTTTAATTAAACTTTTTAAATAATGATATCTCGGAATTTGTTTATTTTTACTTTATGGGTGTGTTTGGTATATTTTTCAATTTTGTCGTATTTGATTGGCTTACATATTTTTAAAAATATCTTTCAAATTAACTCATCTTTCTCAAGCAGTTATTTAACATTAAAAAGAAAAAAAAAACATAAAAAAATTATCTTAATTTCATTAATTGAACAAGTAAAATGAAACATTTAATTCGATACAAGAACCAAGTAAAATGAAATGAAAGGTGTACAATTTTACTTATTCATCTTTGATTCGCATTTAGTACTATATTTACGTAATGAAACACTACAATAATAATAACAATAACAGAATCTTAGTGTAATTTGACAAATATAGTCTATGAAGGATGTATAGAGTTTCATCCTTATCTCATACAAATAATAAAGTTATTTTAGATCTATCCTCGACTTAAGTAACCACACAAATTCTACATCGACTATAATAATCTTCTTAATTAAGCTAAAAGAAGGTCATGTAATACTAAGGACATAGAGAAAAACATAATAAAATTATCTTGATTTCATTAATCGAACAAGTAAAATGAAACATTTAGTTTCGATATAAAAGCAACGAAAAATGAACCGAAAGGTGTACAATACCACTTATTCAACTTTGACTCACAATTAGTACTATATTTACGTAATGAAACACTACAATAACAATAATAGCAGCAGAATCTCACTATAATTCAACAAATAATGCAGTTTGTGAAAGATAGTGTCTGTGCAATTCTATCCTTATCTTATACAAATAAAAAAGCTATTTTCGACGTATCCTCGACTTACGATTACATAATAATCTTCTCAATTAAGCTCAAAGAAGTTCATTATTGGATTATACACCTTTTCTTTAGCATTTGTACCAAACACAAAGTCAGCATGTGCATAATCTTCTATATATTGCACCACAAGTTTGTTTGGATCATGATTTTGCAATTTATCTAACAAAATCTTCACATCATTCACATCAGAAAGATAATCTTCCCCACCATAGGATAAAAAAAGAGGAATATTATTTGGTATATTTGACATTATGTATTGTGGAGGAATTGGTTGGCCATAGTGCTTGTTATTTTCTTCATCATTTCCATAATCAAATTTTTCTAAAGTCCCTTTTCTTGTCACTGTCCAAAAAATAAAAAAAATTAAAAATTAATCAATACATTATGAGAAAAGAAGATGATACAAATCAGTGGCGCAACCAAAATTTCAATTAAAGGGTTCAATTTTTTTTTTGAAAAGTAAATGAATTAACTGAAGGGGGATCAATATCCTATTATACATAGATAAAAAATAATTTTAATTATGTATAAATAATATAATTTTCTGATGAAGGGGTTCGGATAAACCCCTAGGTAAAGTGTGGCTCCGCCCCTAATACAAATGAATTGTATCTTATTTTTAAGTGTTTATTGCTTGTTCGATAATCCAACTTCTATATTTGGTAGGTCATTGAGTTATTCAAATAAGTAGTACCTCTAGTGTTTTTTTCCATATTGTATCTTTGTAATAATTTGGTCAAATCAAGAATGTATCAGATAAACATTTCATTAGGTAGCTTGATAACGACTCTTTTAATTTGCACGTGGTATATTCATTCTCGTTGGGCCAGTGGCGAAGTTGGAAAATTTGATAAGAATATTCGAGATTTTATCAATATATAAAAAATATTTTTTTTAAAAAAAAAGATGTTGAACCAACCAACCAACTTACTTTGGGCTATATGGACCATGTTTTTTGTTGATGTTGCTTGTGGCTCATGTTCAAGAAAAATATAAGTTCTTGAAGAGTTCACACAGCAATTTGGACCTATCATCACAAATAATACAAATTAAAAAAAGAAAATTAGAATTTGTCAAAAATAGCATAGCCAAAATGTATATTTTTTAGTATATTAGTGTATGATATACATCAAATATACATTTTTTATACAAAATTATATATATATGAAAAAATTGGGATATACCAGTAAAAGAAGTCATCAAGTCACTACAATTGCTGCCTGGATCTTGGCATATTTTTTCCAAAAGTTTGACAACAGCCTCTCTGTTTAATTTAGCCAAAATTGCAAATGCCAAAATGATTTACCAATAAATAAATAAATAACTACTTATGATACGAGATAAATGCCAAAAATACTTCTCAACTTATTCTTTTGAGATGAAGGTTTTTCGGAAACAATCTCTCTATCTCTGTGAGACAGTGGTAAGGTCTGCGTACATTTACCTTCTCCAGACTCCACTTGTGAAATTTCACTGGGTATGTGTTATTGTACTTCTGAACTTTTTAAAAAACGTAAACTTTATCCTCCGCTATATGTCTTGCTAAGAAAAATGTCCTCATTGTTGATCATCTATTTCAAAAATACTTAATAATTGCTATAGAACAATTGTTAGTGAATTTATTTTGCTCTTATACGATTTGAAACGGGACAAATTTTGAGCTAAAGTATAACAAAAGATTCTTTGTTTGTTTGAATAGTGCCACATTAATATTATATACAACATGCAGTAATTGTTGGGTGGGTCCCTCCAACTGGAGGGCCCACAAGTGTTTGACATTGAAATGTGGCAACTGAATGCAAACTGGCTGCAAATTTGCTGTAAGCAAATTGTAAGGAATTTGGTTTTTGCCTCCTCTCTGATTGGTCAAGAGAGGAGGTGGAAACTTTTGCTCGCACTATAAATAGAGAGTTTAAGCTCTCATTTGAAATATCAATCAGAGGGGAAAAATGTAGAGAGAAAAATGAGAGAGCCACACGATAAATAAATATTGTGTATTTATTTATTCTGTGAGGTATACTATAGATTATAAAATAAAATAGTTTATGAAGGAAAAATAGAGTGTGTGTTTAGAAAAATATTTTTTCTAAAAGAAATAGTGTGTCCACTATTTTTAATATTTTTCTCTTGTATCTAATATTTGTAATAGTAGAAGGGAGTAGCCTATTATTTGTAATAGTAGATGAAATTGTACACTTGTGCCTACTATTGGTAATAGTAGAAGGAAATATAGTTGAAAGTGTTGATCCATGGACGTAGCACAAAAGGTTTTGGGTGAACCACGTTAAAATTTTCTGGTGTCCATTTTGCTTCATTTACTCCTCCTAAAATTTATTACGCAGCGGATTATTGCCCGCTCCGCTGCGTGGGACCTAACCCAAAATTTTAAAGTCATGAATATTTGACTACCTCAGAGGCTTAGAATTTATTTTCTAAGATTGAGTACACAATCTATATATGTTAATATGCTTTTTTTGATTTTCAATATAAAAATAGCGTTTCAATAAAAATAGCGCTTCAATAAAAAAACTAATGAATGATTGACTATCCAATATATAGCCGCAATATTAGGTTAGCTATATATTAATCGTAAGTTGTTGATGTGATTATACTCATGTGACAACTTATATGTGCTTTCCAAACAAGATATAACATCTTTTGGTGTTATTTTATTTTCTGCAACCAATGAGATAGTTGATTTATTATTTGAATTTTGGTTACAAGAAGTAATTTTTGACTTTAGTACAATAAATTAAAAATTAAATGATATCATATTATTTTATTTTCTGTAACCAATAAGATAGTTGATTTATTATTTGAATTTTTGTTACAAGAAGTAATTTTTGACTTTAGTATAATAAATTAAAAGTTGAATGATATCTGTGAAAATAATCCTCCCTTTTTTATCTTTCCTTTCTTGACTTCCATTTTTTTTTATTATTTTTTTAAAAATAAAACATGGGTCAAATTAATTAAGTGGGATATCTTACCCTCTTGGATCAAATTCATGGACTCCCAGCCAATACAAACCCTGTAAAAAAAAATATTTACCAACTTTTATTCAAAATGAAATTAAAGTTACCGTTTGATCATAAATTTAGTTGAAATTTGAAAATAAAAAAGAGAGTGTTTCTGAAGTTTGTTGAAAAATAGTTTTTTGAATTTTGAACTTGAGTTTCAACATGCAGTTCATTTAGAATAAATTGGAGTTTTGCGAGTGGAAATGAAGTTTCACCAAAAAATTCAAAAACTGATCTGAATCAGTTTTTGGAATTTTTTTTTATTAAGATAAATTTTTAAAAATTAATCAAATTTTACGAGCAAAAAAATTTTTAATTTTTGTTAATTTGAAAATATACTCTCAAAATTTATGATCAAACAGATATTAATAATTAAAATAAAATTAGCTCTATTAATTTACTTCAGCTATAAAATCTTGAGAAGCACTTTTTGCAAGTGGAGATTTTATGTGTCCCAAATATGCAATTGGACTTAACAAAGCTGCTGATCTCAACATATCTACTAATTTATTTTCTGAAATTGCTCCAAATGCAATCAAAGTCCCCTAAGGCACAAAAAAAATACATAAATAAAATTAATTATTTTTCCAAAAAAAATAAAAAAAGTTCACATTTTGAGAGAGTTAACTTGATGTGCATCTCATCAAAGTTTTAATTTATTGCACCAAAATTATAAAACTCTTACTAATTATTATTATGAAAAAATAACTTATATTTTTTGTACTTATTCATCATCCAATGCCAAAAATCCAAATGGCATGCCGTGTTTTCTTATTTGGCAGACCTATTTGGATATTCGAGGTTAGACTGATGATTTTTCAAAATATTTTTATTTTTTTAAGCGAAGTAGGAACTTTAACACGTAGCCACTTTTCAATTTACATAATAAGAAAAATAGTTATAGTAAAAAGTTTGATCTGTCGTGAAATTTAAATTATATATAACAATTGGCTATTTTTAAACACATGGTTGAAAAGTGGCTAACAAGTGCAATGATAAAAATTAGTTTTATGACTTTGGTGTGGGGAAAAAAAAATTAAAATTGTGAAATGAATTCCATTTTTTAAATCAAGAAAAAAATGTGAAAAATATTTTTTTTTTAAAAAAAAAATAGGGAAGAAAATCACCAAAGAATGGCCAACATAGTGTAATTTTTGGCCAGTTTGATCATGAACATAATTAAATGTAGCAGGTAAATCAAAGTCCACCAATTCATCCCATGACCATTCCCAATATGCCTGTAAAAAACATATTAAAATTATAGAAATTATTATTTGGCTATTTTATTAATTAATAAATATGAGATACTATATAATGCAAATAATATATTAATTAATCTTAACTGGATCTTGAGGGCTAAGTGATGTATGTCCTTGACTAAATTTAGTTCCTCTTGTATTTGCAATCCAAACATCATATCCATTATCTGCTAAAATGAAAGCTAATGATTCATGTGGAGGATTTATCAGCCATGTAATTCCATCCTGTAATCAATCAAAAAATAAAATAAATATTTAATTAACATTTCGATTACAATAGTAATAGCAATAATAATATATTCAGTCTGATCTCGCATGTGAGATCTGAAGAAGTAATAACAATAATAACATATTCAGTCTAATCTTGCATGTGAGATCTGAAGACGGTGATGTGTATGCAATCTTACCTCCAGACTCTAGCAGCAGAGTCACATCATAATTAGGGGGTTATTCATCAAAAAATTATGCTATTTATATGTTGTAAAAATAATTTTTTATGTATTTATCTAGTATCTTCTATTTTGGGGGTTTGATATTTTTGGGACGAGGGTCTTCCGGAAATGACCTCTCTATATCTATGAGGTAGTGGTAAGATCTACGTACATTTTACGTTCTCCAGATCTCACTTGTGGAATTCCACTAGGTATATTGTTTTATTGTTGTTGTTGTGTATAGTAGATATCGAACCCTCTTCAGTTAATTCGTATGTTTACTTCTTAAAATTTTGAATTCCCTTACAAAAAACCTGACTCCACTATAGCTTACCCCCTATCTTACATAGGTAAAGAGATTATTTACACTAAACAAATTAGCATTTTGATTAACTACAACAAATCAATCATTAAACATGATGATTTGGTTGAGAGATTTGAAGAAAAAAAGAGTGCTATTTGATGTTAGATTGAAAAATGAAGATCGAAACTTGGAGCAACGGTATAGTTGTTTTTGTGTGACCTATAGGTCACAAGGTCAAGCCGTGAAAGCAAGTATTAGCCAACTAATACTTGTATTAGAATAGGCTGTCTACATTACATCCTTGAATGTACAACTCTTCTCCGAACTTTGAATGAACACTGAATATTTTGTATATCGAACTACACCTTTTGGTCAATGTAATCAAAAGAATTATGAGCATAGTTAAGATCAAAGTGAAGAATTAATTAAACCATTAATAGTCCATGTTGTAGAAGAACAGGTGGCTTAGTTGCTGCCTTTCCAGAAATTCCCTTAGGTATCCTTTGTAAACTTAGAATATAACCATCATCTGTTGTCACCTAAAAGAAAAATAACCAAATTAAAAAAAAAAAAGCCCAAATGTATAATATAATCACCATTACACAATTAAAATAATCAAATTAACTACAAACTTCATTGTAAAATCTATCCTTAAATTGCTTATAGTTAATAGAATTTTCTGATATTTTATTAACTAAATAGAATTAGTGATAGATTTTGCTGTTTAGCTAAAAAAAATTTTGTTAGTAATTCTTGTTTTTGTAGTGGTATACCTGCTCTACAAGGAATTGTGCGGTATGGAGATAAGATATATAGATAAATAATCCTGAAATTAGCTAATAACTATTGTGAACACGAATAACTTAGAAGCCAGACAAGCTATTGGGCTCGGAACTAAACCACGGAGAGGCCCAAAAATAAGACAACTCAACAATAGATTTGCTTGGGATTCAGGTTGAGTAGAGATAAAGGGTTATCAATGTGGTTTTGGGGAGGCATGCAAATTATTGAGAAAAATGTCTAGTCTCCTCAGCCAACAGCTTGTCCAACCTCTAAACTATCTGTGTTCACAACAATAAACTTAATTAAACTCAAAATAAAATAATTTTGTATTTTATTATGAGATTATTATCGCTTATCTCTCGTATCAAACGACCTGTATGAGTGAACAGTGGGACAGAGAACATACTTTATGTTCTTCACAATCATAGCCTTGAGTTTCCACCATAGATATACAAATTCCATCTTCATTTTCAGTCAATATTTGTAGAATATTCCTTGCAAAAACTTTTGATACAAATATAATACCAACAACTAGGAGTACTAAACTAGTTGTAGTTAGTTTTCTCATTAAAGACATATTTCTATAGACTTTGAGTTTTCTTTAGTGTCATAGTTCAATTTGTTTCCCATTTTATAATTAAATTGGAAGTACCCCAAAAAAGAACAAACAAAAATAGGTATGTTGGTAATTCCAAGAAATGGTATTAGTAAAAGCTTCTCTTTTCTATCATCTTCCTATCTTTTTACAACTTCGAGGAGTTTTTTAGCGGTTGTTCGATATTTGTATTGAAATTTGATAAATTGAGATTATACTTTTTAGGGGCAATTTTCAAGATCGATGCTTCTAATATATTTTTTTAAATTTTTATGATAGAAGAATGAAAAAAGTTAAATATCAATTTGAATCAACAGATATTAATTAGAATCAAGTTACAACTCAAACTCGAAATTTCTTATTAAGAACAGAGGAATCACAATTATCCTGTACTTGCTAATCTTTTGTTGTTAACAATAAATGATTACATATGGTTCACACTAGTTAATTGTGTTTCATTCTAAGTGAATTTTATTTTTTTAATAATCAAAGTTAAAAATTAAAATCGTTGTTTATTGACCATATTAGTAAGCATTGAGGAGTTGATTATCATTAACATTTTAGTCTAAAGTAACTTTTAAACTGATTCGTATTAATTTTAAATTCAACTCAATTCATTTAACACCTTCAAATTGCGGACTAAGTATTTATACATGCCTAAGAGTGTTCATAATTTGAATAAAAAAGTCATTTTTAATCAAATTTGATTTTATATTTGTAATTTAATTTTAATTTTGATCAAATCTAAATTGACCCCTTCAGATCCAACTCATAGCCACGAAGACATAGAGTGTGTTTGGTATATAGAAAAACATTTTCTAAAAAAAATTCTGATTTCTGGATTAGTCAAAATATGTGAAAAAAATATTTCTTCTATGAAAAAATAAGTTTCTTAGAAATGAAAAAAAAAAACTTTTCTAATGACATTTCGAATTTATTATCTCATCTCCATTTACTTAGTATCTCACTCCCCATTCCATTTTGCCTTCATAATATTTTACGAGATAACATCCAAATATTTTTTAGAAACGTATTTTCTCACTTAATTACTATATATTATAAAGTAAATAAGAAATTTACTTTTTTATTTTTTCTTAAAAAATTATTTTTCGTAAAAAATATTTTCCTCGGCAACCAAATTAAAGCTTCACACGAAGTTACATTTAAATATTTCTATCACGCGCTTCAAAAATTGTCTAAAATCCGAATTTCGCCCCATTATATTGGCATCTCCTTTTATTTACAATTTACAAATCCGTTTTTTTCCTCCTAACCCTAGCGAGAGAGGAGAAGAAGAAGATCGTGTATATATATTGTATACAAATATATGTATATCTATATCGCTGGAATTTCTACAGATTTACAGAAGCTCAACGGTGTATTGCATCTGATTTGAAAGGTAAAATTTGTACTTTATTTGCATGGATTTTATGTGTATGATAAATTAATCCATATAAATTGATGTAATATTTTATTATATATAAATTTGATGTAATGCTATTGGATTCTCTTATTTGTTGTATTCTGTTTTCGAATTTTGTTTGACGGTGATCCCAATTTTTTTTTTTTTTTGGTAGGAACTAGATTTTTAATTTTTTGTGTGTGATAAGCTTGAATGATGTTTACATGAGGTGACTTTTGCTAATTATTGTCAATTTTGATTATTTGAATTAATGTTGCATACGTGAATTAATGGAAAAAAATGTATTAAGTTGGGAATAATGGTTTATATATCTGTTTGCAGTTGAGTTTTGCTAATAATTATAGATTTTGACTGTTTCAATGGATTTCGAATATGTGAGTTTGTGACAATTTTGTTCGATGATGTAAAGTTTAATTTTGGTGATAAGTTGGGAATGAAGATGTAATGAGGTGAAAGAAACAGATGTTTGGAGGTTTTTTTTGCCTATGATTATCGGTTTTGACTATTTCAATAAATGTAGAATATGTGAATTAATGGAAAAAATGTGTTAAGTTGGGAATGAGGGTTTATATATCTGTTTGCAGTTGAGTTTTGCTAATTATTATTGATTTTGACTATTTTAATGAATTTCAAATATGTGAGTTAGTGGAAAATTTTGTTTGAGGTGATCTTAATGTTTAAGTTTGGTTGGAACAAGATCTTTTTTGTGGTAAGTTGGGAATGAAGGTGCAAATGAGGTGAAAGAAACAGATGTTTTTTTGCTTATGATTGGGTTTGACTATTTCAATTAATGTCGAGTATATGAGTAAGTGGACATCGAGTTAGTAGTTAATTTGAAGGTAATCACCATAACATAATGCATGATTAGTGTGGGATAAGATATCAAACCTAACATAGAACGTGTGTGGGCATGAGTTTTATGGGTTTAAGTGAAGGAGTTGGTGATATATGTTGGTTTTCTATGAATTCCACTTTTTCTAGCAAAGTATAAAATACACATTTTTTGTCAATTTGGGTTTTTGATGAAAGATAGTGCAATTATACACCAAGTATACATGTGAGAGGAATTGACTAATATAGTAGAAATGCTCAGAAAATAGTTCTTTGAAATGTCATTATCTATTTTAAGATAGAAAATAGTTGGGAAGATATTTTCTTTCGACAATTAAGCTCCATGGGCCTGTCTTGGATAGGAAAATAAAAATCTTATGCTTGAGAGGAATATGCTAGCTGAGATGGAGTTGGGAACAGACATAGAGTTCTATGGCGCTTGTGTTGCCAAAAAAAAAAATAAAAATCAAGGCATAAAATTAATGATACATATTATGTGTGATTTCCGGGGTCGATGTGCGACTGCCGACTTGTGATCATTTTTGGTAAAGTAATGTTCAGATGCTTTTTTTTTGATGAGTAAGTAGATTTCTTTTATATCATCAAGTAGATGCAAGAGCAAAAATTACACAAGTGAGATTGGGTCAGCTAATGTACAAAATGTTAAGCTGCAACTAGAGTGCTTATACAATCCATAAAAATGATCAGTAGTAGATACAAGGGAAGCTAGCTAAATAGTTCTAGTAAACATTTGGCTTTTAGAGTGATTTGAAGTTGAGATCCCATCTAAACATATTCCAGAGATCTGCTGCTGCAACTGTACTTGAAGGAGCAATTGGTTGTCACTTTCTTAATTCAGTTGACATGTTCTTCATAAAAACAATCAATTCAGTTGATGCATAACACCTAAAAGATGCTCTTTCCATCCATGTCGAATACCCCTGGCTGGTTCATTGTTTGGAAGGTTTTGTCTTAGCAGGATATCAAGGAAATTGTTTTTGTATTTATGGTGATTCAAGGGTTTGTGATCATTAATTGTTGTAACTTGGTGGCTACCATTAGGATGAGACATACGAAAATGTGTATCAGAACGGGTTAGTTTGTTTGAGAATCTTCAGAGGAAAGGTTAATGCAAGAAGTTTTGTTTGGACAGGAAACAATATACTATGTCTAGTATAAATATTAAATGCCTCAGCGAGGCTGGTTTTCCTGTGATAATTAGTTAAATTGGTTTAAGCATGGAGCTTGATGATACTACATGCTTCTTTATTGTGGAGAACTGTTTGATGATTCTGTTTTCTGGTCTCTTGCATCTGCACTTTGTTGATCAATCATAGATATAGGCTAGATTGCTATGAAGTTTACTAATTGAATCCTAGATATATATCTTGTACTAAATTGGGTTAAGCACAATAAATGGACTTTTATTAAAAATCTTAAAAACCAAAACTGGAAAATTCTTTTATTCTTGATGTTATTTAAGAGGACCAGAAAAACAACGTTGTTCACCTATTTGGCTTAGCAGATACTCTCATTTTTCTGTTTTCTAAATTAAGTGATTCCTTAATATTGTCGTTGCGCATAATAGTTGATCAAAAACTCAATCACCAATGCCCTACTGTCTCTATATTTTGGTATTGTGGATTCTCTTCCTGATGTTGGGAAGTGCTGAGAATTTGTCATTACATAGAATATTGGAATTGCATCTTTGTCAAAGAAATATTGCAACTGCTCACTAGATTGTTCCATCACAGGTACATATATATTTTGAAAAATGGCAGATGACATTTCAAGCTTTTGGGGTCCTGTAACATCTACCAAAGATTGGTGTGAGCTAAATTATGTCCGCTCCTCTTATATTGCAGAGTTCTTTAATACCATTTCAAATTTCCCGTGTATTATTTTGGCTTTGATTGGGCTTGTGAATGCCCTCAGACAGCGGTTTGAGAAAAGGTTCAGTGTCCTTCATATGTCAAATATAATTCTTTCCATAGGGAGCATGATATATCATGCCACGTTGGGGCGGATGTAAGCACTTTCTTCCTTATTTCCCATTTCTTTTATTATACAGTTGCTTTATTGTTATTTATCTCCCACATTCTGGGAACATGAAGAAGGGATCCGTTATTGACATGAGTACCTAAAATTTGTTAAATGCATGAGACTCTAATTCAGTCTCATTTACTACATCGAACTTTCTAAGAAGCTAAAAGTTCTGTTAGGACTGTTAGAAGCCTAAATCTTGGTAAAAGGAAATTGACCTTAATACTCATGGGCAGCTAATGCTATCCAATTATTTGTTTAACCTTGACAGAAGATCATTTATTCTTCTTTTTGGTAATTAAACTTGATAATAGATAATTAGGATGAGCTTGTTTCTTTCTGTTGCATCTTGTCTTGGAAGGAATTCATATCTGTATAATGTATGTGATACATTTATTTGATTCTGATTCTTTTTGGCCATCTCCTTTTCTTTTCTCTTCAAACCATGTGGATTGTCAGAGTTTTTTCCTCTTTACCTCAATCAAAAGATTTGACTAATGCTTAATTGATTTATTACCCCCGCCCCCCCAACCACACACACACACACACAAAAAAAAAAAAAAAGGTGCTCTTGATTTACAACTCCAGAAAATCTGTCAACCTATCTACTCGTAGGTGTTTCCATTTTAAACTGAAAACGAAAGAACAAGACATACATAAGGGGGAGCCTTTAATTATTAACATCTGACATAGTCCCTTTGAAACGTCTCATATTTCTTCCTCCATAACAAAGGAATAGCCTCTACAAGTTCCAATTTGCTTTAACTCCGAGTCGCTAGCATTTCAACACTGAATGGTGTTAGCTCCATTGGGTATTAAATATTTGCATAAATGATTGCCCAAAGTCTCTTGTTTGTTAATTTGCTGCGTAGCAGGATAAAGCTGACTATGAACCAGATACCAAGTTTACCTTCTTTAGTATCACTCTTGCTTGTTGTGTGAATGTTTTTTTTGCCTGATATTGAAGTTTCTTGCTAGATAAAACTATAATTTTGCCTTGTGCATACAGAATGGATAGGAAATGATTGCCTTGCGGTCATATGTGCTCGACTTTGATGGTTATTCTAACTTATTATGATCCATGCTTTAAATTGATAGGCAACAGCAAGCTGATGAGACGCCCATGGTCTGGGAAATGCTTCTCTGTATTTATATCATTTATTCTCCAGATTGGCATTACAAGACTACGATGCCCACATTTTTGTTCCTTTATGGTGCAGTTTTTGCCATTCTGCATTCTCAGATTCGCTTTGGTATTGGTTTCATGCTACATTATGCACTATTGTGCCTTCTATGCATTCCTCGCACATATAAGTATTACATTCACACAGAAGACAGATCCGCAAAGCAGCTTGCAAAGTTATACGTGGCCACTTTATTAGTAGGAGCCCTCTGCTGGCTGTGTGATCGTCTATTCTGCAAGCACATTTCACTCTGGTATTTCAATCCTCAAGGTCATGCACTATGGCATGTCCTTATGGGTTTTAATGTTTACTTTGCAAATACGTTCTTGATGTACTGTCGTGCACAGCAAAGAGAATGGAATCCAAAAATCAAGCACTTCCTCGGATTTTTCCCATACGTAAAGATCCATAAACCAAAAGCTCAGTAATACAAGTTATTACTCCAAACTCAGCGCGCATGAAATGGCACCAAGGAACAAGTGCCAGGCAGCTTTGCTGATTTTTTTTCTCCATTTTGCAGATATGTAAATGAAAGGTTTGAATTAGTTTCGACTGGTTTCAGGTTAGTGATCAAAATTTTTTACTGTAAAATTAGTGGTCAACCAATGTACCATACATATATATATTCCAGCAGAAGGCTGACATGACTGACTAGTAATCTTCTTTTCCAGTGAGAACCGTTATAAACATTTTTTATTTTGCTATTACACAAGTGCCAACAAAAGTGTTTTTTGTGTAGTCAAAGAAAATCTTTTATTTTTTACTGCCGATGTTGCATTTTTGTCTGTTGGTCGAAAATTTTGAGAACATAACAAATTAACTCTGAGAATTAGTCAAATTGATTTAGTTGAAGTTAGGAGGCATCGAAGAAAAGATAATAGGGATGACAAAATTAAACTCAACTTGTCTAACCCATTGAAGTTTGGGCGGGTTATGGACTCCCTTATTTATTATTTCAACCCATTTAAAGTTGGATTGGTATACAATCCAAATTGACTTGGGAGACTTTGTTAAAATTATTTTAAAACACTTTTTTTTTAAAAAATTGATATATTTTATATAACCAAAATTAAAAAATATATATTATGTACTAAAATATTGAAAAAGAACAAATAAAATAACTAAAATTTAGTAAAAATTGAGTCGAATTAGGTCTTAACCCGCTCTACAACCAACTATTCAACTCGTTTTGGCACAACTCATTTCGATCCAAGCAAATTTAAGATCTTAATTTGATTCATTATAACTCACTCAAATTTGATCCAATCCACCTAATTGGCACCCCTACGAATTATGAAGATATACAAGAAGAAAGAGATTATTTCAGTCCAGCACTTTCTTTTTTGCGAAGGATTGCGAGGCTGAACAAGATACGAAGAATGAATCTCTATCTGTACAATGAAGTTGCTAGCCCACAACCGTTCAAATGTTCATGCACAATTGTAATGGTGTTGATTCCAACTCGTCAAAGGTAGAATGCCTCCTTGATTACATGAAACTGAGCCCAAAAGAACTCAATTCAAGGCAAATTCGTGAGAGCTTTAGGATCTAATCTAGCATTTAGAAATTCACTAACTTGAAGATCCACATACATGATTCTCACAAGATCCCACAAATTGTGAGGAGATTTGACGTTGCAAGATGTCTAGTGGGTAGAGTGAAATGAATACAATTTTTCACAGCGAAGTGTCCCTAAGTCTGTTATACAGTAAACTTTCTGCCAGATTTGGCTATCATAGAACACAGTCGATGAGTCAATTTCCTCAAATGGTCTGAGCGATAAGGGGAAAAATCCTATCCAAGTAATCAAGTTAACAAATTTTCGAATTTTATTCAAAACAACCCTACCAATAACACAACACTCCGACCAAAAACGGTTGAGAAAGAAAACAATTCAAAGTTGAATAGTGTCAGCAAGAGCCTCAAGTGTCTTGTCCTTCAAATCTTTCTCATCAATCCACATGGAACTTTGCCGTCGTAGATGATCATTTTTCTCTTTCTTCTTCTTGGCAAAGTTCTTTTCCCTCTTCCTCCAATATTCAAGCTTTTCCTGTCGTTCTTTAAGCTGCAGACATAATTATTAAAGAAGCACAGAATATGTTATTTATACTTACTGAGAATATTTGCAAGCAAAACTATATGCATTTCAGACATACTCAACACTATAACGGACCACTTGTGCACCTACTTTACAGTTGAACCTGCTAATTGAACGGTATGTATCATCTCCAGAAAAACAAGGAAAAGAGATTACTAGTGATGTTTGTAAAAGCATGCTTGAGGTGCATTAAAGCCCTTAAACAAGACACACAGTCCTAGGTACTTCGTATCACTTGGGAAGTGTTCTAGTAAACAAGGCCCAATGCATGTACCTCATCGTGTGCATGCACATGATGCATCTGTCTTGAAGATGCAGCACTATACAATAAATATAGCTTACAATGTGATACATTAAGGCATCACTATGGATGTATACGTGAGTTAAGGTTCAACCATCGATGCATCAAAAAGGTTATATTAGGCATTTCAAAAACACTTTGCTAGAAGGAAAAAAATCCCCCTTGCTAACCATTGAGTATCTAAGTTTGAGTCGTTATTACGATGAGAATTGTACAGTATTAATCTAAATTGGATGAAAATGAGAGCCACAAATAACATATGATTTTTTTGGATTTAAAAAAAAAAAGAAGAGTAGTAGTAAGAAGTCAACAAAGAGGAGAAGAAAGGAATCCCATCTCAATACTTATGTTGTAAAACATGATTTACAGCTTCCAATACCAGGCTAATAAAAGAAAGGACATTGTTTCAGAATGGATAGCAAAAGGAAACCGAACATGTAATTTAGGACCAAGGGAGTTCAAGATAGCCAAGGACTAAGCTATAATGACAAATTATACCTTGCCACAATGAATTGCATACATTGAAGTCAAATAAAGATGAAAAGGATAAACGACCTCCTCATATCTCAATGGCTAATCAAATTTTGTCATCATGCACTTAGTTCAAGGTAAAAAAACAGAGTTAAAGAAAAGACAGATGACAAGGCATATTTACTTTTCGTAGACTAGTATTCCACCTATATAATAAATATTAAAGGCAGGATTTAGTGAGCTTTTTATCATCTCAGAAAGAGTCCTCCTGTTGGTTCAGTAAAAGAGTTTACAGATGAATTCCATCGAGCAGTATGCTTAAAGTCCTAGCATTCTCTAGAGCTCATTTCTCTTCGTTTCAATTCAGGTACTTAGTCTACTGATGGCTCTACAGTTGCAGGAATTGCAAGTTGCTCTCTCAGAAAAGATCAGTTTGGCAAGAATTTATCAAGCAGAAGTTACCAGTGCACTTCAACATTTACCATTCTTACTGGTTTAGCATCATGTATGACGCTTAGCAGCCTGCTTCTATTCGACTAATTCAGTTGAGAAAGCTCTAGAGAGGCAGGTCAATATAAGCATCTTCAAGTCGTGTGAATTAACTAAGAATCATGGGTGAAGACTTGCCTAAGTTGTGCGGACTCCACTTTCAATGCCGCACCTGTGTCGGATTCTCCAAAAATACACTACTTTTGGAGAATCCGACATGCACCCGTTGACAATTCTGTTTGAGCGAAATTGTTCTGAAGCGATAGCCCCTCCATTCACATCACTCCTTGTTTTAAGTGACGAAACACATGCATAATCAGTAATCTTTGATCTTGTCCACATGTTATATGGAATTTTCAGACACAACTTCAGAACTCTTTCACATCCCTTGTTTTGTTAATATTTTCTGCAATGCTATGACTTACATGCATAACCAAAACTCTTTTTTCTAGTTATATTTATGAAACAAAGCTTCCTTGAAGACATTCAAAGCTCATAACATAGACCTAGAATTTGAAGTGTCCAATACATTAATCAACTTCGCTTATCAGTATTTATCAGCTTCAATAATAAGTCCAGATTCTTATTTTCTGCCTTTTTGGTTGTTTAAGCAATGTGATCTGTCTTCATACGTTAACCTCAAAAGAAAGAATCTTATGGCACTTTTCAGTAACACAATTACAAGTAAATGAAAGCCCCAAGTCTGCCCATATCCAACAATTTTGACTGATCATACAGAAAAATTGGCTATGTACATTATCTTATTCCTTCTCAGTTACACTACATCCTAAACCAACTAACAAGAACTTCCAACACTTGCATAAACTCCTCACTGATGGCAATTATCATCTGTTCAGAAAAAACTATCATCACTCAGTAGCTACTTCAAGCCGCAAAAATCACAACTACTGCTACTGCACCTCAATCTGAACTAATTGGTCCGCATATATGCACCCTTTACATCCATTTTTCCCCATTTGGGCCTATAATATTTGACAGTTGCCTAGTGGACGAAGCAGTGGGAGATTTAGTATGAGTTTTGCAGGTTCTCCAAAAAAAAGTTTTGTGGATTCTTCAACACCAAAAGTTTTCAACCAAAACCTTCTCTCTCTCTCTCTGTGTGTGTGTGTGTGTGTGTGTGAGTGAGTGAGAGAGAGAGAGAGAGAGAGAGAGAGAACGAACAACAGATATAGATAGGTTAGATATGTATTTCGGAACCCATTTACCCAACTCAGAACCAATGAGATCTAAATTTAAAATTAGCCACTTGATTGAACAGTTGGAATAATAAAGTTGGGAACAACATTCTCTATCATAGTATTGACAAAACTAGCTTAATTCTCCCTGCTTGCCTAAACCTTCGTGGGCAAAATACCTACTATGTATGTTGGTGAGAGGTGGCAGGCATGCAGGTTTAGTTGCTTGTCAATTCACACATCACCTTATAAATAAGACCTATTACAACGATTCATCATAAGGCAACTAGTTTTAAGCTGATCATCAACCTACCATAACAATTGTCCTATACTCAGACTTGGAACTGACAATTTGAACCAAGAATTTCTGATAATAATAATAATAATAATAATAATAATAATAATAATAATAATAATAATAATAATAATAATAATAATAATAATAATAACAAATCAGCATATACTGCTTAGTGACAGCTTAAGCAAGCTTTTAGTAATGCTTGCACAATTATAGAAGATCTCTGGAGAAACAACAGATGCAAGAGTGAAGTGAGAGTCTCTACAAACCATCTACACAGAAAATAAAAATCAACATTTGAAAAAGACATACTAAAGCAAGAGACAACAATCCTAGATTACGCATCGAGTGTCTTAAGTTTTGACTAGTTAAGACGACAGCATGAATACTTTTAATTTTAATCAGAAGAACATTTGAAAGCCTCAAGTAACATTTGGTCTGCTTGTATTTGAATAAGGAAAAATAGTAATTTAGATGTCGAATAAAATGAGAAAGGTCATCATTATTTTGTTGCATAACGTGACTTAATCACACTGTTTCACACTGCATAAAAAAAAGAAAGTTGGAGAAATAATTTAGGATTGAGAGAGTTTAAGGAAGTTATCCAAAGACTAAATGACGATACAAGCTAACATTTTTATCCTTGCCTTAATGAAATACAAAATTTGACAACCCACTTTCTGCAAACTTGCTTGTTCCGAGGTCCCGGGTATCAATAACTAAATCATTAATACAACAATTTGAATTCGCATTCACCAACAACAACCATGTCACATATTCCACCCTAACACAAAAAAATGTTAAAAAATGGTTTCCTTTCCCTGGAAACCAAATTCCTCCATACAAGGACGATATTATGACAAGTAAAATTGGTATGTTCAAGCAATATCAAAGCAATGTAAGTACAAAAACTGGCAAAAAAGATTTTTTTTTAATCACATACCAAAGTTTTGTGAAACTCCTCTTCAGCAGCCTCTCTTTCCTTCGCCTTCGCCTTCTTCTCAGCAGCTTTAGCAGCCTTACGTTCTTCATTAGCAATCCTTTGAGCTTCCTTTTTAGCTTCATCTTTCCTCAACTTCTCAATCCTCTGAAGCTCCATTTCTTGTATGTACTCTTTCCTCACCTCCTTCACTTTCTTCGCATATTCACGGCGCAAACGAGCTAGTTTAGCCTCCGCCTCCTTAGGATCCTTAGGTACTGTCCATGAATTCAGGTAGTCGTTCGGTGGAAGGAACTCATGGTTGCGCTTATGGTCATTGCGATGCGACTGTACGGCGGTGGATGTGGAATAGGCGCCGGTGGAAATTGATCGGAAAAAGGGGTTTAGGGTTTGGGCCGCCGGAGTTTTACGGAGGAGCTGCCGGTAAATCGACATTTTTATGCTTCTATGGTGGGGTACAACAAGTGTAGTTCATCATCACTAATATAAGTGTAGAAATATATATATTTTTTTGTTTGAATAAATAAAAAAATGTTATTTTATTTATTTGTCTCAAAAAATATGGAGATAGCTTTGTCTAAATTATACTCTTTCAAATTTTAATTTATTTATTTGAATTTTGACTTGACAATAGTCAGTTCAAAAAAGTAAAAAAAAAAAAATTAGTCTCAACTAAAAATATGTGAAAATGTATTAAAACATTCTATAATCTTGTAATTTAAAAAAAATATGTTAAGTGAAAAAAATTAAAAAAATTAGAAAGTCGACACAAAGAAGAAGAATTGAAGAAATATTCTTTTAAATGAAAAGCAATACAAACAAATCAAAATAAGAAATTACATAAATATTTTAGAATAATATTTTTTTTCTACGTATCAACAATAACATATGCTGTAAAATCTTACAAGTGGATAGAAAATTTATTTTTGAAAGATGCCCAACTCAAATATATTAGCTCCAAAAGCAAAAAATACTAGATATAAGAGTAAGGGATAACTCCCAAATTGCACCCTAAAGTTGGCACCATTTCATAAGTTGAAACTTAAACTTTCATAGTGCACAAATAGGACCCTCAACTTGGCAATTCCTGAACAAATAGGCACAGGATGCTGACGT
>JAABOM020000092.1:23625186-23646484 GCA_011800125.2 Solanum clarkiae | reverse complement strand
TTTTTGTAAAAATTATTTAATTTTTTCATTTTTTAAAGAAATGCCACGTGTAAAAAAAGAAGGGTATGACATGTACAGGTTGTGCTTATGTGGACAAATGTGGCATCTCATTATTGGCTGAAAAGGACACGTCAGCGCAAGTCTTCTCACGCGCCATGTCAGCAAATGGGCTGTGCCTATCTGTTCAGGAATTGCCAAGTTGAGAGTCCTATTTGTGCACTATGAAAGTTTAAGTTCCAACTTATAAAATGGTGCCAACTTTAGTGTCCAATTTGGGAATTATCCCTAAGAGTAACTATAGTGGAAAATATTGAAATATACAATACAAATAGCAAAATAAATAACGACAAGTAACAACACAATATATAATAGCATGACTAATTCTACAAACCTACTATATTACAAGGCAAAACATCAACCTATTCCTACTAGCTTTCTACCCTAGTACGCAATATTCATTCATTTTTATCTAAGGTCATGTTCTCAGTGAGATGAAGTTGCACCATATCTTGTCTAATCACCTCTCCAATATTTTTTCGATCTACCTCTATGCCTGTACGTAATCTCTAATTTCAACCTCTTGCACCTCCTAACAAAAACATTAATATTTTTTCTTTCCACATGTCCAAATCAGAGTAATCTATCTGTCAAACACTAAAAAAGCAATTTTCACCTATTTTCCTAGCTTCACTATTTTTTCTAAAAAAAACATTTTTTGTTGAACTACCTAACACTTACCTACAGTAATACTAATTTACTAATTTCTTTTTAATTAAGCCAACATTAATTATATATACCCATATGGCCATATTAATGGTAGTACAAATTTCTAGAATTTAAAAAATTTCCTCCATTTTCTCTCTTTAGCCTTCAATTCGCCTAGTATCGGCAGATTTCTCCAAGGATTCAGCGCACAAAACTCAGCACTGCGTTGAAGCTTCGCGGAATTCTCCATTTCTCGGATCTCAGCAAAAATGCGGAGGTAAATTCACCTAAATTCATACATAAATCTCTTATTTTTCGCAAAAATCTGCAAGTTTTTCGTCTATATGTTGATTTGATCGAATAAAGCTTTGGATCTGATGGTTATGGTGGTTATTCGACAGGCCTGGGTATCGGCAACCGCTGAAGCAGCAATTTGGTGGTGTTAAGGCAATGTTTATAAGGCTATCAGTTGCTGTTATCGTTGTTGTTATTTGTATGTTCCTGCTTATGTCTGCGATGTCCAGTAGTAATAGTAACAGTTCTTCAGCTGAGGTACTGCGTTTTAAGCTGTTTGTGATTAGCTTGGATTGCTTTTGTACTTTTCTTTTACTTGCTTAAGTTTGTTTGAAATGTGGTGATTTAGCTAGAAAAAGTAGTCCTGTTTTGCTGTAGAAATTAGTTTTGTCAGCAATCTGCAGTTTTTTTATTAGAAATGTGGTGATTTAACTAGAAAAAAGGTCTTCTTCACTGTTGAATTAGTTTTGTTAGGAATCTACAGTATTTATTAGAAATGTGGTGATTTAGCTAGAAAACCATTCTATTTGCCGCTGAAATTAGCTTGGTTAGGAATCTGATTTGATTACTTTTATTATATATCTGATTTTAGTAATATTTTCAAATTTTGCGATTTTTATTCTATGTTTTGGTTTTTTGTAGTAAATTCATCTTGACCTTGTTCGACTAGTATGTAATATTTAAAGGCCTTTTAGTGTTTTTATCTATGTAATGTCCTTTCTCTAAATTTATTGTTTCTACATTGAGCATTCTTGTGAAAAATTTGGCTTGCTCTTAGCCACCCTTTTGAATACATTATATCCATCTTATGAAGAGATATTAGTACCGAAGTCTGTAAAAATTAACTCTTCACATTAGCTAGGTCATGTACTGTCATAATTCGTCTATCTTCTTCAAATAAGGATGTATCACTAATTTCACTTATAACCTCAGCAAGATCGTGGTCTCTAGATATTGTCTCTAAGACTATACTATAGTCTCAGTAATCATAATTTAAATTCATAGGCAGTAGAGGAAGGTAGAGAGAAGAAAGGCGGTCTTATTAAATGAGGCTCCTTGATTCATGGCATTGCTGTGCTTGCATAGTCGCAAAGATGAGTCATAAAGGAAAATCACCAGTTTAGACAATGCCTACTCTCATATAGATGATAGCATGCTAATTATAGAGTGAAAGTTTTGTTCACTTTAACATTTGGTACTGTATTGTGGGCACTGCATTGAGAACATGTTACACATGCTGGGTAAGTAGTGAGCTTTCTTCATCACATGCTGTATCACCTAACCCAGTTGGTTTCCATTCTCCCACATCCTCTTGAGGGTTTCACAAACAGCAATCTGTGTTGAAGTTCCTCAATTGACAGCATTGTTGGATATATGCTCCCACGAGGACTGCTGTTATCTGGTGATCTTGCTTAGCTCTATGGGAGAATAAAGCTGGAGGTGGTTGGGCCTCTGTCCATCCCCCTCCTAGAGCTTTTGCATCTGACCTGGGTTCTTTCCTCCATTATGGAAGTGCTAACTCTGCTCGTGTTGGCAATGACAATGGCTAAGAAGGCTAGGAGGAGAGAAGAAAGCTTTGCCATAACAGCAGTTAAAAAGGCTTGTGAACAAAAGAGCTAAATGGTGCTTGTGGCAATGATTGTGGTTGTCTTGAAGTGCATTTATAGCAGAGTCAATGGCAAGCATCGAGTGATAACCGAAGGCTGAGGAAGAAAGTTATGTGGTGTAGTTGAGCATTGAGGTGCCAGCTTTAAAGCCCCCACTTGAATTTACAAGCAAAAGCTGCCAAAAGCACCTAGTTTGGATGCTGACTGTTACTTATCTTTCAAAACTTTCCATAAGCATTTGCATTGTGTAGCAATCTTGGTTGTTTCTGCTTGTGATCACTGTACACTATTCTGTACTTGGTCTGCTGGAGGTCATATACTAATCACTTGATAGGAAGTCACAAAAAGAATCTTATTTTCGGCTAATGAAAATCTCAGCTACAAATTCGGTCGATGATAGTTCATTTCAAATTGTTTACATTTTTCCTCCTGTCCAAAACAGGAAGTTGATAATTGGAAAAATCTCCAATATGCTCATCTCTATAACATAAATGTGCAACACATATAGTATCACATTATACTTAACTACCTAATATAGAATACTTGCATGAGCTGAGCTATTTGTCTTATCACATCTCTACTAGATTTTAGCTATTTTTTGTATATCAATATGTGATCTGTTGGCGATCATGGAATCTGAACCAGCAGTTGACTTTTCATTAGTTGATTATTATGTTCTTTTTTTTCTTATCTGAGCAGATCAATGCAGAGGCACTCTGGGGAACTGCTGCTTCTGATGGTTGGATGGCGTCATCTGCTCCTCGATCAGATTGGCCTCGTATGCAATTTTACCTATCTATGTCCTAGACCAATCCAAAATGAACACAATTATGATATCAAAATCTACGATACTGCATCTTTATGCTAAAATCCCTCTTATCTTTTTTCTCCTTTTGCAGCTCCTCCTAGTGAAAGCAATGGCTATTTACGGGTTCGGTGTAATGGTGGTCTGAACCAACAACGTAGTGCGGTCTGTAACTAATCCTTGTTGTGAGATTTATGAATATCTTTTCATATAATTTACTAAGTAAATCACTCTTACTGCCAATTACTATTTTTTGAATCAAAGAACATCAACTTCTGGAAGTAAATTATAAAGTTAGTCAAACAACATCATCTTTGGGGAGTACAGCTAGATAAGAAGATTTCCTTTCTTATAGGAAGGATGGGGCAAAGAAGCTAGCGAATAAGAAAGTTAGATTCGGATAGGCAGTTTGAATATAAGCTCGTTGACAGAAAAGTCAATAAGAAATGTGATGCTTGAGCAAACAGTTCACATATCAAGGCTTAGTTTTCTAGTCAAGTGGCAGATTAGATGAAAATGTAACATATATAATTGAAATAGGAATGATAAAAATAGTTGAGCTCTATGTGGAAAAAAAAGATGCCTAACAACGATTGGACCAAAGTGGTTGGTGAAGTTGCATCAGCTTTCTTTCTTGTGTTGATCACTTCTCATCGCTAATTTGGGTTGACCATGGCCTAATCTCAGAATTCCAATGAAAATTTTGGTGGTGTAGTTGTATGCTTGGAGCCCTCATAAGCCAAAAGATTGGTGATACCATCCAAGCAAGATTCATGATGTACTATGTGAGGTCAATAAAATATAGTGAAATACTCTAAAACCCAAGTACTATAGAATGATTGCGAGACCAGTAAAATTATATATGAGTGCATTTGGCCTGTTAAGGTTCAACAAATCTACAAGATAAATTTTGTTAAAATGGAGATGTGATATAAGATTGCACAAGATTACAAATGATCAGGTCCAATTGTAGATGAAAATACCAGAATTACAGAATAATACTCTTTTAATGTCTCGATTTTTATGTCATACGTTTCTTGTTAGTCTGTTGTCAAAAGAATGTCATACTTTCTTATATAGAAATAATTTAACTTTGAAAATCATACTTCCGTATATAGAAACAATTTAATTCTGAAATTCCATTTTACCCTTAATAAGTTAAATTATAGCCACACAAAATGTCTATGGCTTATTTTAGACCATAAGTTTCAAGTGTTTTATTTTCTTTGTCAAATTCTGTGGCTAGTCAAACATCACCACATAAATTTGGCAGGGGGAGTATGCCATATGGTTACTTGAAATTGTTTGACCATATATTCTGTACACTTCGTGATGCATTGATCATTTACGGTTTGATGATTAAAGATATGAATGCATTATCTAAAAAGACTTGTAATTTCTCGCAATAAATGCATATTTAGATAAGAACATAACATAATACAAACAAAATTTCTATATAGTTGATACCAACTAATTGGGATTAACACTTGTTCTTCTTCTTGTTGTTGCACTTGTATTGTGTCTGGTGTTTGTTAGTCCTTCCATTTCGGCTAGTTACCTTTTTGTGGAGATACATGAGTCGATTCTACGTCCAAACACCAGGTGCCAGTAGATGTGGTCACCATCATAGACACTCAAAATATTGTGTCTTGAGAGCTGGATGTGAGATTTAGAAAATATCTAGTTTCTGAAAACTCCTAATTTGCCTCGATGACATTTCTTTAGTATTGCAACCGGAGAGTGTGGCTTAATGGTCTATAAAGTGGGAGGAGAACTATGAGTTCCTTTTTGAAGCTGAAGACGAGAACCATGAGATCTCAGGTTCAAATCCCAATAGAGGCAATAACACTAGGTGATTGTTCCTATCTGCTTAAAGCCGTTGGACAAAGTTACTCATTATATGTGGGAGACAACATCTGCCTCGTGGAATATTTGAAGTACGTGCAAGCTGGCCTAGACACCACCGCCATAAAAAACACTTGTTTAGATTGTAACGAAGTGCATCTTAATAAAGCAGAATGGATATAGAGAGTTCATATGTTTAAATTATTAATCTAACTAATTTGGGATTGATTCGTATCTCTTTTTTCGTCCTTGATGTTGCATGTATTCGGCATAACAAATGCTTGTGACTTTATAGATCTGTAATGCAGTTCTTGCTGCACGAATTATGAATGCTACACTGGTGTTACCTGAATTGGATGCAAATTCCTTCTGGCATGACGATAGGTACTTATTTCCTCGAATTCCCTAATTCTTCTACAATGTAAAACATGTATCACGATTGACATTGTTATTTGAGTATATTGCTTAAACCTGTGCACTGTAATGACGTTAATTCTACGTTTGTTCTCAACGACATGCGTGGTATTATTCTAAATCTGTCATTAATGGAGTATACTAGGCTGGCTGATAATAAAAAAGGTAGAAAGCAGTTTCTTGGATACTCTTCAAATAGTCACCTTAATGGCATGTAAGAAAATTGTTTTGAGCGTGATATTTGTGCTTCATCTATTTATTTATTTATTTACTTCTATTCTTGAAATTTTAACCATTTCAAGAATTTTTTAAATTGAAAAAAAGAGGTCATGCACCGAGTAGTTGGCGTATTTTCTCTGATAGAGTTGACCTTTACAAATTCAAGGACATTGAGGAGTTAAAGACAGTTTGAAATTCAGCCACTGGTCTTGAATCATGGGCATCAAGGCTTTTAGTTTTCTTTACTGCAAATTTTAAAATATATGTTTTGTGTTGCTGATGTTATCACAGGATGTGTTACTGAGTGATTTGATATTTTTATTTCTTGTCCTTCTCTCCAGAAGGTCACTAGGAAGAAGGACTAGACTGGGTAATTCCTAGGGCTTGCTATTCATTTACAATGAAAAGATATCGCGCAAGGGGGAAGCTTCTCTTGAGCATGTATTGATTTTAGACCGTCACTTGAACATTTGTTGGCGTTAGTTTGTTACCATTAACTTGGTCTCCCAAGCTTGCTCTTGATTGATTTATAATTCCACAATTTTTAGTATTTTGAGTTTGCCATTAAATGAGTTATGACATGTAATTTTATTCTATCAATTTTCAGTGGATTTCAAGGTATCTATGATGTTGAACATTTTATCAAGACATTGAAGTATGACGTAAGAATAGTTGAAAGCATTCCTGAAATTCGAAAAAATGGAAAGGTCAAGAAGATAAAAGCAAAGCAGGTATACATTGCTCTAGCAGAGTTTCATCATGTTCTTCTTGGGCTCTGATGGATTTTTGAAGAGAGCATTTCTTTTTTTTAGATTCGACCCCCCAGAGATGCTCCTATCAGTTGGTATACAAC
This sequence comes from Solanum clarkiae, assembly GCA_011800125.2. Classification (NCBI taxonomy): domain Eukaryota; kingdom Viridiplantae; phylum Streptophyta; class Magnoliopsida; order Solanales; family Solanaceae; genus Solanum; species Solanum clarkiae. The sequence goes on along the minus strand of JAABOM020000092.1, from coordinate 23,639,742 downwards.
GGAGGCTCTAAAGACGATGAAGGAACACGGTGCCATTTATCTTACTCCTTTTTCACATAGACTGGCAGAAGAAATCGATTATCCTGAGTACCAGCGCCTGAGATGTAGAGTTAACTATCATGCCCTTCGATTTAAGCCTCATATTATGGAGTTAAGCAACTCAATAGTCAGTAAACTTCGTTCGCAAGGCCACTTTATGACAATACACCTTCGTTTTGAGATGGATATGCTAGCATTTGCTGGGTAAGTTACTATTGTTGTGTGCACCTGTGTACATTAAAGCTCCAGTGGTGCTTTAGTATCCCACTTCTGTCCTTCCTTTGGGTGGTATCCTTATTTTATTTGATTCTATCATAGAACTGGGTCTGTCAAGGGTGGTATCCGACCCTTTTGTTCGAAATTTCTTCGTTTGTACTGAACCGCTTGCAGAATCAAATTGGTGGCCTAAAGGAAAAACACAACAATGTAACAGAAAAAGAGATTGGAAGAGAGAGGAGCAGATTCTTCAATCTCACTCTTGCTCACTTTGTCTTTCTTTTTCCCGTTCCATTTTTGGCCGGGGAAGTTACGAAACAGAAAAAGTTGCTCTATTCCATTGGGTAGCCTTAGCCCTTGAAGTACTTCTAATTGGTGCTAGTTAGTACGGACCACAAGTCCTCCTCTTCTTTTTTTTTTTTGGCATTGGGTTTTATATCTGTTTAATCTTATCTCAATTTTCCCAGGTGCTTTGACATATTTTCTCCTGAGGAGCAAAAGATTTTGAAGAAGTATAGGCAGGAAAATTTTGCAGAAAAGAGACTTGTTTACGATGAAAGAAGGGCGATTGGGAAATGTCCACTAACTCCAGAAGAGGTAATCTTATAGATAATTGTACACAATGTGTGGATATTCTTCAAATTTACTATTTCCATGCTATAAGTTGCTTGATTTAAAGCCATCTTAGAATGGTTAGATATGTATCATTTGGATGAGGTAGAGTTTAAAAATGCTTAGTATAGCTCCAAGATATCAATGGTCTATATCCTATTCAACTATTTCTTTTCCCAGAGTAATTACAAATTTAAGGAAGTGTATCTATGTAAAGGTGAACTTTAGAAGTCATTAAAGAGATTATCCGTTGGAACTTGATATATCTTTTAATATAACCTGCGAAGAACCCCTTTTGGGGACCAACAGGAAGGTGCACAAATACGGCGCTATGAGTGCATAATTCCTTGTGGTTCTTTATGATGATATTTTATTTATCCGAGTCTGAAATATCCTCTCAAGGACTTGAATCAGTTTGTGAAAAATTCTCTACTCAGAATTGCACATCATTAAATCATGAGAATTATCTCAAATACTAAATTGACTACGTAAAAATGGAAGTATTTCAACATCCTCTTGTTTCATGAAGCTCAATTTTAGCTTGATTTATTTATATTTGTGCCAGTTTTAACAGTAAAAATCCTTTCAAACATTTGGGAATCTGATACATTCTTTATGAGTTGTTTGAGTATATACATTAATACTTGTATTACTAACCGATAAAATTGTTATCAGGTAATTGATATTTTCCCTTCTAATCTGCAGGTGGGTCTTATTTTACGTTCAATGGGTTTTGACAACTCTACTAGAATATACCTTGCTGCTGGTGATCTCTTTGGTGGTGAGCGATTCATGAAACCTTTCCGCTCCATGTTCCCCCGCTTGGAGAACCATAGTACAGTGGACACCACAGGTGAGCTGGCGAAGAACACAATGGGCTTGTTAGGTTCTGCTGTGGATTATATGGTCTGTCTTCTCTCTGATATTTTCATGCCAACATATGATGGACCAAGCAATTTCGCAAACAATCTCCTTGGTCACCGGTTATACTATGGTTTTCGCACGACAATCCGACCTGATAGAAAAGCACTGGCTCCTATCTTTATCAATCGTGAAAAGGGTCATACAGCTGGTTTTGAGGAAGCAGTTAGGCGTGCCATGTTAAAAACAAACTTTGGTGGACCTCATAAACGGATTTCACCTGAATCATTTTACACTAATTCTTGGCCAGAGTGCTTTTGTAAAAAATCAGCTGTAAATCCTGCTGATAAATGTCCACCACATGATGTTGTTGATATCTTAGACAGTCAACTGGAGAGTGAAGGAATCAGTGACCTTGAGGCAAGCGGATCAAATTTGACAGCAGCTGTGGATAAATAAATGTTCTGTGTGAAGTTTCTTGGTATAATATTTATGGTTCTTGAAACGATGCAACTGCATGAGGTCAAACGGAAGAAATGAGATGGTTAACGTTATCTACGTGTTGGTTCTACAGGTATCACTTATCTCAGATCATCCTGTCTTAAGCTATTATGCTGGTTTTACTTGAACATTTTTAGTGATTACCTGATAAGTGATAACACTAAATGTAGCTGCCAATGGATAAAAGCAGCTTAGGAGGTTAGATTACAGGAAAAACATGATAACGATTTATGGTGAATATCCTCGATTGGTGTTTGAGTTAATTTTTCAATCTGCGGGAATACAGTGATGTCTTGTATGTAGGAGTAAGGGACTCTAACAGCTTCCTTTCAGCAATTTCAGAGTCATCATTTAATGCGGGAGACGTCGAAAATCTGGGCACTTTATTTTGCTCACTTTTTCAGGTTGTTAATGAGAGTACTGGTTTCACTTTTATTATCTATTGTATAACAATCCCTTCATTAACACTTGCTATATAAATAACTCTTGCATTATAATCCCCATATAACAAGCATAATAATCACTTTTCACATTCTTGAGGAATGTCTTGAAATCTATTGGTATCTTTACAATAATCATAAATAATATTTTTGCTTCTAGTATCTTTATATGATTTTTCTTGATCATGAGTTAGTTTCCAAAATTTCTTAGAATTCCACCATAACTTTGTTGAATTGCACTTCAAACTATAATTATAATTATTAGAAGGACAACCTTCAATCTTGAAGCCTTTGAATTGAGCTGTGAATGGAGAATTAGACCAATTGATTTTTGCATTTCCATTTTCTGTTGCCCAAGTTTCTCCATTCCATATGGAGGCCTCTGATTGCATTCCTTGTGAAGGGTATCCAATTCCTTTATGGGATTTGTTCTTGAAAACCCTAATTGGCTTTTCATCTACAAAAAAACTTTTAAAACTAATAAATCAATCATGTAATATTAACTAGCAAATCAAAACACCATACAATTATCTAGAGGTATAGTGGGATGGTTCAGATTCATTACTAACTTTTAATTAAACAGACACGATATCTAGGATTAAAAAGGAGTCGAATGTGAAAAGTTTTTGAGCAATGATAACCAATAACTAGTAAAGTTACGAGTTTAAGCCTTGAAAACAGCTTTTGACAGAACTGCAAGGTAATGCTGTGTATAATAAACCCTTATGGTCGGACTTTTCTCTGGACCCTACGCATAGCGAGAGCTTTATTATTAGATGATTAAATCAAAGAAGTGGTTGGTTGATCCAACTTTACACAATACACTATGAACGAACTTGCTACACCTAGATTAATTTATTTTTGGCTTTCGACTCTTAGTATGTAGTTATTATCAAAACATTAATAAGAGGTCTGGAGTTTGAGCTGAACTTTTTAAAATGAATTCGAACTAACAGAATCATAAAGCAGATATCGAATACTAAATGAATACGGAGAAGAAAAACGAACTCACACAATATGATGTGAATTCCAGAGGATTGAGTACTCATGGAAATTTGCTGTTGGATCAAACCAAAGTTTAATTCTCTGCTCTCTATCACCAACACCATTTGTAAATACATTTGTTTGCAATGTGTATGGTTTCCCTTTTCTATTACCTAAAAACTCAAAATCCAATTCAGCATGATGACTTGTATGTGAATGTAGCTGCCAAAAGATTACAAGATAATAGAAAAGAATAAACTATTTATAAAATGAAATTAACTTTAAAATCTAAATAAGAATTTTCAAACTACTATTTAATAAACTTAGGCAAACTAAACAACAATAATAACTACTACATCACAAGCAAGATCGACTATATGAATCTTCACTATCCATGTCACTCTATTTGAGCTCGCTTCGATCCAACATTTATTAAAGAAAATAGAAGAACAGTTTATTTAGTACTAGAAGAGAGCAAAATCTTTAATTGACATTACTCATATAGTTCTTTTTCTCATTGTACCTTATTTTTTTCATCAGGATAGTATGAATTTTCGAGAGATAAATATTTATAAAACTTAATGATAAAATATAAATTATTTTAACCCTCAGGAAGTGAAATAAAAAATATATTTATGTCTTCTTACATAAAAGGATGTCACTACTCCAGTTGAATCTTTGTTTGGTAGCTTTATTTTCATTTTGAATGATCCAGAGCCATAACTTTGTTTGGACTGCATTCCACATCCTGCAGATAATTATTTTATTTTTTTTTAAAAAATCATTTGGTATTTAGGATTCTAAAAAAACAAAAATTTCAAATCGAAAAATGAGAGAATAGGAGAAATGTCAAATTATCCTCGTACTATTTGAAATTGGGCAAATTTCCCAACACCATTATGTCAGTTGAATGCTCCATCAAACAAAATAATCATCTAAGGTTGCCCTAATTGAAGATCTCCGGATCTATGCTTATTTTCAACTCCGCAAAATATTTGGTTTGTTTACTACGCTCTTCCTCGTCTCTAGGTGCCTAGATATCCATCATAAGCCTTTTCTCGTTTGAACCTCATCCTATTCTTTTTAAGATCATGTAATTCTACGCTAGTTCTAAGTTGATGAATCTTATTAAAGTCCATGAATGATAAATCATAGATTGTTTGGCTGAGTCGAAAAAATTGGGTGCTTTTATAAAGCTTTGTAACGGCTATCATTTTGTTAGATGGAGTATTCAACCGATGACACATTAGCGATGAGTTGAGATCGATGTCTAGATGTGTTGGAGTGTTTAGTTATCAACTGAGGCTAGTTTATGATGTCTATATATGCAGTGACAGATTCAAAATTTTCATTTAGAGGGTTCAAAGAATAAAAATATAAATACATAAACTAGAGTACAAAGTACAAAATTAGTATTTGTGGTCCAAGTTGGGCAGTCTAGTACCACTGAGTTATCTCTCTTCTTTGATTTTGATGGTTCAAAATTTGTAGATGCACAAAATACCTTATATATATATAATGTATTTTTTTATCGAGGGGTTCGAGTGAACCGATGACACCTACGTAGCTCCACCCCTAAAAGTAGTCATCATTTCATATTTGGGATTTTATGACTCAAAAATTAAAGAGAGAAAAAAGAAAACTACAAAGGAAAAATCACCAGAAAGGTTATTAAGGGAAAGCTGAATTTCTTCTCCATTGTTTAATGACTTGACATTGCTGTTCCCCCAAGAAATTTTGTAATTTTTATCAAATAGTAAAGCTTGACTTTCAAAATATCTACTTAATATTAAAAGAGCACTTAGACTTAATAAATTGAAGCCCATTTAGTAATTTAATAAAATTGCACTAAGATACTAAGGTCTTTTTTTTTTTTCTTTTCTTTTTGTTGGGCTGAATTAATAAGTGAAGAGTTATAATAAAGTGACTTAAATTGAGTAATTAGATCAATGAATATGCATTCAAAGTCATGAGTAACTGTTGACAACATAAAATAGTCTTGTGGGCTGGGGGAAAAGTAACTGATGTGCTTGAACTTTGACAGCTAGTAAAGTTTCGCGTTAAAGTAACTGAACTTTACTCACTTATAAAAACAACAGCAACGTATCCAATGTAACTTCATGAATAATGTTTAGGGGAGGAATGATGCATGCGGACCTTAGCCTGACGTTTATGGGGTTAGAGAGATTGTATAAGATAGATCCTCGACTCAAAAGAAAAGTTCTCAAAACAGGATTTCGAGGAAAAATATGAAAAAAAGGGAAGGAAAATATCAATGAAGGGGAAGCCCGGTGCACTAAAGCTCCCGCTATGCGTAGAGTCTGGAGAAGGGTCTGACCACAAGGGTTCATTGTATATAGCCTTACCTTGCATTTCTGCCAGAGGCTGTTTCCAAGGCTGGAACCCATGATCTCCTGATCACATGACAACAACTTTAACAATTACTCCAAGGCTCTCCGTTAAGGAAAATATCAATGTAAGTAACATAATTGTACTTTCAAAGTTTCATAATGATTAGATTCAATCAATTTAGTTCGTCCAACTACATGTTCTTTGCACAAGTTCAAGGAGAATTGTTCCTTGATGAATATAACTGATCTAACTTTGTAATTTAATTTGCTAACTTTCAACCTTCAGGTCTGAAAGAGAGTCTTGAAGTAATGATAAAGTTGTCTCTATGTGACCACTAGTTCGAGCCATGGGATGCTTTGTGCACCGAGTTTCCCTGTCAGCCATCAGCCTGGACTTTAGATCTTAATTTCTTCTCAAGCTTGGCGCGTTCAACAACTTCTTGGATATGCTGATCATGCTCCCTGAGCAATTGATCCACATCCACTGAGTTTGATCCCACGGGTAACTGGACAAAAACATTGCTCTGCATGAGTTCCAGAGCAGCAACAGGAAAATCACGAAATGTTTCTTTGAGTTGCTGGTTGTAAGGTACTTTCTGCTTCAAAATTGCTGCATTAGACGAATTGTATTTCCGCCAATAGTCATCAGACGGAGATCCACAGAGCTTGAATATCTCATGCAATTGATCAATTTCATTCATACCTTGCAAAATTCCTTTGCCATTAAACAGTTCTCCAAGTACACAACCAATACTCCATAGATCCACTTCGATTCCATAAAAACACGATCCAATTAACAGTTCTGGTGCTCTATAACAGAGAGTCCCAACACGGCTAGTCAATGGGACGCTAGGCTTGGATATCGAAAATGTACACAGGCCAAAGTCTGCAATTTTCAGGATACTGCGATTATCAACTAATATATTCGAAGTGGTTATGTCTCGATGAAGGATACCTTGACTATGGACATGACTAATTCCAGCTAGAAGTTGTTTCATGTAACATTTGATCTGTGATCGGAGAAAATTACACCGGGGATCGATAGAAGTCCTTTGAGATCATGTTCCATATACTCAAAAATAAGATATAAACAGCCAGACATAATACTTGATGTGATGATCAACCCTTCCAATTTGATCACATTTTCATGATTCAGCCTTCGTAAAATGTTGATTTCCTTCGTCACCAATCTGACACTATCAAACTTCAATCGCTTCAGAACAACGATTTTGTTGAGCTCAAGATCACGAGCCTTGTAAACATTACTGCAAGATCCATCACCAACCTTATCAAGCATGTGGAACGATTAAAGTTTTCTTGGAAGCCATCCATTGATGGCTTCAGTGACTGCTTCAACAAGCCAAGCAGGCCATCCTGCTGCAATCTGTTCACCTGCCATAGCATTCGGGACACTTCTGCTGAGACTAGATACATTTTCTTTCTCATGAGCTGACCCAACTTTTGTAGAATCGTTTGAGTTCACATAGTAAATTGACATAACTTCTTTTCCTTAGAGGTCGATGTATTGTGTTTATTATGTTCAACTGAATCAGAAATTCCTACAGAGAGACATCATCAGCTCATGAAGTGGAGAAAATCCTTTGGTTGATGAAGAAGTTGTTCTATAATCAAAAACAAGTTTCTCAAATTGAAAATAGATTCTAGCTACGGGTTCAACATAACTCAGTTGCTTCGATTTTCATTTCATATTTATAAATAATGCAGTAAATTACCTTTTATAGGATTTAGAGCCGATAAACTCAAAATTCTGGATCAGTCTCTTGGGGAGGAGACAAAAGGAAAACCATACATTTAAAGATCATGGATAGTGTCAATGTTAACTCAGAGTTTATAAATATTTGTATACTTTTCTTTTTTGCTAATAAAGAACATACTAATTTCTTTTTTATGCTTTTTTTGATGATTTCAACACACTAAAAAACAAAAAAGGAAAATGCATCTTCATAAAAAATTTAAATACAAGAGAGAGAGCATAGACTAGGCTAACAAAAACTTTAGATATAAAATCATGAAGGATTTTACTAATATTTGTTGACTAACTGTTAATTACTATGACAGGCACTAAACGTATAAACAAATATTTTGAAAAAGATGCTCATTTTTTTATTTGATATGTTATATATAGTCATAATAAAGGAAAGTATACAAACATTATAAATTCTAAGTTGACATTGAGACGATCCATGATCTATAGTTCACGAGAAAGAAAATGTACCTGGAGAGTTGATAACTGAGCCTAGACTCAGCAGAAGTTTCCCGATTGCCAGGGCAGGTGAACAGATTGCAGCAGGATGGCCTGCTTGGCTTGTTGCAGCTGGTACTGAAGTAATCGATGGATGGCTTCTAAGAAAACTCAAATCATTCCACATGCTTGATAAGGTTGCTAACGGAGCTTACAGTAATGTCTACAAGGCTCGTAACCTTGAAAATATCTTACCCAGACTCTACTTGAGGAATTACACTAAGCATATTGTTGTTATTATTAGAACTAACGTTACCTGATAATGAGGAAGAATTATAATAGGTTGACGATCAACGAAAAATAATCAAATTATGAGAAGTCCTCATTAATAGAGTTAGACTAGGCTGAAAATTTACAAAGCCAAATTTTGGAAAATCAAAATGGCAAAAGGAATAAAGCTTATCTGACAAGAAGAGAATTCATCCTATAAACCAATTCAATTTTCATATAAAAAATAATCATATTCTCTTTCTCAAAGAGTAAATTCTAACATATGTAACAGAAATCGGTGTTGATACTGGAGATAGTAATACTCACCCTCCCCTCCCTTTCCTTCTGTGTGTGTATGTATGCTCAAATACTATCACAAATTAAAAAATATCAAGTTTCTTCGTAGAATAAAATGTATGCCTCAGAGTGAAGAACTTCCTCCAACGAGACCTCACGAACATGAGCATCACTTGCATAATACCATGCAAAATCTTTCGTGTTCTTGTCTTTCCCTGTGACTTTGGGACCTACTCTTACATATGCAACATAATGACCTCCCCTCATCGTCCCTGAATGTACCACTACACCAATAAGCTGGTATTTGTATGTCTCCTTCTGCAGGCACCTGCAAAGCCATCAAGTAATCATCAGGCCATTTCAGCAGGGATATTTTTACAGGATACACAGAAGTCAATAGTATCTCTAAAATTGACAAAAGTCCAGAAATAATTAAATGCCCAAAATGAAAGAGAATCAACAAACCTGGAGTCAACATATGGTTTGAGATCAATCGTATCTCTAAAATTGACATGGCAACTCAGCTTACTCAAGCGCCCCCGAGCATCTTGACTGAACCTCTTTAGATGAATAGACAAAATAGGAGGGACTTCATCAATTCGGATCTGTTTAGTTGCATCTCTCTCAACTCTAACTCTTTTAAAGTCTGTTTCCTCATTCTCACTTTCTTCAGATTCAGATTTAGCAGAAATCAGCGGATCTTCCAGCAATTGAACTTTATTATTCTGATAGTTTCTATTCACTTGCTTACGAGCTTCACCCTGATTTTCCTGTGTGCCGTTTTCCGATAGCGAAGACACTGATTCTCGCTCAGCTCGTGGGCTGCTCCCGTTTGGGGACAATAAATTGTCATCAGAAGTTTCTAATGCATCTTTGTCTGTACTTCCATTATGAGTTCTCAGTCCAGTCCAAGGAGATGTTCCTGAAGAAGACATGCCATTTGGATTTTTGTCCGCATGTCCATTCACCATGCTATGTGATCTAGGCTTTGTCAATTTATTCTTAGATCTCATCCTCGTTTCTTTTAGAACTTTTGTGCAATTTTCACATTGCCAAGCATGTTCACTTTTGCAAAGAAGCTCGGGTTTTGTAAAATAAACCAAACAACTCTCCACTGATACTGGAGCATCAGAATTATCAACCTCTTCCGGATCAGACTCGCTGATGTTTGAAACAGTTAAACTAGCTTCTCTGAGTCCATTGGCCTGAGAAACAGCAGAGTTGCACAAAAGCTGTTCAGAAGGTCGTGCATCAGACTCAGGTTCATTAAATAGATCTCCGCCACCTTCCAAGTCCAATGAATCTTGTTCCCAGCCAACAGCAGATGAGGACACTTCACCACCTTCTTTTAACATGTTGTCAGTAGTTGAGGTCACTTCTTTGTAAGGAAGTAACAGAATTTCTGACTCTTGAAGTTGTAACGGGGCTTCATCTTCCGATATCCTCGTATATGAATCTGTTCCAAGATTTGAATCCACGGAGTAGATCTGACTGCAGAATGCTGAGGTATGCTCAACATTTGTGACATCAGTCTTTCCAGAGTCTTTAATCAGTAACTTTTTACTGAATTCAGAAGCTATATCACAGTCGGGTGATTTGGATTGTCCTTGGTCATCCAAACACATCAAATCATTAGGAGAACAACTGTTGTCTGTACATGTCAACTTCATCCCTGTATCAGCATCCAGATTATTTTGCAAAGGGTCAACAGGTCGAACAGATTCAGTTTCAGATCCCTGATTAGTCAGAATGTGATCAACTTGTGAATCTGTGTCATCACTATTTGGCAGTGTATCCGGATCAAGAAATTCTAACCATGTTGAATCATCCACCGTAGCCAACTGCCTAGTCACACCCTCACAACTTTTCTCACTATGGGATTTCAGACAGGAGCATGAGTCTTGTGAAGTAAAACCCATATTATCAGCCATAACAACAGCCTCAATGGATTCTAGCGATGCATCAGAAGGAGTTATCATTCCTTCAGTGAAAGGTACACTAGGATGCACATGGCGGAGAGATTTCTCTCCATTTCCTTGAGCATTAAGAGAAGCTGCATCTCTGTTATCTTTAGGAAGAACTTTTCCACTTCTCTTTGGAGGTTTTGATATTTTGGTATGGGAGACTGATTTAGATCCTTTAGATGGAGATTTTTTAGTTGGAACAGGCAGTGAGAGATCCAAGAAAGGCTCATAGACCACTGAAGTGTGCCTACACTCAAGACAGGTAATAGTGCTAGAGAGTCGGCCACCAAAGATGTCATCGACAAAAGTTGGACATGAACTCAGAGATTTACCGCTATCCTGAGAAGATTTGTTATGCTTTCTGCTGGTCAATTCCTCAGAACACAGACGATCAAGTAAACAACGAAGCAATTCATGACTGTCCTGCTGTTGGTATCCTCGAAACTGTGGAGCTTTAGCACATATTGAACCAAAAAAAGATTTTGGATTCACAGATTTTTTCAACACAGCCTCATTGCTTGTCTCAGTAAAGAGCTTCTTCAGAGCAGCGGTAAGAGGACCAGCAAAACCATCAAAACTAAGGAAGTAATCCCGTAGCCTACTCATTGCCAGTAGATTCTGCATTATTGAATTGAAAAAACATGTGTTCCCTAAATTAATCAATCCCCTAATGACATAACCACCTTTTCCGTCAGCAACTATAGAAGCAGAAGCTTCTAATTTAATTCCGCTAGTGACACTCCCACTCCCAAACCAAACAGCCTCCACATCAGTAGTAGGCCCTTCAGACGGACGCCTTTTAATCATCTTTGCAATGTCCTCAAGTACATCTTTTTGTTCACTGCTATCCTCTACTTTCTTAGCATGAAGTAGTGTATTGCACAGAAAACACCAACACAGTTGAGGATTTTCGAACTGTACAGCGAGGGGGTGATGGTATTGTCTTGCATGCCGAGCAGCATGCCTCTGAGGTGTATCAGGCAACCCAACCCCTCCGCACGAGAAATGGCCGCAAACTAAGCAGACCCAAATGGCTTTACACTTCTGCTTGGAATCTGCACCTCCCTTCTTTTTTCCATGTTTACCTTTTGTCCTACTAGCTCGTTTATCAGCTACTCCTTCCCTGCAATCCTCGCACCTAACTGGTTCCAAAGACTCAAGTTTAGCGGAGACTTTGTCCACATCAATGACCTTATCAACATGTGCACATCCTTTTCTATCATTCACAACAACAACTGCGTCATCAGGAGTATCAATATTCAGACTGCTCTTTTCATCAACAGTATTTGCAGATGCAACGAGATTCCGCGTCTCTTTGACACCACTTCTAGCCTTTTTCTTAGCCTTTTTCCCCATTATTCCCTTAAAAAGACCACAAAAGTCAAAATGGATTTAACTTGCATACACTGAAGGTGCAAATAATTTTTACACTATTCTGTAATTTAACTGGTTATAGTAGGCTAGCTAGAACATTTTACAGGCTACCAATCTGCAACTACCACAGACATTTACTTCTTGATTAGCTTTTACAATGATCAGATTGCATAAGTATTTTAGAGATCAGAAATGTACATAAAAGTTAAGCTCAATACAAATACAATTAACAGAACACCCTATACAGGGGCGGATGCAGGGATTCCTGGAAAGCTAGTGATTTTTGCGCTGAAAACCATATTTATATTGGATAGTGCGGCTTGGGACTTCCATGTTGGAGGTCTCAAGTTCGAAATCCCTTGCCAGCGCAAGCAAGGGTTTGCCTTCTGGGTCAAGCTCGTTGCACCGGACTTGCAGGTTACCTCTCCCGTGTGATTTGCGAGCTATTGCATAGGAGTGGGGGTTTCCAGTGCGCACCCAAAGGGTAGCGGCTGTGGGTTCCCCTTGTCATAAAAAAGTTTTGGATAAATCATCAAATATACAAGAAATATTTGTTGGGAACCCCACTGGTAGAAACTGAAGCTGCTAAAGATAAGGTGTCCCTCCTAATTTGGCTTCAAAACTCCTAAGACACTAAATACTAATTTCCTTTTTTTAAAATCGAAATTGTTGGGAACCCATAAACTTCAATTTTCAGATCCACTTTCTGATTCTATATATAACTAACTAGCCAAGTTGACATACACAACAATAACAATATATCCAGTGTAATACCACAAGTGAAGTCAGGATGTAAACAGACCTTATCCCTACACCCTCGACTCAAAAAAAGTGTATGTACACAGACCTTATCCCTACGCCCTCGACTCAAAAGAAGTATTACCAAAGTAGGATTGTAAGAAAAATAACACATCAAAATAGCAAGATACAATAGAAGTGCATAACACCACATAGTAAAACACATTGAATAATAAGAAACAATCAAGGCTTGAATTCATACTGCACTATATATAACTGGAACACACAGAAGTTCTAATTAACACAGTAAACAGCAATAACAACAAAAAGATCAAATCTTTGATATATGGAAACCTAAATAAAAGCATAAATAGAACAAATATCATTCATTTCAATCTTTACATCCATAGATTGTTGTACAGGTTTTGGAGATACAAAGTTAAAGAAGAGGGATTTTTCAGAGATTTACCAGAAACAATATGGAGAAAAAAAAAAGCAGAGATTTTTTCAGTGGATTTTCAAAGAATTTATCAAGTGACTCATCATTGGTTGCGTGGGTGCGTGGGTTGAGCAAATTCAAAAAAAGCAGAGATTTTTTCAGTGGATTTTCAAAGAATTTATCAAGTGACTCATCATTGGTTGCGTGGGTGCGTGGGTGGGGTTGAGCAAATTCAAAAAACTCAATATGGCAAGCCCTCAAGGAGCACTATTTTTTTTATTTTTTAATTTTGGGTTTTAACCCAGTGTTCAATGTCCACGTTATATTTTGATTATATCCAGATTTATGCCACACATGACCCATTTAGAAGTAAGCAATTCCTACCAAGCTTGAACCTGAGGCCTCTCGTTAATAAAGTCCTCACACTACATTCTTCAGTGTTACTATTTTTTTTTTTTTGGTGTGTATCAATTTTTCATATATATTTTTAATAGTAATTATATTATATTAGTTCAAATAACGAAATAAAATAATTTAGAGACTTACTAAAACTCATAACTAAATATACATAAAGTAAAATCTCAATTTTATACGAAGCAATAGCTAATTTTATAAGGTAAGTCTTTATTATGTGTCCACTTCTATCGATCTAAATCTATGAATACCTCAATATACTAGGTGCAGTTGTTACCCTATTAATTATGAGATGTTTCTGTTAAAGAGATATATGTTACTGTTTATCATTTGTCCCTTTTTGGCTATGACTTTGTTGATAAAATGACATTGATCTTGATTAAAGTTGAACTGCCGTAATATTCTCGTCCCATTCTTTTGATTTGTCTTATGATTCATATATGCTTGAAGCTATTGAGTTGTCATGTTTGTCTTGAGTTGTTAACGGGATATGCCTGTGCCATACTGAGGAGAGTTAAATGTTGTGGTTAGCGGTCGATGAAACATTTTTTTTTTTTTTGAAAAAGAACCACAGGATCGCGTTTGAGTTTAAGAGTCATGTTTCAATGCCCCACTGAAAACTTTGTTGTGACTGTGTTCTACTTGAAAGCTTCTTCATATGACTTAAGGGTGTTTCGAACGCTAGTATACTAACAAAATACCACTGGGCTGGTTTGCTCTTGTTTGCTGAAAGGTGTACTACTACAAATTACAGATACGTTAATGATATAGTTTGTTACAATTGATATCCTCTCATTGATAGTTTAAATCTTTCAGTTACATTTCTGCTTGAGCTTAATTTGGTCTGTTTTAT
>JAABOM020000092.1:23593948-23625086 GCA_011800125.2 Solanum clarkiae | reverse complement strand
CCCCAACATTGCCCTTCCATTCAAGAATTGCCTCATTTGGAAAGTGGAAGTATACTTTCTTAGTTCGGCAATCCACCCTCTCTTCTTTTCAAGCTCCACTTACGAGATTATACAAGATATTTTGTTATTATTGAAGCATAGGATGCATCATCTAACATTATTATTACAAGTAAATAAGAAAAAAAAAAAACATTTAAAATCCCACATAGATTAAATAAGGATTCAAACTCTCTACCAACAATTTTTGTTACATTCTTGAACGTGGATCTTTCATTCCTCTTGTAAATAAATAGACTAATTAAGTGCCATAATTAACCTAATTAATTAACTATAGCACTTTGACGGGTTGCTTCTTAATCCAACCATCATTATCAATAAATGATAGGCTTGTTAATTTTTGCAATTCTCGTTTGCTCAATTTGGTTGTCCATGTCACTCTTTTTGTAGTGTTTGATCCAATTCCTTTGCAATTTTCCTCAGAAAATGTCAATTGTTTCCTATATATCATAAACAAGTGACAATAATGGTTAAACAATAATGATGAAATATATATATATATAATTGTTAATAAGAAAGCTAAAAAATTGTTAAATGTATTAAACTCTTGTTATGCATAGGAATCCGCAAAGGCAGATCATATTAGGTTTATTTTGTGCTCAAATTGAAAAAAGTATACTGAAAAGAGTTTTACTCTCTGTATAAGATACAACCTAAGTTCTACATATATAATGTAAAAAGAATTTAAGTAATTTTGTTATATTATACATAAATCTTTATAAATTAGTTATATGGTAAAACGTTAATAAAAACTTTAGTATCAAAGGATGTAATGGAATGATAAAGGCTCGTCCATATTTATCGGGAGGTCTTGTGATTTAGCCCAATGTATGAGTCCTATATGATAAGGAGGAGCTAAACTACATAAATAACATATACTGATCATTTTTCGGCCTTATTTGTTGAAAAATAACCCGAGTTATGAAATTTTAAATTCTATAAGTGAAATTTGATGGCAATACTGGTGAAATTTGGAATTTCATGACAATGTCTATTTCAATTAAAATGACTAATAAGTTTGTGAATTTTATCCTCCTAAAAATCCTTTTACTACACAAATCATACTAGTGAATTCTGAGTGTCGAATCAAGTCAACTTCAAGCATTGGATGGTCATTAAACAAAAAATAAAATTTATAGATAACATAAAAACATCTTTTCAGTCAATGTATATAACTTATATATAAGAAGGGATCAGAACTTACTCTCGTCCAACAAAATTCCAAGCGTCCCAACCGAGCGAAGTAACGATGTTTGACATGGAACAATCATAGAAAATTACCCTAGCATAATCCCTCCATGGCCTCCCTAAGAAAGTAAGTCCAGTTCCAGAAACTCCACAATCTTTGAATACAAATCCACTTTGATCATTTGGACTTGTTCTTCCTTGTGCTGTAATAAATCCTATTATTCCATCTAAATTTCCTGCATTTACTACTAAGCTACATCTCTGCATTTATAAAACAAACAAATAAATTATTTTAAAAAAACACACTAGGTCGACACTCGATAGCAGAGTTATTCAGATGGTCAACATTCTTTATCTTCAGTTCTGTCGTTATGAGTTTGAATTATCAAAGGAACAAAAAGGATAGACGCTCCTAGGAAGGGGTAAAAGTAAAACTAGTGCTACTTATAGGTCTGAATCATTCATTTATCTAGTTTACAACATGTATAGATAGTGTATACATTTTATACCAAATATACACACACACACTATACATATGATATACATGCATATACACAATAGTGTAAAAAAAACTTGGGTAAATACATTATCATACAACGTCTACTATTATAATTAGTGTAACTAATAAAACAAAATTAAAAGAACTTACGCAGTGAAATCCCACAAGTGGGATCCACGAAAGATAAAATGCACGCAGACCTTACCACTGCCTCATAGAGATAGAGAGGTTGTTTCCGATTTAATAAAACAAAATAATACAAAGAATTCACCTCATAAATAGATTGGCCATCACCAAAGATGAAATCAACAGCTCCAATAATAGTGCAACGTTTGAAATAATGTCTTCCTTGTACATCCCACAATGTATCTTGTACTCCAATAAATCCACATCTATAAAATGTTGATTTATCCCCAGAAATCATAGCTGCCACTGCTTGCATCATAGCAGTATTCTTTCTTGGAGGAATGTTATGAGAATTCTGAATAAAAATAACAAACATAAAGTTTGTCAAACAAAAAATTTAACCGCATAAAAGTGTATGACATAGTAGTCAATGAAGTGAATCGAGAACATGTCTCAGGTTCAATTCTTGGACGAAATAAGAACACTAGATGACTTTTTCTATCTGTCCAAATCTCGGTGGACGGAGTTATCTCATATGGGATCAATGTATGACATAGTGGTCAATGAAGTGAATCGAGAACATGTCTCAGGTTCAATTCTTGGACGAAATAAGAACACTAGATGACTTTTTTTATCTGTCCAAATCTCGGTGGACAGAGTTATCTCATATGGGATCAATGTATGACATAGTGGTCAATGAAGTGAATCGAGAACATGTCTCAGGTTCAATTCTTGGACGAAATAAGAACACTAGATGACCTTTTTAATCTGTCCAAATCTCGGTGGACAGAGTTATCTCATATGGGATCAATGTATGACATAGTGGTCAATAAAGTAAATCGAGGACATGTCTCAAGTCCAAATTCTAGATGAAATAAGGATACTAGATGATCTTTTTTTGTCTGTTCAACCTCAGTAGACAGAGTTATCTGATATGGGATCAATGTACGACATAATGGTCAATGAAGTGAATCAAGAACATGTCTCAGGCTCAATCCTTAGATGAAATAAGAATACTAGATGATCTCCTTTTATCTGTTCAAACTTCGGTGGACAGTGTTATCTGATATCTGATCCCTAATAGTCCATTGAAAACATTTTTGACAATTCAATTTTTAATGAATTCGATTAGATATTCATGTTTTTTTTAGTAGTGTATAATGTTCCAAGAAATTGAATAAACTTTGTTGTCTTACTATAAAGGTTATGCTTTTAACAACTGTGTAATCAGCTTCAGAGATGAAAGTAGCATCAGTAGCAATAGATTCATGGCCATCCCATGTCACATTTGTTTTTCTTTTTCCTTCTCCTTTGAGATAGATATATGGCTTTTCTCTAGGGATTTTCACTTGTCCCCTACATAAAATTTCAAAATTCAATTAGTCAACAATTTTTAAATACTATAACAATAATAATTATATTATCAATTTTAGACAAATTAAAGTCGACTATATGAATCTTATGTATAAGATTAATGTTGACCTTATATTTATTTAAAGTCTCAATATAATTAAAACTTTTCTCTAGTTAGGGTTAGAAACTCACGTAAATAAGATACAACCACAATAATGGGCTGTGAAGCTAGAGGGGCGAAAAGGAGTTTATCTACATCTTTGTAAAAAAAACTAAAGAGAATTCTTGTATGTATGTAT
Organism: Solanum clarkiae; assembly: GCA_011800125.2. Taxonomy (NCBI): domain Eukaryota; kingdom Viridiplantae; phylum Streptophyta; class Magnoliopsida; order Solanales; family Solanaceae; genus Solanum; species Solanum clarkiae. The sequence continues at coordinate 23,621,564 of JAABOM020000092.1, read as the reverse complement.
TGTAGATGTTGAAGTTCTTCAGTGAAAATTTTGTCTCTGATACTAATAACAATAATTACTTTATCTCACTCTCAAATAAGTTAAGACTGGTGATATAATTCCTACATTATTCATAGGGTTCTAACAAATCTAAAATCAAATGAACAAATCGTTTCTTATAACAACAATAAGATATTCAGTATAATTTTGTAAGTGAAGTTGAGGGACGGTGGTGTGTATGCATCATTGCACCAATTTGCGATGATAGAGAAGTTAATTTCTAATAGACCATCAATTCAAGTAAAGTATTTCAAAAATCAATAAGAAAAAAAAAATACAATAGTAAAAAATTGATAACAACAGCAATAAACAGTACGATAGTCGAAGCAAAAGAAACAACACCACTAATTAAAGATGAAAATTAGTGAGTACCTATATGCTCCAGCTTTGATGTATATACAAATCCAATTTTTGTTATATAGAGGAACAGAATCAATTGCTGATTGAATAGTTGAATAGTTTCCATGGCCAAATTGATCAACATAAATTGTTGGTAAATTTATTTTTTGCTTTCTCTTATGAATTCTTGCATTTTCTTGTTTAGAAAATCCATTCAAGAAGAAAAGAAAAAGAATTGTATAGAAAAATAAACATTGAAAAGAAACCATTTTCACAAGAAAAATATATTATTATTTAAAAAAAAAAAAAAGATGAAGAACAATTAGAAAGACATACTTGGATTTTCATTTCACTCTATTTAAGGAGACATTTATTTATTTATTTGGAAGAAAAACGAAGATGGAAAATATGAGTCTAATAAAGAAATTTAGTCACGGGAAAATCATTCAAATGTTTTGCAAAATCTACTCTAAAATGTTATAAATAATTTTATATTAAGTTGTATTCCTTCCATTTCTTTTTAATTGTCATGTTGTACTTTTTCAAAGTCAATTTGACTAATTTTCAAAGTTGAATTAGATTATGTTAATTTAATATTTAAAATAAAAAATTAGATATGAAAAAACTATACAAAAAATACTATAAGCTGCAATTATTTTCATATTCATATAATTAAAAAATATACATCTTAAAGTATTCATCAAAATTTATTTTATTTGATTAATAAATAAAAAAAACTGTGACAGCCAAAAAAAAAAAAAAGAGGAAGTAATATTTTAACGTTTTACTAAAAAAGTAATTAAAAATTGATGAAGATTTTCTTTTCCTTAATTGATCTTTATCTTTTAAAAAATTTAAATTGGAATTCAGTATGGAAAAGTGAATAGGTAAGGACAAAAACAAATTTAGAAAAAAACGTTTATTTTCCTAGGGAAAAATTGGAAAGTGAATTTTCTTAAAAAGTATATAAAGTATATGTGGATTAAACAAAAGAAAGCAAATTTAAAGGCATATAATGAGCAATTATTTAGAAAGTATGAACGTGAACAATGATTATCAAATATAAATAATAATTGAAAAATCACGAGATAACACAATGTTTTTAAAAATAATTTTCCCTTAATTTTTGTTCACTTTCCATTAAAGTATGTGATATCCATAAAAAAAATAAATATTAAAAAAAAATCTATTTTAAGAAAAGTAATTAGCTTTTTGATTTTATTTCTCTCCTTGTACCATCATTGCTCAAACTTATTTGAATACTAATGATCAGGGATGGACATGATACGATAAATAACGAATACTACATCGAAATTGAAATTTTTGACATAATAATTTGGCTATTACGTTATTTGATATGATTTTTGTTATGCACTTTTGAAAATTAATCAAAAATCATACTATTAAAAACTTTATGAGCAATGCATAAGAAAAATAAAAAAAATTTCTACAAAATTATCTGCAATGAGTCTACTAAGAGTTTCAGTTGGCACGGTGTGCAATTGTCATTTTATGGGTGACAAAAAAAGTTAGACAATTTTCTTAATTTTTCATAGGTGTTAACCATCGAATTTTGAAGGTGTCAGGCTTCGAGCCTATTTTGCAAGTGAAACTTTATGGAACTATCAGTAATGAATTGCTAAGTGTTCCAACAAGCCCTAGGTTTAGGAATATTTTATATGTGACGAAATAAAAATTAGACAATTTTTTCAATTTTTCGTAGGTGTTAGGAGACGTGTTAGGAGACGAATCATGCGTCTCTGGAATTTGGCCTTTCGCCAAGAGCCTCGTTTTGAATGACCTTAAAAGTTTTTCTGGGTGTTACTTCGATACAAATTATAAAAATAGTTACCACGATATGACAAATTTGTAATAATTAACTTGGACAAATTGAAACCAAGAATATGACAATAACACAACAATGTGCTTTACACTTGTTTTCAAGGTACAAACAAGATAGTACCAGGTATAAATATTACTCTAACTCATTCTAAATGTCTCACAAGTGAAGTCTGAGGTGCCGTTGTCAAGGGTAAAGAGGCTATTTTCAATAGGCCCTCAGCCAGCCGAAGAATCTGGTATTTCAAAATATTCGAGAAAATGCTGGCATGAAATTTCGGGTACACAATACATTGTGGCTTGCAATTTTGCACATCATCAAGGATGAAACCAATCTCACCAGATGACGAGAACTACAAGATGACGTATTTCTTCAGCTGCATTATATTTCAACTCGAACAAAATATATCACCAAAACCCGCACAAGTTACACTAAAAGGATCATGAAAAAACTAGCCAGTTCCTCCGTGATTCGAAAGTACACACTAGTGTATCACAAACTGAAGTTTATTGCTAAAGCCCAGATAAGAATGCAAACTACTGGTAGAGACAAAGCCATCTCAATAAAACCATAAAATAAATAACTTCGAAAAGACAGTTAAACAATGTAGTCTGCTCAAATTTCACTAGAAGCAAAAACTGAACCATGCAGTACAGGTAGCATCATTAAAAGACAGATTAAGTTGAAATCTCAATCTCCAGCAAAATTTCACCTTCGATAAAAAACTAGCTTACACTCTAATACTTGATAGGTTCAATAACTGCAAGTTGAGGACCAAGCTTCTCCTCAGCAGCCTTCTCAGCCTTAACCCTGAGTTTGGCCAACTGCTTTCTCCTCTCGTATGCTACCTGGGCTCTCTCCTTTCTCTTGTTCTCAAGCTCCTGTAATAATCATGTTTGAAGAGACAAGTAAGCAACTATCCAAAATATCAAGCCAATGACCGCAGAAACACAGAATACCAATAAAAAATCAAATTAGCAATGCAACTATTTAAGCAGGACACAGTGAAATTGGCAAAGTGACACCTACAACCATCTAAAATTCATGATAACATAGAGAACAAAGAGTAAAACCAGATTGGCGATCAAATAGAAAGAAGAGAAAGCAAGAAATTCACCTTGATAGTGTCATAGTGGTTCCATCCAACCTCTGATGAAAGCTTACCCAAGAGACAGTATTTATGGCCTGCTTGGAGTCTCAATACCCTAAATACGAAAAAGGCCAAATGCGTCAGTTTTAACAACATCGATACTAAAATAAAGTAAGCACCTGAATAGCGTCGCAACTTACTTCAGCGCATCAGGGATGACCATCCTCTTGATTTTGTCATATGGAGGTGGAACACCCTCATAAACCTTCAAGCGGGCAAGAGCAGCTGCTCCACGCTTAGTTTTGTGGGGAATCATCCTAATAAAAAAATACTTAGATCTGATCAGACACCCCAGAGAGCAAAATTTGATATAACCATCCAATAAATCAACCACCAACTAGGATAGTATGAAAACTTAACCATCAGTGAATCCTTCATCAACATGCACAATTAAATGAAAAGGCCTACATCACAAAGTCTCAGAAATTATTCCTTGCAGATGACTAAATTCCCACAAACTCAGTCAAATGGCATCGAAGTGGATGCTATAACTAACCATATTATATGTTAAATGTAAGAAGAATATGCAAACTACCATCAGATACTACTACATTTTTTCCTTACATGCACCACCTACAATCTGCCTCCAGGGAAAAAAGTATAGCATACCCAGGAAAAAAACCATTATTCCACTCTCCAATGAATCCCAAACTACCAGTATGTAGGGCTATTTCCTTTACAATATCATTTATTGTGCTTCCAAGCTCTAGCCCTTTATCCCTCCACCCAGAAACAAAGATGTACATTCGAACATTCTGTCGAGGATGCTGATATAGAATATTGTTATCAGACCAACTGAATCCTATGTATATTAGATTTTCTATGTCATCAAGTATATACACACATATATGTATATATCTCAGTACTAAATCCTATGTTTGTTAAATTTGCTATATCATCAAGTATATACACACATACATGTACATATCTCAGTACTATAGAATAACACAGGTACTACATCCATCAAATCTACAATTACAAAATAAACCTACTTTCACCAAAACAAGCACTTCTTCAAACAAAATCACCAATTGAAACTCAAGCATTTGAATGAATCTCCAAATACCAGTAAATTTCGAGCTCCAAGCAAAGGCACAGTTCATTGCTTCCCCAGAAACAAAGCCGTATATTCCAACATTCTACCCAGAATTCTACTAACAGAAACTGTTACCAGACTAACTACAAACAGCAATATACCCACTGCAATCTCCATAAGGGTAGTGTATACACAGACAATACCCGTACCTCTACCACGGGAGGAGGTAGAGAAACTTTTTTCCATAGACACTCAGCTCACACTCCCCTATTTAATTAATTGTTATTTCATAAAGTATACATAGTATTACACAGGTACTACACTCATCGAATCTACAAATATCTATGAACAATTATTACTGAATCTACAAATCACAAAATAAATCTACTTTCATCAAAATAACAACTTCTTCAAGCAAAATCATGAATTGAAACTGAAAAATGTAAGCAACGAAACTAACCCACGGATGGTCCTCCAGAGAATCTTAGAAGGAGCACGGAAGTGAATAGGTCCATGAGACGGCTTAGTATTCATCCTCTTACGAAGGAACCTAAGATACTTCATTTTCTGACGAACAAGTCCACCAGAAAGACATATCTCTTCACACCTAACGACAACAACTCTCTGTCCATTAAGCAATTCCTTAGCCAAAATCGATGAGAGCCTCCCAAGCATATGGTGGCGAGCATCAACCACTATCCTCCTTGCGGAGACTCCTGAACCGGACACCATTTTTTTTGCTTTTCTCTCTTCGCTTACCTGTGAAGAAGGAAGAAAAAGTGGAGGAAGAGGCTAGGGTTTTTGAGGGTGTGAGATTAGGGTTTCGTTATATCGAGAAGGGAAATTTAATGGGCTAATTGCTTTTGGGCTTTTTGTTTGGGCCCAGTAAAGATAACTACATCTTTTAACAAGTATTTAAAATTAGGAAAAAATACACAAAATAAACATAATTTGAAATTATTTACCTTTAATAGACTCAATCTAAATTATGTACCCTTAATAAATTCATTATCCAAATTATTTACCTTTCTACCCACTTACCCCTTTTTATTTCGCGTGCTGACGTTAGGACAAATATTATGAAATATACTATGGCGGTATATATATACCATAGTGGTATTGTTCATTCCTTTGTGATACTTTGGTGGTATATTGATACCCAATTAGTATATAGAATATTTTTAAGAAATGAATAAAAAGATTATTAAACTCTAAATTAGTAGAAAATATATTCGTTATATACTTTGTCGGTATATTTATACCATATCGGTATCATAGGATTGAGCTTAATCATCTGTGATACCCTGTTAGTATATGTATACCATATTGGTATATCATACAAGTAGATGTTGACGTCATGTTGACGTCAACGCACAAGTTTTAATATTAGGAGGGGCAAAATTTTAATAGTATTGGGGTACAAAATGTAAAGGGGTATATGAATGTAAATAGTTTGATTTATAGGGGTATAAACTTAGTTTTCCCTTAAAATTAAGCCACCTTTCAATAAGAAAATAATAAAGGAGAAATTACTTATACAAAAAAAAAAAAAAAAGTTTACAAAAAAAAGTAGTCCATGTTTTATTTATATAAGAAAATAGCCCATAATCAACGAAACTATACATAACTATACAATATAGTTTGTCAAAGTTATAAAAAAAAATATGCACTACTATACAATGTATATTACTTGTACATGAGCTATACACTAAATATATATTATGATACATAAATATACACTGACTATATATGCTCATACAACGAGGGCTGAATGCTCAAAGTTGTAACAGATAGCCAAAGGTCAGCCGAATGACAACTTTTCATAATTAAAAAAGGTGGGCTATTTTTTGTGTAAATAATTTCTCAGTGGCTTATTTTGGTGTAATTATCCCAATAATAAAATGGCCCTTCATTATAGTACTACACGACAATATATCCAGTGTAATCGTACAAATGACGTTTGGATTGTGAGTGTATGCAGACATCCTTATCCCTACCTTGTAAAGATAGAAATGTTATTTTCGACAGATCCTTTACTATTACTATCTTTCTGTATATACAATCAATGATATACTAACGATTCATATGACTTTGGTATTATACTTTCGATCGATATATAGGTTAAACTTTCTAAAAGTAATTTAAATTTGTCTTTCCTTCATTAATCCCATTCCAACTCACCACATCAATTCATGTTCTTACACCACTATCCAAAATCACACATACCCTCGTCATATGTATCGTCACCACCAACATAGGTGTCGTTGATACAGTATTAGATTATTATTAGTATCTTGTTTGAATTTGATATTATCAATTTTAAATTATAAAGATATGTTTATATATATTTAGATGTTGAAAAAGCAATCTTAATTATTTAATATTCATATCTTAATACACATCTTATTATTCAATCGCATACTCAAATTTATACGTCTTAATCTTCGCAAAAACAAATGTAGCCAAAAGGTTCAAAAGATTTGAGACCTCTCAATCTAGTCTTTCCAAGCCCATAGCTAGTTGTCCTAACTGGGCCTTCCTCTTGTATCTAAAATCCAACCTTATTACAATATAATATACAATACACTATATGCGTTATTTTTCTAATTTCTTTATTATAATTTCTTCTTTGAACTATTTTTTTTAAGTCAATTATCTATTGGATATGATTTTTTTATCTTTAAGGTAGAAGCAAGGTATGTGTATATCGTACCCTCTCAGAACTCCACTTTGTATGACTACACTAAATATGTTATTGTTATTATTTCTTTTGTTATAATTCAACTCCGTTACAAAATATTAGTACGCTGATTTTCAAATTACCATGAAACTATAACAAATTATTGAACTTATCCATTTTTCACATTAGTTTGAGTCAAAATTTTGTTCTGAGTTTGATTACTGATCAATTTATCTCAAAAAGCTACGCATGAATGAGATAGTCTTAAAATATACGTACGAAAAACTATGTACAATGAAGAGGGGTTGATTGACTTTTCACTAGTCGGAAAAATATATTTCATATATGTACTAGGCAGAGCTAGCTACTCTTGTGAAAGGGAGTTGGTTAAAATCAATTAACGGAAAATTTGCATTGTGTAGATAAATCAATCTTTATATATATACTGTACATTGAATTCGTTTGACTTTTTATTTTTTGTTTAATTCATTATATTTTGAATCTTCTTGACGAAAATTATAACTTCACTGATAGAAAAAAACACATTTTTCGTTCGTCAACCATTTTTTGCCAAAACTTAAAATATTTTTTCGAACAAATTGACTATGAAATTAGAAGCATCGTAAAAGCCAAAATGATTCATGTCCTATTTGTCTAAACTTCTCTTAATTTCATCTATTTAATTATATTTTTAATTAAAAAATAAAATAAAAAATGCATGTGTTGTGACCTTTGTGGACACCTCAATATTACTTAGGTCTTTATTTCATTTTATTTTTTGAAATTATTCATGTTTGTTTCAGTAACCAACGACAATTTATAATGAAGGACCATGTAGTCAAGTTTATTTATTTATTTATTTTTTTTGCGTAAACAATTTCTAGCTAGTTTCTATTCATGCATCTAAATTCTAAAATATATTTACCAAAATAAACAAAATGTATAAAAATACAAACCCCACTTGCCCAAACCCATGTGCCATTCATTTCATGCATGCAGGAAAGAAATATAAAAATACCATCAAAGGATGTGGTGCAGTAGATGAGATTGTTCTTCTCTAAATCAGTCGTCTCAGGTTCGAGCTCTAGATATGAAAAGATTCTTGATAGAGAGCGTCCTGAAGGAACCCTATCCGGTGTGAATTCAAAATAGTTGATCTCTAATATGAACAGTAAATACCGAATGGACGATCAAAAAATAATTCAAAAATGACCCCCAAAATATTCATAAAAGAAACTCAAGGTGAATAAGTGATGAATGATATATAGTATGAAAGATCACTATCCCAATTCCTTTTTTTCAAAAAAAATCTTTTTATGATAATCACTATGTTCGGAGAAGGACCTTAAAGTTGTTCTTGTGTGATTTGTAGTCACGAATTTGAGTCGAATAAACAATCATTAATGCAAGTATTATGGTAGAGTGTTTACATTGCCTCTCTAATTGAGACTTTGTTGAATGCAAGATACTATCCTTTTAATCGTTGTGTTGTGCATCTCAACTAATTTTTTAAAATATCAGTTATATACCTATCTTCCACTACTACATATATTACTTAACTATATATATCCCTCAAAAATAGCTCAAATAAATAAGAAATCGTCTATCTTTCTTATATTTACGAAATACAAACTTAAAATTTCATAAGTTTTTTTTTTACTACTAGACCACGACCTTGAATACATTTCTTAGGACAATGGACCTATACCAAGAGTAATGGTTATGGACTTATGGTAGCACTATCTAGTGTCAGTCTAATACTCACAAGATTTAGTCCTGACAAGTCAAACCCTCTCTCTGAAAACAAGGTAAGATTTGTGGGGCTTGTTGACCTTCCCTAAGTCACATAGTATAATTGCCAAATAAATACAATAATCCCTCAATTTCAATTAGTAATAAATACCTATAGTACTATAGGAGAGATAATATCATCAGAGGTCTTATATTCAAATTTTATGGGATATAAAATTGAAATAGATGCACGATAAAAAAAGAGAAGAGATAAGGTCACTATAGCCGGGCATTTTTACTGTGAGATATTATAATTAAGAGAAAGTAGTTCATCCTGTCAACTAATTATATGAGATATTAATTATAATTATTCCTTACATTTTCAAAATTGAATATGTAAAGCGTGAATATTATAATACATGAGTCTAATATTGAGTAAAAAAAAATGGCAATAAGTAACTTTGATTCCTAAAAATAAATTTTGGGTCAAATCTAACCTAAAAAAAAAATAGTTTCGAGTAAGAGATAGAGCTTTAAGGTATCACGTCAATTTGACTTAAATATTTTGGATACGGAGCATAAGTTTATGAATAAAAATTAATTTAAATCGTGATAAATAGTAAATAGGAATTCATAACTTAATTTAAATATATAAAGAGTTTAAAGCTACAAAATTTAAATACTAAATCATGCATAAAACTAAAATCCTAAATCCGCCAGTAATTGCCCACTATATAGAGAATTTCTTATATTAATGTTTTATATATGATCCAAAAGTAACACACCACCTAGCTAGAAAATACAATGAAAAATTTAAATAGTCTTCAACTAATTAATTGATATCATAGGGGGCTATTTCAGCATGAATGAAACTAAATATTTGCTGGATTGAGTTTGCTATGTCATCAGCTGTATACCTAGTTTCACCAGAAATCTGCAAAATAAAAATAGAAATAAGGAAATAATAAGAAGGAAATTTGTATAAGCATGTGAAAAGGTGTTACTTCCTCCGTTTAATTTTACGTGTCTTAGTTTGACTGGACTCAGAATTTAAATCAAAGGATATAAAAGAGACTTTGAAATTTGTGATCGTAAACTAAAAATGTGTATAATGTATCAAAATGCCTTTTGAATTTTGTCGTTTTATATTAAACATGTTAAGTGGAATGTTGAAATTTTGTCATTACGCAAAATGATTTACAGCCACACAAATATCTGACTTGTTTTAGACCACAAGCTTCAAATGTCTTCAAAATTTGCGACGAAGAGGGAGTGTTAGATATAGAAAGTGATATTCTTTTTTTAAACAGACTTAAAAGAAAAGTAAGACATGTAAATTAAAACAGAAAGAATGTTAATAATAAGTAGTACCTTGACATTGAATGAATAGAGAACAGTTTGTTCAATGGTTGTAATATTTGTATGAAGAATATTAAGTTGCATATCTTCTAAAGCAGCAATTGCCTTGATGAGTTGTCCTGGTCTTCTTCTTGATAGAATCTTGATCATTGCATCAAACCCTAAAAGTTTCACTTCAACATCAGCCAAACAAGACTTACTCTCAGCTACTTCTTCTTGAATTCCACCTTCAATATTGTACTCATTTTGAAGAGGAAATAGTAATGGTGATTGATGATGAGGATTTATCGTATTAGGGTTTTGATTAATTGGCATTGGTGGTGGTGGTGGTGTATTTGATGAATCTCCTAATGGTCTTGTTGGAGTATCTCCATAGATTCTTCTTCTCTTTTGTGATTCAAGGCATTGTAAGAGTTGTTCCAATTCCCTAACAAATTCAATTGCTCCACCAATGATAGATGCTTGATCTCCCTACAAGAATATTGTAGACATATATATACATCATATTGAGAGTTGAGACACAATATAATTAAGTAAAATAGAAGTGTGCTAGCTAACAGCTTAATCTTTTAGATGAGATGGCTATTACATACTTCAATAGGTCAAGATTAAACAATTTAAATATACCAGAAATGTGCTTTGCCTGATTTAGATGAGACAATCACACACGTTATCATTATATATAGTAACATAGATGAAAAGTACGTCCTGAGCCGATCCTAACTACCAAACAATAGTAAGAAGAATCAACACGTGCTTGGCTCATGAAAAAGATGTATATCACTAGGTAAAGGATCGAAAGTATGGTTTCACTAATGATTTAACCTACGTCATGAGTTCGATCCTAACTACCACACAATAGAAAAAAGAACTTACATGTGCTTGACCCTTGAAACAGAATCAGATCTATCACGTAGAGGGTCGTTACCACAAAGACATATATCGATCACTAATTAGTAAATGATCAAATTTGTGTTTCTTCTAATGATTTAACCTTTTTATGATGAGATAGTCACAAAGTTCAATAGTATTCGACATAAAAAAAACTTGTAAATTCAAAAATTTGATGAGATATAGTACCCTTTGAACATAAGATCCAGGCATAAGAGACCTCAAGACGCGAAGATGTTCATTCATTTGCTTCCTTCTATTCCTCTCCACAGCAATATGTGTCATTCTTTGGCTCTCTACTTCTTCACTTGTCTTGATTCTTGGCCTTTTTCTCTTATTATTACTCTTTCCTTCTTGACTTCTTTCAACAATATTATTATTTTCACCTTTTTCTTTTCCACCATCTTCTTTTTGTGATACCATTAGGGCTTCTTGAGCATTATCATCATCTTGTACATTCTTCTTTTCGTTCAAAACGGGGAACTTAAGGAAGTACACAGGATCATCAATCCCGACATCTTCCTCCGATACCTTGGTTTGATTTAAGGCCAATTTAGGCCCAAAATCCGCGAATTGCATCACATCCGCGAAGCTCAACTTGTCTAGAGAAGGATTTGAGGGTAAAAATCCTAACGGACTCTGGTTATGTTGTTGTTGTTGTTGAGTTGAATGCGAATTAAGCATGTAATCAACCATTTGATTGTTAGTATTTGATGAGGATTCACCAATTACCACTTGAAAAGATGTAGGCAAAGAATTAGCCTGCAAAAATATTTCATGTGCAAAGTGAAACAACATAACTATATATTGATATGTCATAGGCAAGAGATAGAAGCAATGAAAAATGAAAAAAGCAAACACTTAATAATAATAATAAACACCTATATATATAGATGGTACCTGGAAATTTTCTTCTTTCTCCATTGTCTTGTTATAGTTTTTCTTTTTTCAAAAAAAAAAAAAAATCCTAAAACTTTTGACTATTCACAAATCCATGCAACCTCAAATCTTTGGTGAATTTGATCACTTCTAGGGTCCACCTCTACCTGAAACAAACAAAAATCATGTCAAATATATTTAAGATATTGATGAAATAATTTACTCGTTGCGAATTCAGAATTTAAACATTGAAAATATAATTTCAAATTCTTCACCTGCCTCTGCTATACATATATTATGTTTGAATGAATTCGTAATCGGTCTATTATATAGACAAATCAATTATATATCAATAAAAAAGTAATGAAAAATTTATAGTATGAAAATAGATGTACATAAATATATAAGAAGATTAAAATTTGCAAACGAACCTTATAATTTGGACAATATGAAGATGATAAAACTTAAGTGGGATTTTCCTTACAAAAAAATTGGGACATGAAAGAGTTATATATCTCAAATGAATTATGGACCTTGCAGGGTATCCAGAGCTAGAAGTTGTCTTTGACTTTTGGAGGTGATTTTTGTTTGTACATATATATAAATAAATATAACAAATAATATCTCTCTCTATATATTAAGATTTATAATTTTTAAAAATATATAGACATATAAGAGGAGCCTATATGGATTAATTTCCACCTCACAAATTTACTCATCACTTTTTTCACCTCCACCTAAATATTTAATGGGAATCACAAGCAGAACAACTTTATCACCTCTTTACATGAGGGTTTAATAAATAGTTAAGCTCTGATATGTGATTTTTTTTATATGATTCAAAGAGATTGAAAATTTTGAAAGTTTGAATCTTTTTATTTATTTGGAGATATAGGTTTAATAAAATTCATGCACGTGAGCACTTTAGCAGCCTAGAAGTTGTCAATTGGAAATTAATGTAGATGTTAAAAAGTGTCACTAGGAGTAGAGTCCGTGAGACGAGGAGAAAACTTATTCACATTAGATGTTTACGATATTTATGATAAGAATGGCTAATATAAAACATGTATTGCTTATGTTACTAGTGGCGGAGCCATATAGTAATCAGGGGTTTCTCCGAATTCCATTCGATGAAAAATTACATTATTTTTATCTAATAAAAGTAATGTATTTATGAATAAATAATAGATGTCGAACTTCTTTTGGTTAATTGATGTGTCTACTTTTTAAAATTTTAAACTCTCTTACAAAAAAATTCTGAATCAGTCACCATATGGTACTCATAATTTTTACCTAATCAACATGATTATCTGATATGTATTGATTTTAATTTACATATTTTAAGTAAGGTTAATATAGTTTACTAATTTGTTTGCTTAAAGCGCTCTGTGTTTTTTTTTTTTTTAAAAAAAATTATGGGCATAATTCTTAAGAGCTTGTAATTATCAACAAACTACATAAAATGATCACTAAGCTTTTTTAGTTATCCTCTTTTGTATTGCTTACAAACTCCATACTGAAGAATTTTATGTGCACTCAAAAGATAGTATTTATTGATCGAATTCGTCCCATTTGCTTGTTTATTGTAGTTTGATAGTATTTATTGATCGAATTTGTCCCATTTGATTGTTTATTGTAGTTTATTTATATTGAAAGATAATAATTACATCTTTTGATTTTTTCAAAGATTGATTTTTTTAATAATATTTTAATATTTTGACAATTTCACTCAAAATTAAGGTGGAGAAACAACTTTAGTTTGCTTATTTGAAAACAAGAATATTAAGTCTCTCTTTGTTGTTTTTAAGATAAAATGCATATATGATTGGTTATATATATACTAAGAAGTGGTCTACATATTTGACGTCTACATATTTGATTGTTTTTTCCTCTACATATAGAGTAGATAAATAAAATCTTTTGATTTTTCGTTCTCTACTTCATCTTGTTCAAAAATATTTTGGTAGGAACTTAAGGTAGCTACTGATGGTAATCATCTTTGGAGATCATTACTGATGATGATAATCTTTCTGGTAATACTCATCACACTTTTGTACTCGACAAATAGATCATTTTCAAAGTATTACAGATAGTTACTGATGATGACAATCTCTGATATTACTTAGGATATCATCAGATGCAACATCCAAAATATTTAGTGTACTAGTCAATACTAAACTCCTTTTACAAAATATTTCTTGTTTGTTTTTTTCGTTGACTTTTATTTTTTAAAAGATGTGTCAAGTCAATAAGAGCAAATAACGTGAAATGGATGAAATATTTATTTATGGTGTTACTTTTTATAGATTAATTAATTCGAATATTTTTCTTCATCGGCAAATAAAAATAAATAATTTAGGAAAATTGAGTTTAATATGTATAGGGTAACTATATGTGCTAATTAATTAATTTACGAGAAGTAAAACTTATTATCTAACTTGGAGAAGATTCTTTCAAATCAGTAAAATGTTAGCCATTTATTGCAACACAATACCTTGGTTAGTATTCTCAAAAATCTTGTTAATAGACTATAAGCTTTAAATAGTTTAATTCAAAATTCTAGAATATTCATCTTTGTTATCATTTTGTGTTTGAGATATTTCATCCTATAATAAGAAAAAAAAATTATTAACACATAATATAATTATAATTAGAAAAATAACTTATTTTTTTTGGCGTGTTTAAAAAAGAATAATCCATTTTATTTTTTGACAAAATTTTAATTTCAACTTTTTATGTGATATATTTTATATTTAAAGGACATTTTGATATACTTAACACAATTTTAATTTAGTACTACAAATTAAAATAATATGTTCTCCAAAAAAAGAGTCTTCAAGTCAATAGCAAAACCCTAGCATTCCATGTCTTTAAAGGCGTCTATGAAGAAATCCATTGCAAATACAAGAAAAAACTAATCATTTACTATAGGAAAACAACTGCAATTTTTGCATGTGTCAACAAAAGAAGAAGAAGAAGAAGAAATTAGAGATGGATATTGTTGTTGATTCTCAGGTGAGTAGTTATAATATCAGTTTAATTATATTGTTGTTGGTTCGACTTCTGGCTCGTTTGGTGCAAGGGATAAATGATAATGGATCTTTTTGATATAACTTAGGTATTGCAGTACTGTTATTTATAGAGGTGGCAAAATTAAACCTATTCTGTTCAACTCGCCCAACTTGTTCGAGTTTAGGCGGGTCACTCAACCCATCTCAATCCAACCTTTTTGAAATTGAGTTGATATAGTGACTGAGCCAGAATGTTTACACATGGTTCAAAATTTAAAGAAATAGAAATTCGAATTAGTTGAAGGAGGTTTGACATCTAGTTTATATACATAAACAATGTATTCAACTATATATAAATAATATAATTTTTTATCGAATGAACCCCCAATAAAGGGCTACCTCCGCCCTTGGGTCGATATGCAACCCGAATTGACTCGAAAGAGGTTTTATCAAAATATTTTAAAAAATTATTTGTTTTAATTAGATATGTTATATATAGCCATAATAAAGAAAAATGTATTTTTATTAAGTACTAAAATATTATAAAAGAACAAATAACATAAGTAAAACTTTGTAAAAATTGAAACGTGTTGGATCTTAACTCGCTATATAATCTATTACTCAATCTCTTTTAATCCAAGAAAACTAGATTTGGTTGGGGTCTTGATTTGTCACCCATTATGTCCCATCGAAATGTGACTGAACACTCTTAATTGCCGCTTCTAGTTATTTGTATCCCACATTTATAGTATAATAATAATTCTTTGATAACTTGTTTCCCAAACCAAAGGAGCCCGAAATTTTAGGTGTTTTTAATCCCCCTAGTTTTCTCATTTAATTTTTCTCTTCTTATGGTATACTAAATCCACTTGCATTAGGGATCAATTCTTTATCAAGAGGACTTAATGATGGAGATCTTCAGTTGGTTGCCTGTCCCATCACGTTATCGATTCAAGTGTGTTTCAAAATTTTAGGATATAATATTATCCGATCGTTACTTTATGATGAAGCGATTCGGAGTCATCATTGAGTGATAGTTCAAACATAAAATTATACTCTCAATTATTCAGATATGAAACTCAAAAGTAAGAAAGCAATTTAAAATATGTTTTTTTGATCTTTCATTCTTAAAATTAATGATAAGTAGTATACTGTAATATTTTACTAAATTGTAATGCAAAAAATTGTTTGATAGATGTCAACTTTTTAAGGTTGTATTAATGTTTAAGATTGTCACTAAATTTAATATTTATCTTCTTTATTAACTACCTCATTATCTTTTCATTGATTGCATGGAAGACTTTCTCACCTATAAATAGGGATCGTCTTCCTTTGTTGTGTAATAAAATATAAGATAAGAAAATATAGATTACATAGAAGTTAGTCAAAAAGATATTTCCTATTAGTTGAAACGATATGTTCTTTTTGTAGAGTTTGAGACTTAATTCTTGTCCAGAGTTATTGAGTTGTACTGTGTGATTAAACTATTGTATCCTGGAGGGAACAAGTCAAGAAAATTATGGCTTAGTCGGTTAAAAGTTGTTTTGCTGCATACCTCTAGTGTGAAGAATTTTGTTTTTTTCATTTTACTTTTTAATTGTTATGGATAATTTTCACCTTCAAAGATAAACTTTAAAAACACGAAATGATAATGATTTGCAATCCATGTAAAATATGCATAGATAATTTCACCAAAAACAAATAGAAAAGGGCTTATTCATCATATTTATATATATTCATACACACATATAGTGATAACAAGAAGTTACCAACACCTCTTCTTTAGTAACATAATAAACAAAGAGGCAAATTATTATTTGTACCTATAGTAGTTTTGAGTCATGGTGCATTAACATATATCATCTCTACATCTATTTGGACCACTTGGAACATCATGGAAATTCACCAGATATTGTTGATCACTCGATATTTTGCGAGGATGGTCAATTATTACTGTGAATTTTTTATTCGATGATGATAACAAATTATGATCCGGAAAATCAACAGAATTAGTAGCTGAAATCATCCATGGATTATTTAAGAGTAGACAAAAGAAGAAAAGAGGAAGAAGAATTGATTTTTCCATGATAAAAAGTTGAAATATTAACACCAAATTAACCCTAGGAGATGAATATGATAAGTGATCAAGAAAGTGAAATGTTGTGGGAGCTTGGTGAAAATGTTAATGGGAAAAAGACTCATTTATAGGACAAGAAAATCTATATAGTAAGTATGAATATTACTTGTCAACTTTTCAAAGCAATAAATGTTAATGGATTAAAAATAAAAAGAATTTAGGAGAGATTTATGCGAAATTATTCAACCTTAATTTAATATAGGTGTCAATAGATAACATCATACGAAGTGTTTGTCAAAATATATATCTCGGAAAATCGATTACTATATTGTATATAAAAGATTGATCTCGCTCTTTAAATTAT
Source organism: Solanum clarkiae (assembly GCA_011800125.2). Lineage (NCBI taxonomy): Eukaryota > Viridiplantae > Streptophyta > Magnoliopsida > Solanales > Solanaceae > Solanum > Solanum clarkiae. The sequence goes on along the minus strand of JAABOM020000092.1, from coordinate 23,604,168 downwards.
CCTAAACATTATATTGATATTTGTGCTTTTCAAGACAATACTTTGACTTGAGTTAGGACTCGATAAACTGAATCAACTTAAGATTTTGATTGTTCTTAGCAACAATGACCATTTATTTAAGTTTTTTTTCTTCGATCTAGAAATAAAATATAATAAAGAATTATTATTGTTGTTGTTTTTTATTGTGAATTTTCCTAGATTTAGGGCATTACTATATTAGTAATTGTTTATTTTCTTCCTATATTTCCATGACTTTATGAACGTACTTGTATGAAATATTGAAGACTTTTGAGATGGTATAAAGTCGACAAATTTACCCTTATGCACTTCTTTTTTTCCTTTTGGTTATATTTATATTAAGTATCAAATTTCCAAATATGACATTGGTATAGACTTTTAACAATGCAACAATTAATTTGAGTTAATTAATAACCATAAAATACAAAACCATTTGATCACGCTTGTTCATACATTGTTTAAGTTAAAGACAACTACTTTGCTAGAATACAAAAATAATACTCCCTCTATTCCATTTTAGTCGTCATATTGTGCTTTTCGAAAATTAATTTGACTAATTTTAAAGCTAAATCAGATTAAATTAATTTAATATTTTAAAATGAAAATTTAGATATTCAAAAACTATAAGAAAAATATTATTGATTGCAACCTTTTCAGATCAATATGTTCTTCAAAGTCTACATAGTTTGATTCTAAAAATGAAAACTATGACAAGTATTAATGTATATTTTGATATTCGATACATTCATCATTAATATCAAATAAACTTAATAAAATTGATATTAAATATGTTGGATTAAATTAATTTTGAATGCAAAAATACATGAAATTAATATGGGATATATAAATAGATGAATTTGTGAAATAGATGGACCAAAGAGGAGATACATTGGCTAGATAGAGGAAAATAGGATGTATCCACGAGATAAAATATATAAGTTTTGAAAGTATGTGTGCTAGTTAGGGTTGTTCATGATTATGAAAAAAATCAAATCGAGCTACAATTTGAACCAAACCAATCAAAAATTTTGATATTTGATTTGGTTTAGTTTTAAAATTTTGAAAATCGATACTATTTGGTTTGATTTTAATTTTACTAAAAAAAATACAAAAATAACCAAATCGAATTGAAGAATTATTTATATAGTATTCATAAATAATATATAAATATTTTATTAAATTTTAATTAACTTAAATCATTAATTTTACCATTTATATTGAAAAATTCTCTTGTTAGTATTTTGGTATATAATTTTCTTGTACCCCTCTCTCAGATAGTTATTTGATTGTTGAGCTTGAAATTATTTATTTTTTATAAAGATTGATATTTGGTGTATAATGATTTTAGTATTGCTTAACTAAATTACTTTGTTTGTATATGATAACTCTAGTGCTATTGCTTAATTGAATCCACAGTAGTTTTACGTGGATTGTCATGTATTACGTGTCTGTGTCTATCGAGATGTTCATGCCCTCGAAAAACTTATTACTTTTAAATAAAAAAAAATAACCAAAAAAAAAAGAGACCAAATCGATAATAACCAAATCGATGATTTTTTTCGTCTGACGTGATTTTTAATTTGATTTTATAAATTTAAATACCGATCAAATTGATTTAGTTATGACTACAAGATATTCATAAATCACAAATGAACTATTTCGGATGGAGCCAAAGATTGACTATTTTTTGGCTTTGGAGTATGATGGAATAAAGCAAAATGGCTTTTTAAACTGTCTGCGTTTCTTTCATTTGTGAAGTAGCAGTTAGTCAATGCAACTTTCGACGCTCCTCATGGGTCATCTGGAAATAGTCGCTTTATGTTTTTAAACATAGGGGTTAGACTTCGTACATCCGATCCTCCCTCACCCCGCAATGAGCGGGAGCCTTTTGAGGTACTGGGTATGTTGTTGTTGTACAAATGAACTATTATGTTTCCCATTCTATCCCATGGAACTATCATGTTTCAGTATTAGATGTAATGCTTTGCTTGTGAGGTTCAATATAGGTTGAGTACCTTTTACCTTGTGGGCAATGAAACACTATGGTATCAAGGAATTGTGGATCAACAATCCATAGATAAAATATGTATAAATGATAATTTTACTAGATCAATCAAATTAAAAAAGGGTTTATTTATATATATTTTTTACAAAGGGGAAATAGTGACAACAACATGTCATAAACACCTTTTCTTTAGTATCATAATATATAAGAGATGCAAATTATTTTAGGTAGTAGTTTTAGGTCATGATGCTTTAACATATATTATTTTCACATCTATTTTGACCAGGATTTGCACCACTTGGAACCTCATGAGCATTCACCATATATTGTTGACCACTCGATATTTTATAAGGATGATTAATTATGATTGGAAATTTTTCACCTGACGATGATAATGAATCATGACCCAAAAAATCGACAGATCGAGTAGCTAAAATCATCCATGGATAATTCAAGAGTAGTCCAAGGAAGAAAAGAGGAAGAAGAGTTTGCGATTTGGTGAAAATGGTTGATTTTCCCATGATAGAAGTTGAATAATTAATAAAAAAAATTCAAAAAAAGAAAAAAAAAACTCTAGGGATGAAGATTAGTGAACAATATTAGCGGATAAAGACTCAAATTTATAGGATAAGATAATCAATTTAGTTAGTTAGACAAGTAACTTAACTTGTCATGTTTTCAAAGCAATAAATGTTGTGAATATGAAGAGCAGCAAAATTTAGTAATTTAGGAGAAAAGAAAAAGCAAGGTATTTGTCTTTTATATACATGTATTTATCATTTAATCGTAGTTGAGTAATATGTATTTTCAGTTTATCTTAAATAATATACATATTTATCTTTAAATTACTTGATTTGATGCAAATATTGATCAGTTGGGTAAAGTATATCACATGTATATCTATGTATCATGTCTCCATGAATTGTTGTGTATGATATATTGATACATGCGTGGTATACATTAATATAAGAAGTATTGTGATTTTTTGAATATCTAAATTGTAATTTTGCAAATATTAAATTAATCCCATTTTTTTTATTTTCTACTTTTCCCTTCAATTTGTAATGCACCCATTGTGAGTGGTAATCTATCCAATTTAGCCTTTTTTTAAAAAAAAAAAAAAACTCTTAAGAAAATATTTATATCTAATTTAACAATTAATATAGGATGGATTAGAGTGTTTGATAACTTCCTTAATTTTAGGGTATTATTTTATCTTACCATATTAGTTAATTGTTTATCTTTTTCCCTAATCCCTACCTTTCCATGACTTTAATTAAGGATCAAAAGTCAACAAATTAACCTTTTTCTCCTTTTGCATATATTTATATTAGTATCAAATTTCCAAATATGACATTGAGTATGGACTTTTAGGAATAACCAACAATTAATTTTGAGTTAATTAAAAATCATAAAATCCAAAACCATTTGATCACGGTTGTTTAATAGTTAAAGTTTACTTTTGTAAGTATTCTCTTCTTACACGTCTTCATTGACATATCTGCTTCAACAAGAAAATTTTTATATATAAAAAAATATATATTTTATTTTAATTTAACTAATAATATAATTTTATTAAAATTATGGGATCCACTTTAGCTATGACTTTTAGTTTTTAATTTATATTCTTTGATTATAATTTTATTAATTTGAATATTATTGATAATATTTATGTATATTTTATAACTGTATGAGCAAAAAATCAATGATCAATATCCATTCAATTTGATCGAGATTTACTGTTTTTCTTGTATTTAATTTAATCTAATTTTTTCACTGCCTCTATCTTGGATGACAATAAAAATACAGTTGTAGATTTTAAGAACATAAATATAAGATATGTTAGAAAAATTAACGCAGCAAGAACAACAGATCTACTTCTGTTTTCATTAGAAATTCGAATTGTTGTCCACAAATTAAATACCTTCAAATAGGGTAGTGGTCGAACAATAATTATTAGTTATTATTTTAATTGTACCACCTTTAATCTTAAAATCAGATATATTCATAACTCACAAATAAGATTGGATCGAGTCATTTCAGATGTACTACCCATAAATCATAATCCCAAAAATCTTATAAAATATACATAGATTTTACTTTTACAAAATATAAATATTATTTTTGGTCAAACACATCTCTAGCCCATTAAACTTCGCCTCAAATGTCATTTTGGCACTCCAACTCAACTTTATTGCATTTTAACCCTTCAACTCTAGTTTTTGTATTTCATTTTGACACTTCTATCCAAGGAATCAACAAAATGAGGGAGACTGCACTTCACATGCCAAGACATGGCATAAAAGACAACTGAACATACATACACAATCCTCTAACTTGACTTTATTTTTATTTTGACATTTTATCTTGCTTTTATTCTATTTTAACCTTTCAACTTTATTTAAAATTGAAAAGATAAAATATAACAAAGGCAAGATAAAACGTCAAAATAAAAAATAAAGTCAAATTAGAGGGATTGTGTATGTATTTTTAATTGCTTTTTATGTCATATCTTGGCATGTGAAGTATAATATCCCCATTTTGTTGATTGCAGTGTCAAGATAGAATATAAAAAATAGAGTTAAGAGGTTAAAAATAAAACAAGATTGAGTTGCAGTGCCAAAATTATACTTTTCTTCTTTTTAATTTTAATAGTCTTTTTTTAAAATTTTTTTTAACAGAATTTTAATACTTTTCTTCTTTTTAGAATATTTTAATTTACGAAAAAAATTTTTCACATAAATAATTTCTTTATTTCATTTGTTTAATTCGTTATTATTAATCTGTTGTTCTTATCTATAGTAATTTTTCTCTATTAAGTTTTTTTTTTTAGTTCATTGGCAAATCATTTAGTCAAAACCACTTTATTTGGTCATTATATTTATTATATTTTATTTTATTGTCGTTAAAGTTCCATTAAAAATTTAATTGTTAGTCTGAGATACTGTTTTTTAACAATAAATAATTCAATTAATTGTTCATTTTTGCATATGTCATTAATCTTGTGACGTCCATGAGGGCGTCACAAAGGAAGGTGTGCTGATAAAGACTGAAAACCTAAAATTACTAAATTAAGAATTTTTATGAAAAAAAGTGGACTCTTCTAAGAAATTTATTTATTATTAGTATGTCAACGTCATATTTTTTTTTTATAAAAATAATTTCTATTTAAACTTATTGTTTCACGTTTAATAAGAATGGCTTACTATTTTTAGTCTATTTAAAAAAAGATTGAATTTTTCTACAACACTTTAATTTTAGTTTTTTGACATGACATATTTAATGCAATAAGATCAAAGATCATCGTTATATATTTGACTTGACATTACTATATGAATATACAATTAAAAATTTTTTTTTTACTAAATTTCATGTCAAGTCAAACTTGATCATTCTTTTTAGGACAAGAAGAGTCATATCTAGGATTTATCCTTGATAATAAGTTAACTTAATTTTTTCTTTCTTAAACCTACGGTTAGACACTAACACATAACTTGGGACAAAAAATTGATCTAGTGGTCTTAAATTTAGAGATTTGTAGAATGTACTAAAATGTCATTTGATTTTGTGATTTTAAATATGTTACGAGAAAGTTAAAACTAAATAGTTACTGAAAGAGAACAATGATATTCTTTGGTGAATGAAACTAAGAAAGAAAGTAAAACATACATGAAATAAGGAATATATGGATTTGGACAATCCTCGCTAGCTAGTCGCTTCATGAGCTATGTTAAATTAGGCTAGATTCCCATATATTTATATGGTATTAGACCTAGGTTCTCCGACTTGAACTTTCGATCCATGCTCCAGTTGGGCTTGGGATGGGTTAAGATCTCACATTGGTTAGAGAACAGATTGATAGTTTACTTATATAGATATGAACAATCCCTAGTATAAATCAACTTTTGGATTTGAATTAGGCTCATATATCATATCTTGACATGATATTAGAGTCAGATTCATTTTCATTTGGGCCTCCGCTCTGCATTAATTGGTTAAAGTCCCACATCGATTAGAAAATGAGTTGATGATATGGTTATATGAACTTAAGTAATCCTCTCCTCATACGCTGATTTTTTAAATCGAATTAAGCCAAATACCATATTATTTCACAATTGTTTGGCCTAGATCACAAATAATTAACTCTATTTAAAAAGTATATATAAAAATACCACTTAAAACTTATCAAAACATAAAAGATCTTTTTTCTTTTTAGTTTGGAGTTATGTGTATCCGCTCCCAGCAAAATAAAATTATTCCTAAAAATTTAAATTCAAAATCCCTAATTAAAAATGAACCAAAAAGCTATTTTTAATTTCCATCATTATTGTTGAGTGGTATTATTTTTTCCTTAGTTGGAGCATTTTGTCTTTTTGTTCATTTTAAAAATTTAATTCACACATGTCTCCAACTATATACTAAGATAATGTGTTCGTATATGTAGTGCTATTTAACACTAATAATAAAATAATAATTAATTTATATTTTAAAAAGTATGTTCACATATTGATTGTGTCACTATGTAATTATTAGTTTGTTAACTAATTAATAACGTGGTCTCTTTATTTTAATTATAGAGCAACACAAATGTGTCAAGATTATTATTAATTACTTATTCATTTATTTATTAATTCTTCCTTAGATTGATTTTAATTTGTTTTAATCCTTGTCTGATGTAGGTGACTTCATAGTTTAACATTAGAATTATTTTTTAATTGAAATGTTTTAATTTCTTATGTAGTGGGTTATAGTGTTTAAAACATGTTATTAATTAAACTCCTAGAGTATGCTTTTCAGATATTATTTTTAATATTTTTTTTTATGTTTGATTAAACGTTTAGTAAAGTATTTTTTTTTTAGAAAAAATAAATTATTTAACAATAAGAAAGAATAATTTTTCTAGTGAAAATAGAAAAATAAGTTTGCGTTTCACATTGCTTCCTTACTCTTTAACAAGCCTTCGTTTTCATGCCCATTCTTGTAACCATCATCCCACCACCCCGCATTTCTATCGCCATCTGACCTTCTATAGTATTTTTCTAGAATTTAATTTATATATAAATTTTTTATTTAGAATTTCATCCTTGAATTATTACGTGGTGTGAGTTTTATATCTGAACTATTATAAAATATTATCGAATGCACCTCTACTATTAGTTTTTCTTTTCCTACCTAAACAATGATAATATTTCAGATAGCAAAAATGGACAACTAATAGTTAAAGTGTGATTTCGATAAATTCTTAATAATAATTCAGATAGAAAACTTACTCATCTAATAGTCAAATATAAATTTTTTTAAAAATAAAGATATTTTAATATATTTTTAACTTTTTACTCTTTATATTTGACACATATTTTTCTAAAAAATATTTTCATTTGTATCAAGCACAATCTAAGGGTTTTTTTTTTTAAAAAAAAATTCCAATCTAAGGTTTTTTACTTCTATGAATCGAATTAAATTATATGGTATGCCTGAATACTCTAGAAGAACAAAAAAAAAAAAAAAAGGGCAATCAGTTTTTTATTAGTATTATATAAATATTATTTGGAGAAGTATATTTTTTTAATCTAAAAAGAAAAGCATGGCGTTCGGCACTCCCATTAAAAGTAGGACTATAAAAAAATTCTGAGCATAAAAATAATTCACGTGCTAACATATGGCTTAGTTGGAATGTTCTGACTTTTTTGTACATTTAAATTAAAATAAGTAACAAAAACTAATTTAAATTAACATAATATTACAAATTTATTTTTAAGATAATTGATGCATAATATTATAAAACATCAAAAAAGGATAAAAATAGAGTATCCAAATATCATATTCCCAAAGTGTGTTGATTAAATTATTGTAATATGATTAGATTTCAAATCGTGCAAATAATCTTTTACAAAAATATACAATAAAGAATAGACTTTTATAATTTAATTCGAGATGGAGTATCCAAATATCATATTCCTGAAATGTGTTGACACAATTGATTAAACTATTGTAATAGGATTAGATTTCAAATTAGCCTTTTACAAAAATATATAATAAAGAATAAACTTTTATAATTTAATTTTTTTCAAATCCTGCGGACAACGGGACCTACCACTGTAAATAATCCTCCATTATAAATACGTTAGCTGGTTTCCCAATTAGAGTCGTCAAAAACATAGCAAAAATGACTCAACAAATGCCATACCTCCCAAATGAAGTTATCTTTGAAATTCTCCTAAGATTACCTGTCAAATCCATCATCAAATTCAAGTCTGTTTCGAAATCTTGGCTTTCTTTACTATCATCCCCTCGATTCATAAATACCCATCTCATATTTTCAAGAAACAACCACAAAAATATCCCCCAAAAACTCCTTGTATTAACCCCTAACCAAAATTTATCCAACAAAAAGTCTACCCTTTTCCCCTCTCTTTCTGAAACTGCCGTCTGTGTTGATCTTGATTATCCCTTGAAATCCCCTAGTTGTGTTACTCGAGTCATCGGTTCATGTGATGGGTTGATTTGTTTATCGGTAGAAAATTTGCTTATTTTATGGAACCCCTCAACTAGAAAATGGAAAAAAATTCCAAAAGAACCTATTTTCATGAATCAAGATTATCATTGTACGTATAGTTTTGGTTATGATAAGGTCAATGATGATTATAAATTGGTTTTAGTGTATAGTTCTAAAATCAAGAATATTGGTTACAATGAGTTTAAGGTTTATAGTTTAAAGACTAATTCTTGGAAAAGAATCAAAGGGGTTGTTGATGGTTATGTTTATAGCAATCCTGGTGTTGTTATCAATGGTGTTGTGCATTGGGATTCACGCTCACATTGCGATTTCAATGTTGATAACTCGAAAATTGTCTGCTTCAATCTGGTAAGTGAAAAACAGGGGAAGCTAGATTTACCTAGCTATGATGAAAATGAGGATGTTCATTGGGATTTAATGTGTTCAAGTGAATCTTTGTTTGGATTTTGTCATTGTGAATCTCGAGGCGCAGTGGATATTTGGATGATGAAGGAGTATGGCGTTAAGGAATCTTGGAGTAAAGTTGCGTCAGTTCCTTACTATGTAATCCCGGGGATTTTTGAGTTGCCTTTGTTTATGAATGAGGATGGTGAAGTATTATTGATGGATGGGGAACAATTGGTGTTATTTGATACAAGAAACAGCATTTACAAGGATCTTCAAATTCAAATACCTCATACTCGTCGTAGAATTGATATGACTACGTATAACGAGACCCTTGTTTCACCCTATTTTAGTTATGAAGATGGATGTGAGCTTTGGTAACAAGAGTTTCTATTGAGACGTCCTTGTTATTATGTTCTGTAGGGGTTTGGCATCGTCTTGATGCGTCTCCTAATGTAACGTTTTGGATTTACTTATCAAAAATATGTATTTTTGTTGTGTATGTTTGTAATTGATAGATGAAAATTACCAATTTCAATTTTTTTGTGTGTCTTGAGTTCTTCAAGAAGCTATATGCTAGCTGAGAAATTCTTATGTTTACTTGAACATGTTATTTTTAATATATAGAATCGAGCATGGTATAAGAAATTATCTTTGAATAATCAATGCAAGCATAATTAATATCAATATTATCGATATACTATATGTATCATTATTTTTAGACTTTCGCCGTTCATCTTTACTTGTCATATTGTTCATTATACTAAAAATAGATACCCAACAATACTTGTACATTTTATGAAATAAAAAAAATGATTTTATAATTAGCTTTATAATTTATTCTGATCAATAATTATAGTACTTCATCCGTCCATCTTTACTTGTCTACTATACTATTTTGGGACGTCAACTAATACTTTTTCACTTTATAAAAACAAGAGAAAATTTTACATTTAGTTTCTAATTTATCCTTATCCTAATCAAAAGGTGATTTGGTAAAATTACCTGTATCATATATTATTTCTTAATCCCCATGTCAAGTTAATAAGGGGAAAATAAAGATGAACCGAGGGAGTAATTTTCCTAATACATTTTTCAAGATATTATATTTATTATATTCCTATGATTTAGGGCTTCTTAATTCCTACTACCTCCTTCCCATATTATAAGAACATTTTTCATTTTACACGATTATAAGAAATTATTAATATATTAGTAGACTTTACCATTTTATCCTTCATTTATATTAATGTATATTAAATTAAATTAGAAAAATCATTAATACACTAATTAATG
>JAABOM020000092.1:23556655-23576825 GCA_011800125.2 Solanum clarkiae | reverse complement strand
ATAAATAAGTTAATTATTCAACATATATTGCCTTTTAAAATTATGTGTATTAGTATAAATAAATTGTAAAATTTCAAACTTGTTTCAATTGATACTGATCTGAAATAATAACTAAAAATAATAATAATGAGTTGAGAACGCATAAAAAAAATTAAATTCAAAATTCGAGGCAAAAATATATAATACAAACACTATTCAAAAAGTAGTAAAATGTAACAAAATGTGTACATAATACCTTTTTGGTGTGTATTAAATTTAATTATTTTCAAACTAATATTAAATTTAATTATTTTCAGACTAAGTTAATTTATAATAACAAATAGCAGGAAAAAACATCCATGATATACATTACACAAAAAAAGTACTTTTAATATGTTTCCAATAACAAAATTTTCAAATTTTATATTTCTAAAATTCTGTATTATTTAATTAAATTAAGACACATAAAAATAAGACAACTCCGTATTAAAAAACAAGGAAAAAACAAAAAGCAAAAATATATAAAATATATTTAGTAGCCGCCTGTGGGCTCATTATAATACATCAAATAATTCTTCCCTCCAAATATTTAAATAATTTATACATTTGCCTTTATTGTTTTATTCATTTCAATTATTTTTATTTTTATATATACATTAGGAAACTTCCAAATTCAAAGAACAGAAAGTCAAACAAGGTGTCCATTTTACTTTTTCTAATAAAATAAAAAATTCACACATTTTTTTTCTCCACCTTTTCTTGGAATATGGTAATCACTATTATATTTACCACTACCCTTTAATCAATCAATCAATCAATTTAAATAACATTTTATTTTATGTGGAAATTAAAAAAAATTTATGTAAGTAGTAACATTTTATTTAAATATTTTGAAATAATTATGTATCCAACAGCCGCCTATTTTGAGTTTTGTTGCTATATAAATCCTTTTCTTTAAGTCCTTTTTTGTCAGAAACTCTTTAATTCTTTTGTTCTTGACACAATTCGTGTGTATCTAAATATTGTTTTAACGTTCATTTGAAAAAGTTTTAACGAATTCAGGCCCCTCGGGGCGTTGAAAAAATTATAACATTTGTAATATTTTACACGTTCTGCTTAGATTTGACAAGAACTACAAGAAAAACGTACAAAAAAGGGAAGAGATTAGTCTTTTGATCGATTGAGTGAGTGAAACGTTTGATCATTGAAGATGGAGCCGGCGAATCTGAATAGTATGAGAGGGAGTAGTATGAGAGGAAGTATGAGGGGAAGTATGAGAGGTAGTTTAAGGGCAAGTACAAGTAATTCAATATGGAGAAACAATGGTGTTGAAGCATTTTCGCGATCAACGAGAGATGAAGATGATGAAGAAGCACTTAAATGGGCTGCATTAGAAAAATTGCCAACGTTCGATCGATTGAGGAAAGGTTTGTTGTTTGGATCACAAGGTGCAGCTAATGAGATTGATGTAAATGATCTTGGATTTCAAGAAAGGAAGAGTTTACTTGAGAGGCTTGTGAAAGTTGCTGATGAAGATAATGAGAAGTTCTTGATGAAACTCAAGAATAGAATTGATAGGTAAAGTGAAAACAACTTTTCATTTATAGTTTTTTTTTTTCACCCAGTGTTCGGTGCTCATGTTGGAGCCCAACTATTCCGAATTCGTGCTGTGTAGGGCATCATTCGGGGAGAAGCACTCTCTACCAATGATTTTTTCATACTCAGGCTCGAACATGAGACATCTGATTAAGAGAAATAACTCTATCTACTGCACCACATACTTTGGTGGTGGTAAGAGGAGTTGTTGTTAGAAGAGGAGCTAAGATTCTAAATTTATAAGATTCTTGATAAATTATTCAACCAAAGATAGGGTCTAGGTCAAAGTTAAGTAGACATGCTTGTAGCTCCACTCTCGATCATATAATCAGGGGATCACAGGTTAAAGTCGTGAAAAAAGACTAGAAACACAAGGTAAAAGTACATATAATAGAGTAAACTAGTGAATACCAAACTCAATCATAGAAGGTTTATACAGGTTTAAGTCGTGAAAATAGTCTCTTTTTGCAGAGATGTAAGGTAAGACTTAATACAATACATCCAACATGGTCTAGTCTTGGCTAGATACAGGCATAGCGGCAACTTAAGTGAATCGGAATTTTACCTTTTTGCTTTTTCTTACTATGAGTAAAGTTTCTTCTTTTCCCTATTTTTACTTGATTGATATTTTACCTTTTTTAATCTTTTCTTTTTACAGAGTTGGGATTGATTTGCCAACAATAGAAGTGAGATATGAGCATCTAAACATTGAAGCAGATGCATATGTAGGAAGCAGAGCTTTGCCCACTTTTATGAACTTCATGACCAATTTTGTTGAGGTAAAAAAAACAAAAATATGAATGAAATCCTATGTTGCTCGGACTCTTCAAAAGAGTCGGCAGGTGCATGTCAGATTCACCAAAAGTAGCATATTTTCGGAGAATCTGACACAGATACGACACTGAAAGTGTGAAGAATCCGCGCAACTTAGATGAAAATATAAACATTTTAGTACTTCTAATTCTTTTGATTTGAAACTAATTTTTTTGTTTAATCTTTTTTGTTGTAAAGACATTATTGAATTCACTTCACATCCTTCCAAGTAAAAAGAGGCAAATTACAATTCTCAAAGATGTAAGTGGGATGATTAAGCCTTGTAGAATGACTCTACTTTTGGGACCTCCAAGTTCTGGAAAAACTACTTTGTTATTAGCATTGGCTGGAAAACTTGATCCTGCTTTGAAGGTGAGAAATTTTTTCATCAAAATATTAAATTTTTCGAAATGAGATGGAAAAAACATACTAAAGTTTTCGATTTTTTGAGTGAAATCAGGTTACTGGCAAGGTGACTTATAATGGACATGAACTAAATGAATTTGTGCCACAAAGAACAGCTGTTTATATCAGTCAACATGACTTGCATATTGGAGAAATGACTGTTAGGGAAACTTTGGAATTTTCTGCAAGATGCCAAGGAGTTGGCTCTAGATTTGGTTAGTATTTTCTTATACTCGTTTCGTTTTAATTTGTTTGGTTGGTTTTGACATGGTACGGAGACGTGGAAGGTATCAGAATGTCCTTTAATCTTATGGTTTTAAATATGTTCTGTGGAAAGTTAAAATGAAAGTAAATAAGCAAATTGAAACGGAGGAGTATCTGTTTTTTTTAGTCAAAACGTATAAATATTCGTTTATTAAGTTATGTTTTGTGTAAAATTTGTACAGAGATGTTGGCTGAACTGTCGAGAAGAGAGAAAGCAGCTAATATCAAACCAGATCCTGATATTGATATCTACATGAAGGTAAGCCTATACAATTGAATATTAGGGACTTGAATTTACCTTATCTTTGTCGTCATGGCGATTAATTTAGAATCTTGTTCTTTCTTGGGAAATGTAGGCTGCAGCAACAGAAGGACAAGAAGCTAATGTTGTTACAGATTATGTTCTTAAGGTAACATTTACGATATCCAATGTATTTCTCTTGTCAGCGTCTTTAATCTGTTGTCGGAGTTAACCTGGTTTATCTTTTGGACTACTTATCTTCTGGTGACAATAATTGCTTCCGGCTTCAATGTGCAGATATTGGGACTTGACATTTGTGCTGATACTATGGTGGGAGATGAAATGATAAGGGGTATTTCCGGGGGACAAAAGAAACGTGTAACGACTGGTGAAATGCTTGTTGGACCATCAAAGGCGCTTTTCATGGATGAAATCTCAACTGGATTGGATAGTTCAACTACTTTCTCCATTGTTAACTCGCTTAGACAATCGGTGCAACTCTTGAAGGGAACTGCTGTGATATCTCTGTTGCAGCCAGCCCCCGAGACTTACAACCTATTTGATGACATTATTTTGTTGTCAGATGGATACATTGTCTATCAGGGACCTCGAGAAGCTGTTCTTGACTTCTTTGAATCCATGGGGTTCAAATGCCCCGAGAGAAAAGGTGTAGCAGATTTCCTGCAAGAGGTATGTCTTAAGATAACCAACGAAGATTATAACGTTAAAATATGTGATCATGTCATCAACATATAAGAATGAAGTTTAGGTTCTAAAAGGTGGAGGTTTTTAATTGTTTCGTGTAGGTAACATCAAAGAAGGATCAACAACAATATTGGGCTAAGAGGAATGAGCCTTATAGGTTCGTCACATCAAAAGAATTTGCTGAGGCATATCAAGCACTCCACGTTGGAAGGAAACTCGGTGATGAACTTGCAGTTCCATATGACAAGACCAAAAGCCACCCTGCTGCTTTGTCTACTCAGAAGTATGGTATAGGGACTAAACAACTGTTGAAGGTCTGCGCTGACCGTGAATTCCTACTAATGAAGAGGAACTCGTTTGTTTACCTATTCAAGCTCACTCAGGTACCTTTTACTTGGTCTATAAGAACTATATCTCTGCACCTGCCTTGTCTGGTAAACATAATCAAATTGTAATGATCTTTTTGTTTCTGTTGTCTTCTTTCAGCTCGCTATAATGGCACTTATCACGATGACTGTCTTTTTCCGAACTAAGCTTCCCCGAGATGATATGGATGATGGTGGGATATATGCTGGTGCTCTCTTTTTCGTGGTCGTTATGATTATGTTTAATGGAATGGCTGAGATTGCCCTGACAATTTTCAAGCTTCCGGTCTACTTCAAGCAAAGGGACCTTCTTTTTTTCCCTTCGTGGGCTTATGCTCTCCCAACATGGATTCTCAAAATCCCTATAACACTTGTAGAGTGTGGAATGTGGACATTCCTTACCTATTACGTCATGGGATTCGATCCTAATGTTTCAAGGTAAGCAAAGAAAATTCACTACAAATTAATCTGGTAGCCTTCATGATTAGTCCTTGATTATTAATCAACTATTGCTTTGCAGATTGTTCAAACAATTCTTGCTTCTCGTACTGGTACACCAGATGGCTTCAGCATTGTTCAGATTCATCGGAGCAGTCGGGAGAACAATGGGAGTAGCAAGCACTTTTGGAGCATTTGCTCTGCTTCTACAGTTTGCATTGGGAGGATTTGTCCTTGCACGAGGTATATTTTTTGGCATTTGAAACTATTATTTAGCCATTCATGTGCTTTCATTTGATCCGTTCACGCCATGTGTGATAGTTGAACTTTTCCACAAGCCTAACGATATGGATAACATGTGTAAAGTAATGCAAATGCTCACGTCTCTTTTGTACGAGCTTCATATAGTCGACCCTAACTTGTTTAGGACTAAGGCATAGTTATTGTTGTTGTTGTAGTCCGACTTTTATTTATTTTCTATTTTGCCTGATGTTGCAGAGGATGTGAAGAAATGGTGGATTTGGGGTTACTGGACCTCACCGTTGATGTATTCCGTGAATTCAATTCTTGTGAATGAATTTGATGGAAAGAATTGGAAACATGTAAGTGCTTACGCGTAACACATTGTGCATATAGTTATATTTCTCATATTTGGATGCTTATATTGACTTAAATTGAAATAGATTGCACCAAATGGAACCGAGCCCCTTGGAGCTGCAGTTGTAAGAGCTAGGGGATTCTTTCCAGATGCATACTGGTACTGGATAGGTTGTGGGGCACTTCTCGGATTCACGATGATCTTCAACATCTTCTACAGTATTTCACTCGCTTACCTAAACCGTGAGTATCTCTGATGTCTCTACTTTCCCTTTGAAAAGAAAATTGTTATGTACTAACAAGTATGTAACTGCAGCATTTGGTAAGCCACAAGCTATGATATCGGAAGACGGTGAGAATGCTGATGATGTTCAACTCATGGAGAGAAGTGAAAACGAGGGTCAGGACAAGAAGAAGGGAATGGTTCTTCCATTTGAACCCCATTCCATCACTTTTGATAACGTCGTATACTCTGTTGACATGCCTCAGGTAATTTTCCGCAACTCTTAGAAGAACATTCGTGACTCGTGAGGATATTCTTTTCTATTAATAGTTGACTTAACATTCCAACGACTTGCAGGAAATGAAGGAACAAGGTTCCACTGAAGATAGATTGGTACTTCTGAAAGGTGTAAGTGGAGCTTTTAGACCAGGCGTTCTCACAGCTTTGATGGGCGTTAGTGGAGCCGGTAAGACAACATTGATGGATGTGTTGGCCGGACGAAAAACAGGAGGATACATTGATGGTGACATCAGGATTTCTGGATATCCAAAGAAGCAAGAAACATTTGCACGTATTTCTGGATACTGTGAGCAGAATGACATCCATTCGCCTTATGTTACAGTTTATGAGTCCTTGGTTTACTCAGCTTGGCTGCGTTTACCTCAAGATGTTGACGAAAATAAGAGAAAGGTCAGTTCCTCTAGATTCTTTCTCCATAGTGGTAATCTGTACTACAAATTTGTCGAACCTTCTAGAGAAACGTGCATGACAACCGCTAACATTATCAATTGATCACTTCTCTACAGATGTTTGTTGAGGAAGTTATGGAACTTGTGGAGCTAACTCCGTTAAGATCAGCATTAGTCGGATTGCCTGGAGTCAATGGTCTGTCAACCGAGCAACGGAAAAGGCTGACCATTGCAGTTGAACTGGTAGCAAACCCCTCTATCATTTTCATGGATGAACCAACTTCAGGGTTGGATGCAAGAGCTGCTGCCATTGTAATGAGAGCTGTTAGGAACACTGTCGATACAGGAAGAACGGTTGTCTGTACCATTCATCAGCCTAGCATCGACATTTTTGAAGCCTTTGACGAGGTGAGTTCATTAAACTTCCAAGAGGGTGAGACTAATGCATGTTTCCGTTTTCATTTGCTTCTGAATACTAAAAAGTAAACACGGATTTTCAGCTATTTCTAATGAAACGCGGAGGGCAGGAGATATATGTTGGTCCTCTAGGTCGTCATTCTTGCCAATTGATCAAATACTTTGAGGTATGTTATCAGAGCGAAAGATTCGCATAATTTATTATCAGATACTAATATTTAATTTTTCTTGAATTCAGTCAATGCCCGGAGTTAGTAAGATAAAAGAGGCTTACAATCCCGCAACTTGGATGTTAGAAGTCACCACCTCATCTCAAGAAATGATGTTAGGTGTTGATTTTGCTGATTTGTACAAGAATTCCGACCTCTACAGGAGGAACAAAGCTTTGATTGCTGAATTAAGTACGCCTCGTCCTGGTACAAAGGATCTACATTTTGAAACTCAATATTCTCAGCCTTTCTGGACCCAATGTATGGCTTGTCTCTGGAAGCAACACTGGTCGTATTGGCGTAATCCAGCTTATACTGCAGTTAGATTCCTCTTCACAACATTCATAGCACTTGTCTTTGGCACAATGTTTTGGGATCTTGGTACCAAAGTGTAAGTACAGATCACAATGATAATTTAACGAAAACATCTTACAGTATTTTAACTAAACTTTTCGAGCTTTGTTGATCACAGGGGTCGGAGCCAGGATCTTATCAACGCCATGGGATCCATGTATGCTGCAGTTCTCTTCCTTGGTGTACAAAACTCATCATCAGTCCAGCCAGTTGTAGCCGTTGAGCGTACTGTATTTTACAGAGAGAAAGCTGCTGGAATGTATTCTGCCATACCTTACGCCTTTGGACAGGTAAACAAACAGTTCAGTTCGTCACAGTTTATACATATAGGTGAAATGACTTTTCTGATCCATGAAATTTTACTTTCGTACAGGTTGTGATCGAAATACCTTATGTATTTGTACAATCTGCTTTCTATGGCGTCATCGTGTATGCAATGATCGGATTTGAATGGACTGTTGCCAAATTCTTTTGGTACTTCTTCTTCATGTACTTCACTCTCTTGTACTTCACCTTCTACGGCATGATGACCGTGGGCATTACCCCAAACCAAAACGTTGCTTCTATAGTCGCAGCCTTCTTCTATGCAGTATGGAATCTCTTCTCAGGATTCATCATTCCACGACCTGTAAGTTGTTGAAAAAATCCATCATCCTATCTATTTAAACGTCACTCAAACCCGAAAAATGACATGTTATGTTTCTTTTTTTGGTTACAAAAACAGCGTATTCCAATATGGTGGAGATGGTACTACTGGGCATGCCCTGTGGCATGGACCTTGTATGGTCTTGTTGCTTCACAATTCGGAGACATCCAAACGACTCTCACAGACGATGAAACTGTGGAACAATTCTTGAGACGTTACTTCGGATTCAAGCATGATTTTCTTGGAGTTGTTGCTGCTGTCATCGTCGCGTTGCCTGTTATGTTTGCCTTAACATTTGCATTGGCCATTAAGGCATTCAACTTCCAGAGAAGATAAAACAACACTTGTAATAATTACTTATGTTTTTTATGAAGAATTCCAAGTTTTGTGTAGAAATAATCACTACTTGTTAAATGTTATAAATGATAAATGAAAATTTCATATACCATCAATTTACTTCATTATTTTACCTTCTGGACCACTCATATATTAGCCTGACGTAGATACAAGGTATAGAAAAAAGGACCATACGTGGACAAAAATGTCTGCTGGTGACATTTGATTAATCTAGATTTTCCTCAATATTTAGTCAAGTCAACAAAAGACTACATTTGTGTTAACATGTCCTTAACTTGTTGCTACATAAATGCTCTACCTTTGACTCTTATTGCCACCAACTTTTTTTTTGTTCTTTATATAAAGAACACAAAAAAGAAAAAAAAAATTATATCTTTTAAAAAAAATCAAGAAAACAATTTGGGAATCTCCAATACTCAAGATATGCTCATTATAAACAAATTTGTAGTATTGGGGACAATTAGGCACCATCATCATTTGTGTAGTTTACGAGTTCTGCTTAGAGTTGACAAGAACTAACTAAAAAAAAAGAGATTAATCTTTTGATCGATCGAGTATAGAGAGATTGACTGATGATGGAGGCGGCGAATCTAAGCAATTTTAGAGGTAGTATGAGGGGGAGTTTAAGGCAAAATTCTAGTAACTCGATATTTTCACGTTCAATGAGAGATGATGATGATGAAGAAGCTCTTAAATGGGCTGCTTTAGAGAAATTGCCAACGTACGATCGTATGAGAAAAGGGTTATTGTTTGGAAAAGAAGGTGAAACTATTACTGAAGTTGATACAAATGATATTGGACATCAAGAAAGGAAGAATTTGCTTGAAAGGCTTGTCAAAGTTGCTGATGAAGATAATGAAAAGTTCTTGTTGAAACTCAAGAACAGAATCGAAACGTAAGTAAACATAATTTTGATTTTTCATTTTGTGGAAATCTTGGGGTAATGGTAAGATAAGAGTTATTGTTGTGTGACCTTAACATCAAATGTGAATTATGGTTGCATGTAATAGACCAGCTCTTTCTTGATCCCATGCATTATAGTAAGGTCCTGTTTGGCCATGAAAATAGTAAAATTTGAAAAAAAATGTAGTTTTTGTATGCCCCCCCACCCCCATTTTTAGAATAAATTAATTGGTATTTAACTCTTTTTTTTTTCGAAAAATTTACAGAGTTGGAATTGAGTTGCCATCAGTAGAAGTGAGATATGAGAATCTAAACATTGAGGCAGATGCATATGTAGGAAGCAGAGCTTTGCCTACTTTTATCAACTTCATGACCAACTTTGTTGAGGTAAAAATATGAAATGAAAAAAACATCCATTTCTTTTTATCGAAACTAACAATGGGGAGCTTGGAGCAACAGTAAAGTTATTTCCACATAACTTATATGTCACAGGTTCGAGTCGTGATAGCACTCACCCCTAGAGTGCGACTCTTCCTCGAACTCTGATAACACAGAATAGTTTGTGCACTGAACTGTTTTTTTTTTTTTTGATTCAAAGGCACTCTTGAATTCTCTTCACATCCTTCCAAGTAGAAAGAGGCAAATCACAATTCTCAAAGATGTAAGTGGTATGATTAAGCCTTCAAGGATGACTCTACTTTTGGGACCTCCAAGTTCTGGAAAAACTACTCTGTTATTAGCTTTGGCTGGAAAACTTGATCCTACACTAAAGGTGAGATTTTTGATTCCTTATATATAATGAAAAAAAAAAAAAAAAAACTAAATTTACCCCCGTACTCTTAGAAACTGATTATATGAAACAAATTTCTTTTTTTCTTTTTTTGGAAATCAGGTTACTGGGAATGTGACATATAATGGACAAGAACTACATGAATTTGTTCCAAGAAAAACAGCTGTTTATATCAGTCAACATGACTTGCATATTGGAGAAATGACTGTTAGGGAAACTTTGGAATTTTCTGCAAGATGCCAAGGAGTTGGCCCTAGATATGGTTCGTAGTTTCTTCTTATAACTAACACTCGTTTGATAGAGTATATACGAATAGTACTGAAAAATGTGTATTCGTCTTAAATTAGTTATATTGAGATTATTTCTTATCCATTGTTTGGTTTGATGTTTTAAGGACAGTTGTATCTTTAACTATGCTTATTCACATATTAATAACCTTTGTATTGAATTAGTTATACATTCTATAATACTGAATACGTAAGCTAAGAATCCTACCATACAAAGGATTTAGTGATATCGTGACTAATATATGTATTATTTTTTCTAATACATCGTATAGACATTCATTTGTTAGTTATTGTCTTTTCTTGAAAACGTGTATAGAGATGTTGGCCGAACTATCAAGAAGAGAGAAAGCAGCTAATATCAAGCCAGATCGTGATATTGATATCTACATGAAGGTAAGAATACAATAGAAAACATGAAGTGAAGTAATATAAAATTTTTTAGTAAATTTACATTTATTGTTTTTGGGAAATGTAGGCTTCAGTAACGAAAGGACAGGAAGCGAATGTTGTTACAGATTATGTTCTTAAGGTAACATTTACAATCTAATTACTAATGCATATAGCGTTTTTTAACTTCTTGTAGCGGATAACCAGTCTTGTGGACGTTACCATTTGCAGATCTTGGGACTGGATATCTGTGCTGATACAATGGTGGGAGATGAAATGTTAAGGGGTATTTCAGGGGGGCAAAAGAAACGTGTAACGACAGGTGAAATGCTTGTTGGACCAGCAAAGGCGCTTTTCATGGATGAAATCTCAACTGGATTGGATAGTTCAACTACTTTCTCTATTGTCAATTCGCTAAGACAATCGGTGCAGCTCTTGAAGGGAACTGCTGTGATATCTCTGTTGCAGCCAGCCCCTGAGACATACAACTTGTTTGATGACATAATTCTGTTGTCAGATTCACGCATTGTCTATCAGGGCCCTCGGGAAGATGTTCTTGACTTCTTTGAATCCATGGGATTCAAATGCCCCGAGAGGAAAGGTGTGGCAGATTTCCTGCAAGAGGTATGTCTTACAACAGATTATAACCTGCAAATTCTATGATGTTGTGTTGAATTGTACGACTATCTCATCTAAAAGTTTAAATTGTTAGAGAGAGTGCACTTTTAAAAGTTTTGAACTGTTTCTTGCAGGTAACATCAAAGAAGGATCAACAACAATATTGGGCTAAGAAGGATGAACCTTATAGGTTTATCACAGCAAACGAATTTGCTGAGGCATATCAGTCTTTCCACGTTGGAAAGAAACTCGCGGATGAACTTGCAACTCCATATGACAAGACCAAAAGTCACCCTGCTGCTTTGTGTAATAAGAAGTATGGTGTACCAATGAAAGAAATGTTGAAGGTCTGCGCTGAACGAGAATTCCTACTAATGAAGAGGAACTCATTCGTTTACATATTCAAGCTCTTTCAGGTACTTACTACTTGGTCTATTAGAAATATATAACTAGTAAAATTGTTGTCATATGACTAGGAGGTCACGGGTTCAAGCCCTGAAAATAGCCTCTAGCAGAAATGCAAGGTAAGGCTACGTACAATAGACCCTTGTGGTTGAGCCCTTCCCTGGACCCTGCGCATAGCGAGAGCCTTAGTGTACTGAGCTTGCCTTTTTTATTTTGTTATTTCATTACCTTTTGCCAATTGCTAATTCTCTTTGTTTCTGTTCTATTTTCTCAGCTCATGGTCATGGCATTTATAATGATGACGGTCTTTTTCCGTACTGAGATGCCCCGAGATACCATGGATGACGGAGGGATGTATGCTGGTGCTCTCTTTTTCATAGTCGTTGTGATTATGTTTAACGGAATGGCTGAGATCAACCTGACGATTTTGAAGCTTCCGGTATACTTCAAGCAAAGGGACCTTCTTTTTTATCCTTCATGGACTTATGCTCTTCCTACATGGGTTCTCAAAATCCCCATAACGTTTATTGAAGTTGCTATTTGGACGATTCTTACGTATTATGTCATGGGATTTGATCCGAATATTTCAAGGTAAGGGAAGAAAAAGGATAGTGCAAAATAATAATTTGACGGACTTCATATAATTTCATGATTATTGAGGGACTACGCCTTTGCAGATTTTTCAAACAGTTCTTGCTTCTCGTACTAGTACACCAGATGGCCTCAGGATTGTTCAGATTCATTGGTGCAGCGGGGAGAACAATGGGAGTCGCTACCACATTTGGAGCACTTGCACTGGTTTTGCAGTTTGCATTGTCTGGATTTGTCCTCTCGAGAAGTATGTTTTATTATGTTCATAAAAATTCTGTCTCTTGTTCAATCGTACGTTTATTTATCTTCGATTTTGCATGATGCTGCAGATGATGTGAAGAAATGGTGGATCTGGGGTTACTGGATTTCACCATTAATGTATTCTGTTAATTCGATTCTTGTGAATGAATTTGATGGGAAGAAATGGAAACATGTAAGCATTTTTATTCCAAATATCTAATTTTCTTTTATATATGGATGCTTATATCCACTCTTAATTCAAACAGATCGCGAAAAATGGAGCTGAACCTCTTGGACATGCAGTAGTAAGATCTCGAGGGTTCTTTCCCGATGCAGATTGGTACTGGATAGGTGTTGGGGCACTTATCGGATTCATAATAATCTTCAACGTCTGCTACAGTATTGGACTCGCTTACCTGAACCGTGAGTATCTCTGGTGCCTTTACATTCCCTTTGAAAAGAAAAATGTCATGTACTAACATAAAATGAACGATTTCATTTACTACGACTGGAGAAATATGGCTAATACCGTATTTCTAATATATCTTCAGCTTTTGGTAAGCCACAAACTATCCTATCAGAAGACGATGAGAATGTTCAACTCATTGAGGGAAGTGAAACTGAGGGTCAGGACAAGAAGAGGGGAATGGTTCTTCCATTTGAACCGCACTCCATCACTTTTGATAACATTGTATACTCCGTTGACATGCCTCAGGTGACCTTCCAGAACTTTCCACGAATACTGTTCGTGACTCGTAAGGCTTTTATTTTCTATGAACAACTAACTTAACATTCTAATGAATTGCAGGAAATAAAAGACCAAGGTTCTACTGAAGATAGATTGGTACTTCTAAAAGGTGTGAGTGGAGCTTTCAGGCCGGGTGTTCTCACAGCTTTGATGGGCGTTAGTGGAGCCGGTAAAACAACGTTGATGGATGTGTTGGCTGGAAGAAAAACAGGAGGATACATTGATGGAGATATCAAGATTTCTGGATATCCAAAGAAGCAACAAACGTTTGCACGTATTTCTGGATACTGTGAACAGAATGACATCCATTCGCCTTACATTACAGTTTACGAGTCATTGGTATACTCAGCTTGGCTGCGTTTACCTCAAGATGTTGACAAAAACAAGAGAAAGGTCAGTTCCCTTAAATCCTTTCTCCATAAAATAGATCAAACATATTGAAGAAACATGTATGGCAGGGCAATAACATAAATGATATATCACCTCTCTGCAGATGTTTGTTGAGGAAGTCATGGAACTTGTGGAGCTAACTCCATTAAGATCAGCGTTAGTCGGATTGCCCGGTGTCAATGGTCTATCAACCGAGCAACGCAAAAGGCTGACGATTGCAGTTGAACTGGTGGCAAACCCCTCTATCATTTTCATGGATGAACCAACTTCAGGGTTGGATGCAAGAGCTGCTGCCATTGTAATGAGAGCTGTTAGAAACACTGTCGATACAGGAAGAACCGTTGTCTGTACCATTCACCAGCCTAGCATCGACATTTTTGAAGCCTTTGATGAGGTGAGTTCATTAACCTTCCAAGACAATGAAACTAATACATGTTTCCGTCTTCTTTTGCTTCTGAATACTAAAAGTAAACATGGATTTTCAGCTATTTCTAATGAAACGAGGAGGACAGGAGATATATGTTGGCCCTCTAGGTCGCTATTCTTGCCATTTGATCAGTTACTTTGAGGTACGTTAACAAAGACCAAAACATGTCTTCTTTTCCCCCCCTCATATAATCAAATACTGATCTTAGTTTCGTCTTGAGTTCAGGCAATGCCTGGAGTTAGTAAGATAAAAGAGGCTTACAATCCTGCGACTTGGATGTTAGAAGTCACCTCCTCATCTCAAGAAATGATGTTAGGTGTTGATTTTGCTGATCTGTACAAGAAATCAGACCTTTACAAGAGGAACAAAGCCTTGATTGCTGAATTAAGTACGCCTCGTCCTGGTACAAAGGATCTGCATTTCGACACTCAATTTTCACAGCCTTTCTGGACTCAATGTATGGCATGTCTCTGGAAGCAACATTTGTCATACTGGCGTAATCCATCTTATACCGCGGTCAGATTCATCTTCACAGTCATCCTAGCACTTGTCTTTGGCACATTGTTCTGGGATCTTGGCACCAGAGTGTAAGTAAAATCACAATAACAAGAAAATCTAAACTTCAGAAAAAGGTAACTTCCCTTAACTTTTCGAGCTTTACTGACCACAGGAGTCGAAGCCAGGACCTTTTAAACGCTATGGGATCTATGTATGCTGCAACTCTCTTCCTCGGTGTACAAAACTCATCATCAGCGCAGCCTGTTGTAGCCGTTGAACGTACTGTGTTTTACAGAGAAAGAGCTGCTGGAATGTATTCTGCTTTACCTTATGCCTTTGGACAAGTTGTCATTGAAATACCTTATGTATTTCTACAAGCAGCTTTCTATGGTGTCATTGTGTATGCAATGATCGGATTCGAATGGACTGCAGCCAAGTTCTTTTGGTATCTCTTCATCATGTATTTCACTCTCTTGTACTTCACCTACTATGGCATGATGACTGTGGCTATTTCCCCCAATCAAAACGTTGCTTCTATAGTCGCGGCCTTCTTCTATGCAGTATGGAATCTCTTCTCAGGATTCATCGTTCCACGACCTGTAAGTTCTTGAAAATCCTTCATTTTTATCCACATACACTAAACTGAAAAAATGACATGTTATCTACAGCGTATTCCAATATGGTGGAGATGGTACTATTGGCTTTGCCCTGTCGCGTGGACCTTGTATGGTCTTGTTGCAACACAATTCGGAGACATCCAAACGCCTCTCACAGAAGATGAAAATGTGAAACAATTCTTGGCGCGTTATTTTGGATTTGAGCATGATTTTCTTGGAGTCGTTGGAGCAGTTATCGTTGCATGGCCTGTTGTTTTCGCCTTCCTGTTTGCATATGCCATTAAGGCATTCAATTTCCAGAAAAGGTGAAGAGAGTTCAGTTTCTGGCAACTTGAGAGAAAGAAGAGGACACAGAACTACTTTGTGTAGTTCACTTTTTGAAGGTTGTTTTGTATCTTTCTTAATCCCAAGTTTTGTTGTACTAACAAATACTACTTTATTATTCATAATAAATGAAAAATTTATACAAGGACTTAATCCTTGTTGGTTTTCTTAATGGAGCCTTTGGTTAGTTGATAAAGTTGTTGCATGAGGCCACGGGTTTAAAATACGAAAAAAACTGCGTAAGAAGTAGACCCTTGTGGGCTAGCTCTATCTTGAATCCACACATTCACAACTAGTGACGTGTATGAAACTTTATACAAATAGTATTCACTTTGGCAAATTACACCGAGAGACACATCATTTAAAATAATTAAAAAAAAATAACCCTCATTATATAGACATGTATAGTTAGTATATATTTGTGTATCATAATGTATATTTAGTATGTAATTCATATATAAGTAATATACATTGTATAGTAGTTTCACTAATTTGAGACTTTTTTTTATGTAAATAAAACATGAACTATTTTTTGTTAACTTTTTACTTTTATATATATCTGTAATTTTCCACTTCATTTTTGCATTATTTTCCAATTGTCGACAAACGGTTTGATTCGTTGGAAACTAGACTTTATTCAAATAAATCTCATTTTGGACCCAACTTTCATTTTATCATTTTTGAAGCCAGAACCTCAGATGAAAATATTTGTTCCAAAATATGAATCAAAAAATGAAATTTCAGAAACAAAAATAGTGTTACTAGCTTGTTTCATAGAATCAAAACTTGCCACTATAGTCATATTGTGAACAATGGTAACAGTAAAATAATACATTACTATCAGAGCACTAAACAAGAAAAAACTTTAAATGTGTTGCATTTTTTCCCCTTATAGCCTATCTTATTGTTCCTTCAGCAATGGATGCAACCTTGCAGACACCAACTGATGTGGTGAATGGTACATCTTTATAGCAGGCAACTAACTCCTTATTGGTATGTAAATCCACCTGAACAGTTTCCCATACCTTCTTCTTCGGGTTCAAGACATCGTCAGGCTTGCCATCAAACCCGAGGAATGTAACTCGTTCCCCAATCACAGCATCTTTTGGTGGCTCGACTAATTCAACCTGACATTGTGCATCAACATCCATATAAATGATCAAACTCTATTGAAATAAAATCAACAGTCATGTAATGCCTGTTCTACGATATTACTGTTGTCGACTATAACACAAACATTTTATGATGTTTCTATTTAGTAACAAACCCTTCCCCCTTTTGTCATATCTAGTTCGTTCTTACTTACGGGTTTTGAGACAAGGGTTCCCAGGAAACAGCCTCTCTGCTTCTATGGTAGTGGTAAGGTCTGCGTACATTCTACCCTCCCCAAACCCCACTTGTGGGATTATACTGGGTATGTTGTTGTTGTTGTTGTTCTATTTAGTAACAAAACAGAGAGGAAGTAGACGTTCTTCGCTATTTTTCCTGTTTATCCCTTCCCTTTTCCCAATTCTGCCTTTCCAAGTTCTATTCTTGTTTGCTTAACTCGACTTTTCCGTATGAAGAGAACACTTTCACTTGTTGATATACTAGCTAGTAGCTATGCTCCATTTTCTCGACTGCATGCCTCTATAAATTAATTAACTTTCCATGTTTCCCTTTCAGAATTAAGCAAGTAAAATGTAGTTCCACAAAAACACAAGCATACATAAGGCACATGGAATATTTGGTCTAGCCACCTAATGTGAAGGTTAAGAATCCTCCAAAGACATCCCACTACAAAAGCTACACATGCTAACACATATATATGTGTGTTATTTATTTATTCATTTTTGATGATTGTCCTAGAAAAGCTATATTAGCCTTGCAAAAAGTCCTATGACTGTTCTAGTATTTGGAAGACAACAACATTTTTATATAACCATGGTGTCAAGGGCCAGCTTGCAGGCACCTCAATGAATTCCATGGATACCTGCCACTGCTAAGATTCTTGTTTTCCAACAGATGGGAACTTTTGTTGGACTACTTTAAACTAGAATTAGTCACTCATAGAGTGAAGCTCCAAATTTAAGCGGCAATTTTAAGCTCTTTCTCCACCACCAGCAGTTAGATTCACTCTTAACCTTTTTGCCAAGACATTTTACAGTGCTTCAAGCTAAAGCTCTAAGCCTCATATGAAAAATAAGCCCAGCAATGGTGCTTTTTTGGAAAAAAAAAAACAGCTCCTCATCTTATTCAATTTTTCCTTTCGCTTCTGGCCTTCAATTTTTCTCCTTTTTGGTATTGGGTTTCTAAGTGTGGAGGTTATAGTCATGCATTCAGAGTTGAAAATGTAGAAATTAATCATATGGACAGAAGAGATGAGCATGCTTGCTGTTTACCTTAGTGTGATCACTATTAGAAGTGGCAAGAACCATTGCCTGGGACTTTATCCCCCTCATGCTAGCTGGTTTTAAGTTGCATAGAACACAGACCTTCCGATTCTGAAAGGACAATGTCACTGCAAATAAATTTCACCAGTTCATTTCACATTTGCAAATTGCAATAGTCTAGAAGCCAAACCTGCATCTCCTCAAGTGGAATATATTTTACAAGACCACTAACAACAGTTCTGGGCTGAGCTTCACCAACGTCAATCTCTTCCACGTACAATGAATCAGCATCAGGATGTTTCTGCGCTTTGGTTATGAGGCCAACACGAATGTCGAGTCTACTAATGGAAATCTCTCCTTCAACAGAGGCTGGGACCTTAGACTTGGTTTCAGAAGATTTTTTTGCACGTTCCTTCTTCTTGTTTCCATCTAGTACACAATGAAAAAATCTAAGTAAACCAAAATCCATATAATTCCCATGCAAGAATAGAGCTAAACTGCAGCCAACTACCATCGCTGACTATACCTAGAATGTAAATAAGAATTCGAAAGGATCCCAATACTAGATGCATAAGGGTAGATGATCTACTTGTCTCTTATGAAAGCACAAGGATCTGTATGTATTCTTGAAGGCTTAAAATATTGGCACCAAACAAGAGATCTTCACAGGAAACTAGGATTTACTATTCAGAGGTAAGATATTAAGAAAATAAGAGGACCAAAAGGGAGTTGTAATCAATATCTTGAAAGGAATAGACGGACAGTCGAGAAGTGCCTCAAAGACAGCTATTGCTAAATCGTCTCAGGGAAGACAGGTGTGTTGTGGGGCAATAGGTTAAATTCATTTTTTATAAACCCAAATGATCCTCCGTAGAAAAAGAACAGCACAAGAGGAACACTGAAGACACATTTCTATCCTTTTACAAGTTCTTTTTGTTTGATGAAGTAATGTCATTTATTGGTAAGTCCATGCAGAAGAGGTACTGGATGAGATGCCACACAAAAAGGGAGCAGGAAAAAGGGGGAGAAAGAGAGAAGAGTGAACAGAAAGGGAGAGAGAGAGGAATATAAGAACAATGGAAAAGATCAAATTAATTCACATTATTCTAGACAAATGCCTATCTAAAAGAATAAGGAGCCCGAAACAACTCAAAAATAGGAGAAGGGGAATGAGAGAAGGAGAAACAGAAAGAGAAAGAGGAAGAATAAGGGAGAGGGAAAGACAAACAGCAGGGGTTTCAATACTCCCTCCATTCACTTTTACTTGTCCACTATACTAAAAGTAAATTGTCACTTTTACTCGTCCACTTGAGCATATCAAGGGAAAGACAATATTTTGCTAAATCTGCCTCAAGAGATTGTAGGCCTTTCAAAACAAAATTCATTTCCATCAATCTTCTTAGCAATAATATAGCATTTGTATATCGACCAGGCATAAATCCAAACTAGTTTTCTGTCACTTCTGTAGAATCCCTAAGTCCATGTTGTATTACTCTTTACCAAAGTTCCATCATATGGCACTCTAGTTCATCTGTTTAATGTTAGGTATAGTTCGCACAACTTCAAATCTCCTTCTTACTCTTTCTCCACTAGTCTGACATCCAACCACTTTTTAGTATAGCACTAAACAGCTTCATAAGCCATTCTAATCCAACCTCCCCAAGACACTTTCAAACCTCCATGGGGATGCCACCTGTAGCACAATACCTTTTTACTTTTAATTTAGCAAGTAAATAAGATTATATTATGCTGCACCATGGTTGCATCCATTACTGCAGCAAGTACTGAACCTCATCAATGCTCCAGAAACAATCAAAGCAACTGCTTAAAAACTTGTGCCTAAAGAAACTAGAAGGCTCCTTAAAATCTAAACACACCTGCCTTAGGAGTAGGGATGGCAACGGGGCGGGGCGGACGGGTATAGGGCAGGTTTAGAGCTATGCGGAGCGGGGCGGGTTTAAAACTATGCGGGGCGGGGGGGATGCGGGGCGGGTTGAAGTAGGTATTTTTTTAAACTAATGCGGGGCGGGGCGGGGCAGGTTGCGGGTTTAAAAAGCCAAATAGGAATTCGAAGAAATAAAATTTTTCTAATTAGTAAAAATTAAAGATATAAACCTTTTATATTAGACATTAATTTATTTATTTTTCTAAAATTTAAACCAGACACGTTCGGTAAATTGTTAGTTGTTAAAATGTTTATTAGAAACTTTTAATTAACGATTAAGAAACAATTGTTAAAATGTCAACTAAAAATAGTTAATTAGTTGTTGAGACG
>JAABOM020000092.1:23545004-23556555 GCA_011800125.2 Solanum clarkiae | reverse complement strand
TAGGTACATATGACTTGTTGTATGCACCAGCTTGTGGGGGGGGGGGGTGTTAGAATAGTAATAAGAACAAGAGTAATAAATACAATCCTACTTAGAAAAGAAATAAGAGCAGGAATACTTTATAATTTTCTATTTGGTAAAGAATTGTATTGTAGTGTCTATAAATAGGGTCTCTATGTAATAATGCAGATACACAATTCAATAACATTCTTTTCCAATATTTTCCACACGAACTACATATATTTGAGTGGAGAAGTGTAGAGGAGCAGGTACATTAACTCCAAGTATCGAAAGTTGTGAATGGCCTAAGGTTTGACCTTAGATGTATTTTTCAGCCATCAAAAAAAATAAATTAAAAGATAATACAGGGAATGTTATGTAAGGATTACCTATTAATGGCGTTTTTGCTTTAAATACTTTTAACTTCATATTGGTACTACAGACTTTTTTATTCCATATTCTATCTTGCATAAATTAATCTGGATATCATTTAATACCGCCAACCACATGATGTAGCAGTTATTTGGAACTAGAATTCTTATATGGCCAACTAAACACTATATTAGTTATGTAAGGACTGGTTTCTCTAATCTAACCAAGCATTCCAAATTGCTTTATTTTTTTTGGATGATGGTATTGTCCAGACCAACTTGCATGCACCTTGACTATTTCACTAGGCATCTGCTACCTTCCACCCTCATAGATACCTGGACTTTCAGAAAGATCTCCAGACGAATCTAGTTGCAGTCCTCTAAGACTATTCTTGGTGCTAACAACATCTGGGTAAAATTTCAATACCTTGCCGCATAGAATAAAATATTGAGCAAGTCAACAAATCTATAATTTTAGCTACCATATAAAGCACAACTTAATCATAACAAACAGTTATTCGCATCTTCAATTTTCCCAATTTCATCTATTGATAAGACACTAGATCAATCCCAGTAAGTTACAAAGAAGGAAACATTTCGACCAGAACAGTTAACACAGGGTTGTTAAAAGATCATCTCTTTGGCGCTTAAAATGATGAAGTGATGTGACACAATGGGTTATTGAGTAGAAGCCATGCAATATAGAGAAATGTGCAATTCGATCAATGACATGCAACGCAATCCTAACGAGAAGCATTGATTCTTTGAATACCAACTTTGAGGAGTTGGATCAATATCAACATTATTGTATATTGTATGCCAAAATGAATTATTTTAGTTAAAATTTGTGTTGTAGTACTAAATATATGTCAAGGGTATTTCTTAATCTTCCCTAAATGGTGAGCTTCACTTCAAAGAGTGCCTTCACTTCTTGTTTTTCACTTCAAGTCCTATCGATTTGTTGCTTTTTGGTGCTTCTTGCTTTTTAAAACACTGATGTAACAATACCAATTAATATAGTAGGACCCGACTAGCTTCTCAATAAACCAAATTCAACAAGAAAGTCATGTGTGCTGCTTAAACAGCCAAATTGCACATAGGTATTATTGGAAGAACAAAAAAGAAGTAATTTTATGCTTGGTATGGCAAAAAATGTTTTCCTCAATGAGGTTGCTTTAATTGTGGAAAATGTTTATCCAAAGAGATAATCGTTCACCACAAGAGAGAAAATAACTTTCGTCACGCTTCGAGTACACGGTTATCATTGTCCTTTACCCAACTATTACTCCTTCCTGCTTACTTGAATGAATAATTAGACATTACTGTTAAAACCTTTAGGGGTCATTTGGTTGATTGCTTAAAGTTGTGCAAGTATTAGTAATATAGAAATTAGTTATGCAGTGATTAATTATTCATGTACTATTGACTCATGCATGTGTTATTACATCTTTTACCCTGCATAAAATAATTCATAAATTGACTCATAGTATACATTTTCCTGAAACAACCTCTCTTTCTCTATGAGTTAGTGGTAAGCTCTGCGTACATTTTACCCTCCCCAAACCCCACTTGTGGGATTCCACTGGGTATGTTGTTGTTGTTGACTCATAGTATACATGTTTTAGTTATGCAGGATTGTAAGCTAATAACCAAATACCGTACGTGGTGTGCTCAATTTTATACATTACAACTAAAATGCTACCAAATATGGTATTCCCTCCGTTTCGATTTGTCTGTTTGGTTTGACTTGACATCATGTTCAACAATACATACCCAATGAAATCCCACAAACTTGGAACGGTGTTCAAAAAAGAAAAAAAAAGCTTGAATCTTGTGGTCGTAAACTAACACATAGAATGTACCAAAATGTCTTTTAATCTAGTAATCTTAAACATGCCATATGAAAAGTTAGAATTAAACAGTTGTCGTAAAAGGAAAGAGGCTTTCTTTTCAGAATGAACTAAAAAGAAAAAGTATAACAAACCAATTGAAACTAAGGAAGTACTAGTTATTCTAGTCTTAACACATGAATAATTCACTTACTAACCAACAACCAAACGACCATTTTTAATCCTCAAAAGTATCATAAAAGATAGTAGTAGTAATACATTTTAACATTTTCCTCCATACCAAACGCATCCAAATTCCATACCAAAGCAAAAATCAACATAAATTAGCTTACTTGTCACAAATTTCCTTTGGAGTACAATTTTCCTCCAAAGCTTTAGTCTCAGTAGCTGTCCCATACTCATCAGTACCACACATGTAAATTGCATTGTATCCTCTAATCCTACAGTACCTCGCAAACACATCCGCACTCAACACACCTACAAAATACAGCACAAAAACTTGTCAAAATCATCCAAATCCAAAAATTACCCCAAAACAAATTAAAAATTTGTACATACATCCAATTATGTTGCCAAGATGAGGAACGTTGTTGACATAGGGCAAAGCACTAGTAATTAAGATGTTCCTTTTGCCTTCAATTGGAACTTTCGGAGAAGACTTGCGATCATCGCCCATTTTTTGAGAGATCTGCTAGGGTTTAAAAGCGGGGTTATTTTTTCGGCCAATTGAAATGCTGCGGAAGAAGATGACAATGTATAAAGAGAGAATGTTAAAAGTGTGTGTGTGGGTCAGTGTGTTGGAGATGGAAGGAATATGATAATTTTGGAATAAAATGTATAAAATTAGGTATTTTATTTTGAAATTTAAAATTATTTTAAGGTATTTATATGAATGAGAATTATTTTATTAGATTATTTTTAATTAGAGTAAGGTTATAATTTTTTTGAACGGATTAAAAAGAAAAAGATATCACATTTTGAGATAGAAAGAGAAATTAGCTTCGAAATATTTTATTTTACTATTTATATTGTAATGATGAAATAAGCTATTTAATTTATATAAGAGGATAAGTAATTTTATAAATATTTTAATTTATAGGATAATTTTGTTTATTTCCAACTATTTAACCAAACAAACAACCAAGGGAAATGACGTGGATTTGTGGGAGAGACTATAAAGGGTTGTTTGGTTTGAGGATAAGTTAAGTTAGGACTAGGTTATATGGGAGTAATTGTTTTAGTTAGCCTTTCGTTTTAGTTTTTGTGGTATTATTAAATTTGACATGAATTTAAGAAAGATTTAAGTTGGATTAGTTAAACATTTTCAGTAATTGTGATTTAAAATACTTCTTGACCATTTGTGTTGCTAAACGGAAAACTTTTAAGTTAAGTTGTTTCTAATTCAAATATGATATTTTTTTTTACACAAACTAAAAGAAAAATATGTTACATAAATTCAGACAGAGGATCCATTTCATATTACTTGACTCTTGATCACTTGATCACCTCTGAAGAAAACTATAATAAGAGGTGTATTTTACTAAACGAACTTTATTAATAATACTTTGTGGTTCTAGATTTAACTATTATTATTTTACGCGTAGTTATTTAATAATGGAAGAAAAAGTAATAAAACTATCTTAATTTGCTAAAATGAACAAATAAAATGAAACATCTATTTTCTATTGATAATTTAATTCGTTGTATTAATGATATAACATGTTAGATGACAACGTTTGAATGAATATGATGATTTAAGATACTAGATGACAATGATTAGACGATAAAAGATTTTGAATGAACACATGTCATACGTCTATTAATTTGTAAGAAGAGGCTAAGAGTAAAAAATGGAGAGATGCTTATTAAAAACTAATAAAGTAACTCTGTAACCACTGAAAATCAAGAACACATAATTTTAGGAATATCAAGATTTCACCCTTCTACAATTTTACGATGATCAAATAGGATCGTTCAGTTCCTATTGAACCTATATCCCTTTATTGGTTAAAAAAAAAACACTATCTAATTAATCTCTAGGAAACAGTGCATTTTTTCTCTGTTTGTCATAAATCATTGCATGAAAGAGCCATGGAGATGTCAATACAGACCTCTTCTTGGAAGTAATTTTCAAAAAATCATAGCATAGTATCCAAAAGATAAAAATCTTAAAAATTAGAAGAATATTTGCGATGGCGACTTCGTCAAATCCAAAAAAAACAGATCGTCCGCCTCAGGCGGTGAAGTTCTCACGGCGCACGTCCAGTGGACGTGTTGTGAGCTTATCCCGGGACGATGATTTGGATGTCCCGGAAGATAGCCAAAATGATTTTATAAACTATACAGTGATGATGCCAGCAACCCCTGATAATCAACCAGGGGCTGCTGATTCTAGTGGTGACAAGCCAGATGGTCCTGGACCATATGGCTCGAGATTCAGGAACGAGTCCCAAAGACGAATGGGTGGTCGTGGAAGTGAAGATGATGGTGGTGGTGCAAGAGGGGATAATGCCTCGGGTTTGGATCGTAGGATGTCCGTGTTGAAATCGAGTAATAGTAAATCAATGTTACTCAGGAGCCAAACTCAAGATTTTGATCATAATCGTTGGCTTTTCGAGACTAAAGGGAAATATGGTATTGGAAATGCATTTTGGCAACAAGATGAAGATTCATATGATCATGATACTGGAATGAGTATGTCTGATTTTATGGATAAACCATGGAAACCACTTACAAGAAAAAGCAAAGTCCCTCCTGAGGTCATTAGCCCCTACAGGTTCGAAATACCTTATATATACATATATTTCTTCGTACATCACATTCGTGCATTTACAGTTTACGAGACAGTATTGATACTCTAGAAAGCAGCGGGGTAGGACCGAGGGGTTCATCAGAACCTCCTTCAAATATATAGTAATAAATGTTGAACACCTTTTGACTTTGACTTCATCGTGTGTTTACTTCTTTCATATTTTGGATCCCCTAGTGAAAATTCTGAAAATTGTTGTATCTGCTCGTGTTTCCAATCTACAGTTTACGAGACAGTATTAATCACACATTTTGTTGTCCAATTTTCAGGTTGCTTATTCTTATCCGGTTAGTGGTGTTAGTTATCTTCTTGATATGGCGTATCACTAATCCGAATCCAGATGCAATGTGGCTATGGGGAGTATCGGTAGTATGTGAATTATGGTTTGCATTTTCATGGCTTCTTGATGTCCTTCCGAAACTCAACCCTATAAATAGATCAGCTGATTTAGCTACACTTAAAGAAAAATTCGAAACACCATCTCCTTCTAATCCTCATGGTAGATCTGATCTACCAGGAGTTGATGTGTTCATTTCTACAGCTGATCCTGATAAAGAGCCTCCTCTTGTCACTGCTAATACAATACTTTCGATTCTTGCTGTCGAATATCCTGTTGAGAAAGTATCTATTTACATCTCTGATGATGGTGGTGCTATCTTTACCTTTGAAGCCATGGCTGAGGCTGTGCTCTTTGGTCAGGTTAGTTTGTCTTCATCTCGTCTATCTCAACTTCGACTGGATTTAAGGAAGCGTGTGAACTTCTTTTTTTAATAACCGACCTTATTATACATATTTTTTGCACCTTTAGATTGATTTTCATATATCTTTTGAACATTCTTAGAAGATTATTCAACAACAACAATGCCACTGTTTCAAACAAGTTGAATATCTTCTTTTCTTATCCTAGAGCTGGAGTGTATTAGTACTAATGCTAGCATTTTGTGTTGTTCATCAAAGCTTTGGGTGCCATTTTGTCGAAAACATAACATTGAGCCAAGAAATCCAGACAGTTACTTCAATCAGAAGACAGATCCAACGAAAAACAAGAAGCGGCCTGATTTTGTGAAGGATCGACGTTGGATCAAGAGGGAGTATGATGAATTCAAGGTCAGGATCAATGGTCTACCAGATGTCATACGCAAAAGATGCGAGATGCACAACTCAAAAGAAGAAAAAAAGGAAAAGGCACTCGCAAAGGAGAACAATGGAGGGGATCTTCCTGCAGATTTCAAGTATCAGAAGGCAACTTGGATGGCTGATGGCACACATTGGCCTGGCACATGGTTTGAACCTATTGCTGATCACAAAAAAGGAGATCATGCTGGGATTTTGCAAGTAAAATAGCTTTTATCATCAACTTAGATTCGATATAATACATAAACAAACATTCAAACTCGGCATCAGCTGACAAGTGAGCACTTCAACTTTGAGAGTGCATATCTACACACCTCAACTTGGTCTCAGCTGACAATTGAACACTCCAACTCGTCTCCATTGTGCCTCGTGGACATTCGATGCTGATGTGCATGCTCAAAGTTGGAGTGTGTTTATGTATTACGCCTATTTGTTGTCCAAATTACTTTTTTGACATATATTACTTATGTTTCCTTGTAGATAATGAGCAAGGTGCCGGAAAATGATCCAGTAATGGGAGGTCCGAATGAAAAACAATTAGATTTCACCGGTATTGACATCAGACTTCCCATGTTTGCATATGTCTCTCGTGAGAAGCGTCCAGGTTACGATCATAACAAGAAGGCAGGAGCAATGAATGCTTTGGTGAGAGCTTCTGCAATTCTTTCAAATGGACCGTTCATACTCAACTTGGATTGTGACCATTACGTCTACAACTCCATGGCTGTTCGAGAGGGTATGTGTTACATGATGGACCGTGGTGGTGATCGTGTTAGCTATTTACAATTCCCTCAAAGATTTGAAGGAATTGATCCATCTGATAGATATGCTAATCATAACACTGTGTTTTTCGATGGTAAGAAATGTCCAATTTTCCAAGTATTACAATGTTTTAGAATTAAAATCCTAACTTGAAATCTATGTTATGATAACAGGAAATATGAGAGCTTTGGATGGTCTACAAGGTCCTGTATACGTCGGGACTGGGTGTATGTTCAGGCGCTACGCACTCTATGGTTTCCACCCACCACGAGCTAGAGAGTACACCGGCTTCCTTGGAAAAAACAAGAAAGAAGCTAAAAATGTTGCTATCCCATCAGAGCTAGACGACGATTCACAACCTTTAACAGGACATCCTGACTTGAACTTGCCAAAGCAATTTGGAAATTCTACAATGTTTGTTGAGTCAATAGCAGTGGCTGAGTTTCAAGGCCGACCTCTAGCTGATCACATCACTGTTAAAAATGGAAGGCCACCTGGTGCCTTGCTCATCCCGCGTCCTCCTCTAGATGCACCAACTGTAGCTGAGGCCATTGCAGTCATCTCTTGCTGGTACTTCGAAAAACTCTTCATACAATTCTGCTCCCTCCGTTTCATTTGTTTGTCTTACTTTCCTTTTAAGCAAGTCACTTTCCCTTTCTGGCATCTACACGTTTATGACCATAAACTCTGTGTCAAGTCAAAACCAGACAAACAAATTGAAACGGTAGGAGTACTAAATTTAGGATTTTTACCAACTTGTTAGCTATTTGTTACAGACATACTTAATAATGCGTTTATGATTGAAAGGTTTGAGGACAAAACAGAATGGGGAGATAGAATAGGATGGATTTATGGATCAGTGACAGAGGATGTGGTGACAGGATACAGAATGCACAATCGTGGATGGCGATCTGTCTACTGCATAACAAAACGAGATGCCTTCCGTGGGACTGCACCTATCAACCTGACTGATCGTTTACACCAGGTGCTCCGTTGGGCAACTGGTTCAGTCGAGATCTTCTACTCTCGTAACAATCCTGCCCTTGCCAGCCCTCGTCTCAAGTTCTTACAACGCATTGCCTACTTCAATGTTGGCGTCTACCCTTTCACCTCAATATTCCTTGTTGTCTACTGTTTCATCCCAGCCTGGTGCCTCTTCACTGGCCAATTTATTGTACAAAACCTCAACATTTACTTTCTTACTTACCTCTTGCTTATCACAGTCACTCTTGTCCTCATTTCCCTCCTTGAAGTCAAATGGTCTGGTATAGGCCTTGAAGAACTATGGCGTAATGAACAATTTTGGCTCATCGGTGGCACGAGTGCTCACTTTGCTGCTGTCATACAAGGACTCTTGAAAGTTGTAGCTGGTATTGAGATTTCATTCACATTAACATCAAAGTCTGCTAACGAAGACGAAGATGACATATATGCTGACTTATACGTCGTCAAATGGACAAGTCTTTTTATACTACCACTAACAATCATAGTTGTCAACATAATGGCACTTGTCATTGGCATTTCAAGGACAATATACAGTATTCTACCCCAATGGAACAGGTTGTTTGGTGGTATTTTCTTTAGCTTTTGGGTACTGTCACATATGTATCCATTTGCTAAAGGATTGATGGGAAGAAAAGGAAGAGTGCCAACAATTATATACATATGGTCAGGGCTTATTGCTATTACTGTTTCCTTGCTTTGGATTACCCTTCAAAATAATGCTGAAGGAGGGGGCAACTTCAAGATCTAGAATCAACATGATGATACGAATGGTGGAACAAAGAATGAAACTTTATGACAGCAAAACAACAAAGAATTTTATTGTGTCATATCATATGATTGTAAATTTTTATTTTTATTTTTTTTACTATTACAAGAAAGTTATTGAGTATATATCAATTAGATATAGCCTTGTAGTCCTCCTCCCATATTTTGTTAAAAAGGAGGAAAGTTGATAGCTAAAATGGTGTACTTACTTATCAATAAAGAAAAAATGAGGAGAATTACACATACTTCTCCCTTATCTTTTTTTTTTTTTTTTTTTTGCTTTGGTTAATCACCATTCAGTATCTAACATCTATATTAGAGCCTGACTAAATCTGACAAAGATGCTTTGGTTTATTGGATCGATAGTAGTGGTAAGTGTGCTAGACAGCAGACATTCTCTTAAATAGAATCCCTTCTTTTCTCTTTGAAAAAAAACAGTAAGGAGTAGGGAAATTAATTGAACTCTTGAATGAGACTAAGCAGCTAGTGACCGGATTTGCGCATTGCATGACCCAGTTTTGGAGGTGTTGTACGTTCTTATATTTTAAGGGGCTTGAACATGTCGGTTTAAGAATGCAGAAATCTCAATTATCCCACCACAATCTATGTTAGTACTCCCTCGGTCCTTTAGATGTCAATGGAGGTGTGCAAAAATCAAACCGACCAATAAACCGAACTGATAAAAACGTTATTGGTTTATTCTTATTGGGTTATTAGGTTATTCGATTTTTAATAGTTTTGAGAAAAAAGATTATTGGGTTAATGGTTCAATATCGATTTTTACTATTGATTATTGGGTAAACCGATAACCCAATAAGATTACAATAATTTACTATTTTACTCTTTCATAAATATTTAATTTTATTAATTCAATTATAATAGGACACTATAGCAATACTTTAAATATTTTAATCTTTATAAGTGATTAGTTTCCACTTTAGTATTTTAGTTTGTAATTAACAAATTGTAGCTTTTGCAAATTTGTAAACATAATTTTCGTACTCTATCTGCTTTTTGTTAATGTAAATTCGCATCATCATTCTTATCAGATAAACCGAAAATTGAACTATTAAGGACTTAAAACCGATAAATCAAAAATTAATAAAAACTATTTTATTGGTTTCTTATTGATTTAGCATATTTAAAAATTAAAAATTGATAAATCGAACTGATAATATACAAAATCGAACTGAACCGACGGATGCACACCTCTAGATGACAAGTGTAACATAGTTTGTGTTGTTTTATTTTTTTCTTTTTTTTAAAAAAAAAGAGCTTTATTTGTTCAATTTTATAACATAGTTTGTTGTTGACACCCAATTTTTACCCTCCACGGTGTCAAATTATTCACGGGGGCTTTATTTTTTATTTTTAATAATTTTTTTAAACATTTTTCAAAAAAAAATATATTTTAATTTTAAAACGGGCGCGTGACTACACGCGCCCCTAATTTATCCCATTACCCCGACCCCCTTCGTCCTCATTCCCATTTTTGCCCCAAAATCAGAAATCCATAACCCCAATCCCGACCACCGCCGTCGACCACCATCTTCCCCGTCCCATCTCCCCTTCGCCTCCGTCTTCTCCTTCATCTTCCTCCCATCCTCCCTCTTCTTCCCCATCGAAAACCAGAGAACCAAAACCCCACGAAACCCGTCCAAGAACCAAATCGCACCAACGAAAACCGACAAATGCCGAAAACTCCACTAACATTCAAATCCCCAACGTTCCCCGACAAACCCACTCCCCCACGACCCATTGTCCCCCCACGCGTATTCCCTTTTTAAATTTCAAAAAGATTCGTTCCAAACCGAAATCGCCAACTATGTAATCCTTATTTTGGTCTTCGTTTTGAGGGGGGATCGAGCCGAAAACCCTAGCCATCAACCATAGAGGAAGAAGAAAAGAACCAGAGAGAATCAGAAAAGGGAGGGGATCGAAAAAGAATAGAAAACAGAGAGGGATTTTTCGGGATTTTGGGAATTCAAAATCGAAATAGGGGATTTTGGGAAGGATTCCTAGCAAGTTTGAGCAGCCAAAAGGAGAAAACCCCAAATTTCGTTCGTTCAGTGAATTTCCAGAAAATTTCCAGAAAAACAGCTTCTAAAATTCGATTTGATATCGCCATAGCTTCGTCAAGCTCCTTGTCCCAGTCTCGCTGCCCCGACGAAGGTAATACCCCGATCTTACTTTCATGTCAAATGTCACATACTGTGTTTTGAATTATGTGAAATCCGGCAGCCTGATCGAATTTTGTCATTTTTGCGTCTTGATTTGAAGTACTCTGTTGTTGATGAAGTCATAGATATGTGATGCTGTGTTGTTTAACTGTTAATATATTTCTGGATTACTGGGGATGTTGTTGATGATGTTTGTCAAGTCAACGTTGTGGGTTGTTTGTTATTGATAGTATTAGGTTGTAGTTGGTTTTCAAACCTTTAAAATGTTATATTTCTGCTGCTTCACGGCCTGAAAGTTATTACTCTATGCGAATCTTGCTTCCTCGCTGAGAATAGCTTCAAAATGGTGAATTTAGATCAAAGGTGATGCTTATGACAGTGTACGTGTTAAACTAATGTCAAAACGATTTTGCTTTCTAAATACAGACTGTATCATCCAAGTTTCAACCTGTTAGTTCATTAGATGGCAATTCTAGTTCTTTTAAAGGCTATCTGTTTATCTTTTATCGAATATTAATAAAGCGATTTGCTTTTATCTGCTGAATCTGCCTGGAATCTGAAGTATTTGGTTGTAAATGATGATGCATACATCTTTGTAATGACAAACTATTGAAAAATGTTGGAAAGCATGTTCCTTTTCTTAACCTTGCTGGTCTACTGCTAGCTTTTAGGGGT
>JAABOM020000092.1:23531608-23543766 GCA_011800125.2 Solanum clarkiae | reverse complement strand
ATATAGTATGAGACAAATATTCATAGGAAGATGTCCATATAATATGAGACCGAGGTAGCAACATTTGTTATAGAAGCATTAAACATGTAATCATAGTTGAAAATTTTTGAGAAATAATTTTTCTATCTGTGAAGTAGTGATAAGTCTATATACATTTTTCTCTTCCAAATCCAGATTTTGGGATTATACTAGGTTGTTGTTGTAGGAGTATCATTATTATATTTAATGTATGAACCTTGTATAAAGCGTATAAAAAGTACTCCCTCCGTTTCATATTATAAGGGCACTTTCTATTTTACACGGTTATTAAGAAATCATTAATACATTAGTAGACTTTATCATTTTACCCTTCATTTATTTCAATGTACATTAATTTAAGTTAGAAAAAATTATTAATACACTAATTGATGTTAGGATAAAATAGAAAAAAATAATTAATTATATACTTATGGGACAAATATTTATAGAAAGATGTCTTTATAATATGGGACGGAGGGAGTACTTATACACAAATATGAGTTAACTTATGTATTTCTACCTAAAGTATGAGCTATGGAGAATAATTATTTTCAAAAATAGACATAGATGCAATGTAAATGTTTACAAGGTCATCTTAAATCAAGTTAAGGTGTCTAGATGTACTTTAATTTCAATGTGAGAGTGTTTAGCTGCCAGTTGAGGTGAAGTTAAAATATCTATCTATGTATTATCCTCACAAATTTTTGTCTAAATACACAAACACTAAGTGCGAACAAGTTTTTTTTCCTCAAAGAAAAATAGAAGAAAGGGAAATTTTTGAAAAGTATACAACTCTTGAAAATATTTACGTCATGTAGCCCAATATAAATAGGGGGAGTCTTTACATATAATGTATCAACTTCGTATTAAATGTATAAACAAGTACGAGCTAAGGAGCATAAGTATTTTTAAAAATAGACATAGATGCAGTGTAAATGTTTTCAAGGCCATCTTTAACCAAGTTAGGTGTCTTGATATGCATTAATTTCAATGTAGGAGTGCTTAATTGTCAGTTGAGATCAAATTAAAATGTCAATATATATATTATGCCTCACAAATTTTTGTCTAACATACATAAAGTCACAAAACATTCAATACAAACAAGTTTTTTTTTCCCAAGAATAAAAGAAGAAAGTGAAATTTTCAAAAATATACACCTTTTGAAAATATTTACATCACGTAACCCAATATACAATACTAAGGGGGTCATTACATGCAGTGTATCAACCTCGTGAAGAAAAAAAAAACAGAAAGGAAATTTTCAAAAACATACAGCTTTTTAAAATATTTACGTCATGTAACCCAATATACAATACTAGGGGGGAGGGGGGAGAGGGGGGATCATTACATGTAATGTATCAACCTCGCGAAGAACTAGGGGGGTCATTACATGCAATGTATCAACCTCGTAGAAAATGTATAAGAAAGTGTTTATACATAATTACGAGTAAAATTATACGTTCATACAGAAAGTATGAGCTACGGGACATAAAATATTTTTCAAAAATAGACGTAGAACATACAAAAAGGAAAGAATAACTTACTTGGTGTAAGGGTCAATGTCATACTTAGAATTAATAGGCTCTTGAATTCTTCCAAATTTCCTCAACACAGATTTGTCAATATATTTGTTACCAGACATAGCTGTTGCATCTGGGAAATCAACTTCAGCAAGATTTTCTCTCTTATTTTTTGTGACAAAAACTCCAGGACCATGAAATAATTGTTGTTTCATTGTGAAAATGCATAGTCCTACTGCCACTGCTAATGTGCCACCCAATACATAGACAGGTGCCATATCCCCATTGGTCATTGATAATCTAAACAAATATCGAGTTTAAGTTTTATGTACTGACGCTTTAATAGCATATTTATATAATCAAAGTCACTTGAATAGGTAAATCTCTTGATAAAAAATAATAATAATATTAGTAATAAAAAATGGTAATTAATTGGTTGTCACATGTTAATTTTTTTTGAGGAAGCAACCAAAAAAAAACCTTTAGATTGTTTGCTCCCATTTGAGCATAGATTTTGGGAGTAGATTTTTTAAGAAAAAATATCAAAAATATTATTATTCATGAAACTTGATGATCAAATTTAGGATAAAATTTCCATTCCGACTCACAAAAGTTTTAATTTTTATGAAAAAAGTAAAAATGCATGTCGAAACATAACTTTAAATTCTAGAATTATTTTTTCAAATTTCAACTAAATCTATAATCTAACACTAGCTATATAACTTAAATCATTATTTATAACTAGAAGTATTTAAAGAGTTTAAGTTATATACACGCACCATTTTTAGT
Source organism: Solanum clarkiae (assembly GCA_011800125.2). NCBI lineage: Eukaryota > Viridiplantae > Streptophyta > Magnoliopsida > Solanales > Solanaceae > Solanum > Solanum clarkiae. Next base: position 23,541,439 of record JAABOM020000092.1, on the reverse strand, counting down.
TATAAGAAAATTTTAATTTTTACACTATCATCAAAATTTACCTAAAAAATATCTACAAGTAAAACTCCTTAAAATATAAAATTTATGCTATAACATGAAAGCTGATTTGATGGTGTAGAAATTATTATTTTACTACACATTATCATTTTGATACCTAAATATTTCAGAAATAAATTGTAAAGAAAATAAATAAACCATGTTGTCTCCCTTATAATACAAGTTTACAATGAATCGATATTACTATGTCAAGATAAAATGTAAATGTTACACATTAAAGTGGTAGAATAAAAACCTGTTTGACAAATTAAAATGAAAATAAGTTTAAGTTATATACGTCATTAATATAAACTTTTTTACTTTGTTAAAATATGAAATTTATAATCTTAAAAATAAGTTAACGAGACGAACTTTTTAGGGTTGACATGAGTGGAACCACCAGCAGAGGAAAATCTTGGAGCAGTAGAAGAAGCAAACGATCGATTCGCCACCAAGGCATTGGTCATGGATTTCCAATAATTCTGTCACAATAAGAATAAACAGAAGTTAAAAATCAATATTCAAAAATAAAAAATAAAAAAAAGAACAATATCTTGTGTTGGTAATCAAAAAACAATTGGGATAAAAGAATATTACAATAACATTATAAGATCTCAATTAAACAATTGACTCGATCTGATCACCAAGTAGTTCAAACTAAAAGTCACAAAAGAGTTTCCATTTAACACTTGTGATTATATATATCACTCCACTTAAGAAAAAAATATAGATTTTCGATTGTACCTCTATCTAAATAATGAAGGCAATAATAATTACAGAAGTTGTGATCAATATTTTTTTTTTTAAAAAAAGATGATTTTTGTGTTAGATATGAAGTAACAAGTAGATCAAAGAATGTTGTTGCCTTATAAGGTCTCAGTTCATTAAAAAATGACTCAATTTGATCTTTTGAATAGATATCAAAGATTTAATTGAAACTAAAAAATCGAGTAATTCCAATTATAAGACATATTCATGATTATAACTCGATTTTAATTAGCTAAAAAAATTAAAGAAGAAGAATAATAATGAAATTTTTTTCTCTTACCATTTTGAAGGCCATTTTCACAAGGACGGAGTATGGAAGAAATTATTTCATACACAGAAAAAGAAATTCAGATTTATTGAAAAGGAAATGGAAGTTGATTAGTTCTAATATAAAGGGGAAAAAGAGGATGAGATTTTTTTTTTGTGTTAATTTTTATTTTTATTTTTTAAAAATTATTTATTTGGGTAGTTATTTATGTCCTAAAACAATGGGACATAAGACATGTAAGTTTAAATACTCGATATGCATGGAGAATTTATGGGATTTAAGGGAAGAAGTTATCTTTCTTTTTTCCTATAATCTTTTTAAAATTAAGATGTGAGCATTAAATAATTAAACTACTTATTTTAATATTTAAATGTGTAAAACTTGTTTTTATTTAAAAGTTCATAAATATAAAATTTGATTGAACATCTAATATATATTAATAAAATATTTTTAAAAATTATATAGTGGTTGGTGGTGTAGATGATTAGTGATAGTAGTTGTAGGTGTTGATCGGTGATGATGTTGGTTAATGATGGTGTAATTGGTTGTAGCTAGCGGTGGTGGACAGTTATGGTGGTTGTTAGTGATAAAACTAATGGTGTGATGGTTTGTAATATATAGTGGTGACAGACTTATGTTTGAATGTCTGATTGATGGTGGTGATTGTTATAATCATGATAATTGGTTATACTGATCGATAATAATAACAATTATGAATGAGGATGATACGTTGTTAATTAAGGTAATTGAATTGTGGTAGTTAATAATGATACGTGGGATGCGGCGAAAATGATATCTGATAATGATGGATATGATAACGGAACTTTATACATGATCTCAATCATTCAAACACATGTGAAAAATCTTAATAGTTTAATTAGTTGACTATCTCAACTCTCACCTTCTTTATGAGGGTTCAATTCGCCACATTATAATCCTCCTCCCCATTTCCCCTTCCCGTACAACCAACTTTTTTAAAAAAAATCACTCAAAACACATTAAATAATTGTAACATAAATTTAAAAAACGCACTTGACATTAGCAATAAAAGTAATACGAAATAAAAAGCCACACTACTCCAAAGGAACATTGCATTACAAAATTCAAATTGATACCACAGAAAACCTGTGCCTAAAAAACTTATATGCATCTACACTCACCCTGTGCTACAATTTTACACAACAAATCTTCAAATGAAAACAAGTTCAAGAGATCAACAAGCCAATTGATCTCTATAAGCTGATATTTCTTCAAAAATGGGAAGTCGTCTCGATCGAAACGGGACCATTTGGTTCATCAACTGATCAAGATTTTCAATAAACACATCTTCTAATAATACTAATTGTGAAGAATTAGTTGAAACAAATTTGAATGATTCCAATGGTTCCAACTCCTTCAATAGTTCCATAGCACGACTTTTCGACTTTGGATCATCTGAACCAGGGAGTTTACCTTGTAAAATGTCTCCAAGAACCATTCTTGCTTCATTAAATCGCGCTAATTTCATAAGACATAAGCATAGATTGCAACCCTTGTTGGCGTCAGGGTCGATTTGTTGAGCTTTTTGATAAACAATTTCAGCAGCTGCATAGTTTGTTTGTTGCATGTATGCCCATCCCAAGTTGCCCTGCATAACAAGCACTGTTAAATGAGGAGGGGGCAGGGGCACGGTGTGCTTGTAGAGACGAATTCAAAATTTAGAGTCAAGTTAGTTCAGTATGAAGTACGATTGTAAATGCATACATAAACTAAAAGTTTTTGCTTATGTACATGGTTAAGCTGAAAGAATTGAATTCAGTTGAACCTATGTAACCATCCCTAAGTCGACCATTGTTTACTAGTTGTGGTGGTTGTGAAGTCATGAAATAATACAGTAAGAAATGAATCTTGGACCTAAATCAACCTCAAAAGATAGCTCCTGAGTGGAGGATCACGCATTTGATTAAACATCAATGTGGGACTTCTTCAAGTAGATAAGACAATTTATCACAAGACAAATGAGACAAGGAGATTTTCTAAATTCAAACACAACTACACCCTCCGTTTCAATCTATTTGTCCTATTTTTATTGGCACGACGTTTAAAAAATAACAAAATTGGTACCAGTATTCTCGAAGTCTCTTGTTTGATGGTAACTTGGAATTTCTTTCCATGAGATCGAGCTGTCTTTGTAGGTTTACCATTGAACGCTTCTCCGTGGTATATCATTTGTAGCTTCTGCTTCAACAATTCAATCTGCTCCTCTAATTTTCCACTTTTCTGTGACATATTCATCAATACAGTAGTAAGCATATCGGGATCTAACTCAACTCAAAATTTAGCGCATGATAAGGTCAGAATTATAATAGCCCCGCAGCACACATTCAAGACTGATATGTGGAGTATAGATAACATAATATAGAAGCTCAAATATACCAAAAACTATGCTTGATGCGTTTTGACTCTGATACGGAAATGGATCTTAAATCTAACTCAACTTCAGAAGTAAGTCTAAGACCAAGACCATATAACTAGACTACAATGCATATGTTCAACTAATGTGAGACTCGAGACATAAAAGATTGATGAATATCATTCACATATACAAGAAATAACAATAACAATCTAGGTAAGAAGCATATAATGAATTAACCGACAATTGATTAAGTGTCACTAAATCCAGGATTGCTAAAGTCTTTAGCGGTATTTATATAAACCTACCCTCAACATAATAGTTATTGTTCATGCTCACCTTGTATAAATCTAAAAGGACATTGTCTAATGATTCCTGAGCCAGTCTAGAACATCTATCTCTGAACGATTTTATAGCTTCAATGGCTTCTTCAGCTCTATTTTGTTGTTTCATTACTACTGCCATATCTTTTAACGCGCTATCTACTCTGTCTCCTTCATTTATTGCCTTCCAAAATAGTACTATTGCACTTTCTGCATCTTTCTCAACAAGCTGTAATCAGTCACATCACCAAAAGAATTCATTAGTCATCGTCAGTTGAGGAATCACCGAGGTCTAATAGTACAACAATAACATATCACTGAAATCCCACGGGTGGGTAATCACCGAGGTCTAATAGTACACGACTCGAAATTCAAAAGGACAATAGGCTCGTCCTCCTATCATTCTTGACTTTTGTGACAAAGTTAGGACTCGTGACGTGTACCTAATTCACACACTTACCAATGGCACCAAACCTAAAAAGTCTAAACAAATATATTTGGAGTATTGATTGATCTCAAAATTATTATGTATACATAATTCATTATCTGCCACTAATACACATCAATTAATAAATACTACATATTTCTCCATCCTCCAACAAAGTAGAGCCTGGAGAGTTAACATATATGCGGACTTTATCGTTGACTCACAGAGATAGAAAGGATATTTTTAAAAGAATCTCATTCATCGAGCTCCAAAAGAAAAAAGATATTACATATCTTCTCATTCATCGAGTTCACAAAGATAAAACCTGTTTAAAAATATCAGACCTAAAATTAGAAAATACTACATATTTCTCCATTTAACTAGCTCAATACAGGAGGTTATTTTCAAAAGACCCATCTGAAAAATATCAGGTCTCAAAAGCAAAAATACTACATATTTCTCCATCCAATTAACTATTTGATCTTAACATTTATACATTCCAAAACAATGTTAGAATAATACATACATATAACACGTAACTTTCAGCTACGATAACTACTAGTTGAATGAATTGATGTCAATTCATAACATACCTGTGCATATTTTGCTCTGACATAAGGACTATCACCAGGAGGAAGCTTATGAATAACACGATAATTATTGGAATCAATTTTTTCACCATTTTTTGAGCTGCTATAATTCTTCATAATTGAAAAAAAATGTTGAATTAATGTATAATACAATGAAGAGAAGGAGAAATTAAAGATGAAATTTTCTTGGGAGTGATGGAATAGTCAGAGAAAATAGAGGAATTTATTTTATTGTTTTGGATCAGGATGAACCTGGACGGGAAAGAGTCCAGGTTCTTTGTTTGTTATTTTTTTTCTTTTTTAGATATTATTATATGGGTGGCATTTTATTAGCCACTTAGTGCCAATATTTTTAATTCACTGTGTGCCTTTTTCAATGTTGGGAGACTCGATCCTTTTGTCCTTCTTTTTGTTGGATATTTATTTTAATATTCGATTAATTTAAGGTTTATGTTAAAAAAATTTGGGGGTATTTTTGGTAAGGAATATATTTTTAAAAAAAAATAAGTGAATTTTTAATTTTTTGATAAGTAAGAAAAAGGTATTACATCAAAAGCATAGATAATTAATCTAGCAAATTGATTTTTTTGTTTGCAAAAAATAATTTTAAGAGGTTGGTATTTTTTAAAAAAGTGTAATATTCTTTAGAGGTTGGTTATTTCTAACTTCATGAGGTCCTTTTTTTCCTAGGTTTGGTGTCAAAAAATTAATTTATTGATTGATTTTTAAGTAGTTTGAGAGTCTTATCAAATTTTCTGCTACTATAGGTATAACACAAGTAATAGTAGTTGAAAGAGTGATGTGACTTTATCCTGATCATAAGCGTCTTACTTAGTTGAGATATCTTAGATGTGTATTACCACTGAATAAATAATATAGTTACTTATGCGAATCTCATGCTAGTCTCAAGATGTTAATCTCTGACTAGAAAAAATTAGTTCTTGTACTTGAGAAATTTCTAATATAATAGATTCGTAAAATTCATCTGTTAGGATAAAAAATTTTACTGAACTAGAAAAAATAACAAGTAATGAAATTAAAAATAAATAAAGCCTCTAAAGTTAAAAGATAAATAAGTCTCTCTTCAGACCATACAAGTGCACGTCGAGTTCAGGAGTTCATTAAGACAGGCCAAATTCTTTTTAAAAAATTAGCATAAGTAATTTTAAAATTCTTTTTTGTTATTAAACTTTTTATCAAGTCAAACTGTGTCACCTAATGAGATTCGAAGAGCATAAAATCAAGGATTGTACCATGCCAAGTCTAATCATCCATGTCTTTGTTTATATCTCGGCTTGGAGCTGATTAATATAATTCGTCCCAGTAATATATATACACACACACTTCTTATTAAGAAAATATAGAAATGTGTAATTCAGTTAGATTATGATTTTCTTTATTAAACAACTTATCTAGGGGTGTTTACGGTTTGGATAAAAATCGATCCAAATCAAAAAATCGAATCAACTCGATTAAATAAACCAATTTTTATTTTGGTTTTGGTTTGGTTTGGGTTTAGTTTTTTAAAAATCGATAATATTTCGTTTGAGTTTGGATTAGTTCGGAAAAACCGAAGAAATACACGAACCAACAAATTATATTCATATATTTTATAATTATACATACATAATACATTATTTATAAAAAATAATTTTTATCTTTTAATCTACTTATAAAAGAATAAATGCTCAAAACGAGAATATTTATCTTATTGATTTTATGTATATTAATATCTATGACAATTCTTAGTGGGACTAGAAATGTCACTAGCCCTTTCTTCTAGGCCAAAATGGTGAATTTTGAAACTTTTTTCACAGTAAACTTAGTAATTGAAAGTTCTATAATATTAGTAGTTTTAACTATTTTTCGTTTTGAAAGGACTTTTGTCATTTTTTCTCCATTTTAAATGTATCATTGCTTTTATTTTTATGTATAATTAATAGCCGAATAACCGAACCAAACCCGTTAACAACCAAATCAATAAATGTATATTATAATTGGGTTAGTTTGGCTTGAGAATTTAAAAACCGAATTAAGTTGATTTGATTTTGATTTTGACCAATAACCGACCCATGAACATCCCTAAACTTATCCTCCTTAAATAATATATCTTGAGCTAGACTGTAGAAACTTTGAGACAGACAAAAATGATAATATATACACACATATACTTCTGATTAAGAAAATATATAAATGTAATTCGATTAGATTTTTGTCCTCTTTATTGAGTAACTTGTTTTCCTTAAACAAGTTATCTTTGAGTTAGATTTTAGAAACTTTGAAATGGACAATAATCATTATATCTAGAAAGACAAAGAAATGGACTTGTTTACACAATATGCATTACAAATTGCAATTGGACACAAAACAAATACATAATACATCAAACAAAAGAAAATTTTAAGTTACATAGATGATCAATTTTGAATCATCCTCACATATATATTAAGTAGAAACACTGTGGAGCACAACAGTCTCAACTGTAAGGCCAGGCCCAAATCCAAAAAGAACACCCCAATCAAGACCTTCACCAGTAGTACTAAACCCTTCTTTGGCTGAGGCCTTTCTCATTTCATCCAAAATAAATAGAACACAAGCACTAGACATGTTTCCATAGTCACTTAAAACTTGCCTAGTAGCTCGAAGTTTTTCGGGCTTCAGGCCCAATTTTAATTCAACTTGGTCCAGAATTGCCGGCCCACCAGGGTGCGCAATCCAAAAGATGGAATTCCAATCAGAAATGCCTAATGGTTGGAATGCTTCTATCAAACTCTTCTCAATGTTTTTGGAGATCAATCCAGGAACATCTTTGAGTAAGTGAAATGTAAGACCAACTTCACGAAGGTGACCATCTATAGCGCCTTCGCTATCAGGGAGAAGAGTTTGGGCTGCAGAGACAAGCTCAAACAAAGGCCTTTCGACTTCTGGTAATGGATCTGAACCCACAATGAGCGCAGCTGCCCCATCACCAAAAAGGGCTTGTCCAACCATACTATCCAAGTGAGTATCACTTGGGCCACGAAAAGTGACTGCAGTAATCTCTGAGCAAACAACAAGGACTCGTGCGCCCTTGTTGTTCTCAGCTAAGTCCTTTGCCAGTCGAATGACAGTCCCGCCAGCAAAGCAACCTTGTTGGTACATCATGAATCGCTTCACTGAGGGCCGAAGCCCAAGAAGCTTAGTGAGCTGATAGTCGGCGCCAGGCATGTCCACCCCACTAGTGGTACAAAACACCAAATGGGTAATTTTGGACTTGGACTGGCCCCATTCTTTAATAGCCTTTTGGGCTGCTTCTTTACCAAGTTTTGGCACTTCAATCACCACTATATCTTGCCTAGCATCAAGAGAAGGAGCCATGTATTCGCAAATACCACGGTTTTCTTTTAGAATTTCTTCTGTTAAGTGCATATACCTCTTCTTAATCATTGATTTATCACCTGCATATACATCTATCTATTAGTGCTCATCCGACTCTACTCGATGTACTATCAATATTAAGAAAAACAGTATAAAATTTACTTGCCATTAAAGAAAGTATATCATTTAGGACCACTACTTAGTTATCAATATGCAGAGGCATAAACACAAACAATAAAATTGAAAAAATCAAGAACATAATTTTGGTGTACATAAAAAATAAGATACTACTTAAATGATAGTAATTAACAAAAAAAAAATTATATATCTTACACATGCGCTTGAATTTCTCCTTCAGCTCAATCATATGCTCACTATTCGTAATTCGAAAATAATAATCAGGATAAGTGCTCTGATCAACACAGTTTGAAGGAGTCGCTGTGCCAATGGCCATGATCGTAGCTGGCCCCTTTGCACGTTGCGCCCTTCTAACCTCCTCCACGGTGACCATTTTCGCGCTTTTTTTTTTTTAACTAAAATTTACGTATATGAAAATACCAAATATTGTGCAAATGTTTTATAGCACAGACGAGAAAATGGCTTGTGTTGAAGCACACAAACTTTGCATGGGGTGTATGAATATTTATAGAAGAAGATAGGCATAACAAACTGGTAGTTAGTATTCACGTGGTGGAGCAACTTTTTTTTAGGTATATTCCCGACTTTTATTTTCCTAAAGAGTAATGGACGAATCTTCGATTTTAAGACTGTGAGCTTAGTTTTAAAATTTTTAATATATACCAAATAATAAAAAAATAAAATTAAGTTATATACGTTATTAGTGTAATTTTTTTAAAAAAATCTTATTAGGTTACTAAAAGAATTTATAATCTTGAAATAAGACTGATACATGTTATAATATATTTACGTTAATAATATATTTAATTTAAAATATTCAATTGTACTTACTTTTATAAAAGCTCCATCCCCCACTAATGCTACCTACTTCTCAAAATCAAAAAGTTATATGTTGAGGTCTATATGTTCATATAAATAAAAAAGAATTTGTTTTTATATTTATTATACTATATTTTGAGATATGATAAAAAAAAATAATTAAAAATCAACGTCACAAGAGTACAAAACGTATAATACAAGTGTTTCTACTAAATTTTTGGTAAATAAAAAGGTACCTTTAAATATTCCAAATTTGGACACTAATTATATATATACAAATATGTTCAAATATAGTTGCATACCATAATTTTAAATTAACATTGCAATATCAGTCCAATTAAGATGGAATCATTAAAAATAATAATAATAACAATAATAATAATAAATTATTTGCATCGAATATTTACAGAAGAAAGTTTACCACAATTATGATTTTATTTTTTCTAGAAAGAAAAATATTAATATTGTATAATATGTTTGGTTAGAGGAAAAAAATACTAAAAATAAATAAATAAATCTAATGAATCAAAAGTTTATGTAGCTATTAATGTGAGGTACGCTCTTAATATGATTTTTCTTATAGAATTAAATTCAAAAAAAAATTATTTAAAAAGAAAATTTTAATCATCTCATCGCAATATATAATTTTGATTAAACTGTGACAAAATGATGAAAGTTATTCGGTAAAAAATAAAATTAAAAAAAATATTTAT
>JAABOM020000092.1:23510168-23522732 GCA_011800125.2 Solanum clarkiae | reverse complement strand
CGCAGACAGTTTAAAGAGCCATTTTGCTTTATTCCATCATACCCCTAAGCCAAAAAATAGTGAATCTTTGGCTCCATCCGAGATTCTACTAACATAATTACTGTTAAAGATATTTCGAGGACATTTGCTGCATCACATGTTGATCTCTTATTCTATTTGCTTTTGAATTAACATTGATCCCTTATCTTTTCTCTAATATACAGCCTGGTCATTTTCAAGGGCACACATTCGACATAGTATCGGCCTTCCAGGTATTTCTTCTTATTGCCTCCTTTAGCAATTCTTCTGTCCATTTAGCCTTCAAAGTGAGAAAAACCCTCTGTTTTGGTAGAGGTTTTGAATAGACTTTGTGACACATGGAGAATAATAAGCACAATTGTAAACTAGGAGAAAGCATGTTTTTGGTTGAAGTTCTCTTAGCCTATGCGTGTATTTGAGGAACCATAGAGGAGCATTAAGATCTTCAAGAGCAAGCTTTTGTAAACTGAGTCCAAGTTGTCTAAAGGATGGGATTTTTTGGATATTTTTTTCTTTGATAAGTAAAGCATTTACACACAAATGCAGTAAGGAAGTGAGTGAAAAAGCGTTACTAGATCACAGTTCTTCTTAGCCATTTTATTTTTTACTCTAATCCAATAAAAGGTAGTTAAACAAATAAAATTTTTGAGCATTTCTTAGCCTATGCCATTACCTCTTTAACATATTCTATTTGCGTTCCTCGGGATCATCTGGCGGAGAATGCTCTTTTTCTGTATATCATAGTAAGATGGATGCTGGTGTTATGGTAAATTTAAAGAACAAGAAAATCTCAATGAATACTATGACCTTGACATCCTACCTGTTTCTGACCTATGTAATTCCAATCGTACTGTGCGGCAACTGGCAAAGCTTTTTCTTGACAAAAAGTCATCCGCAGTTATGACAATTTTAATATTTTATGAGGGATAGTCTTGTCTGTATAAGCATTTAAAGGGACAGCTTTCAAGCATGTCATTTTTGAGTCGTAGTTCTTTTTGTTTATATGATTAGAAGCATGCCATGTGACTTGAAATTTTTTATTATGAGAAGGCTAAACTTGAAAGGCAGCTTTTTGTCTTAGATTTTTCAATCACAGATCTTCAATGGTGTGACATTTATGATTCCCTGCTTTGATTTTAATCATAGGTTTATGGAGAGTATGTTAGTGGTGGTGTCAGCGATGAACAAAGAATGAATGTAGTTCGTAATTCGTGTCCGGGTGCAGGGGCTTGTGGTGGAATGTATACTGCAAACACCATGGCATCTGCTATAGAGACATTGGGCATGTCGCTGCCTTATAGGTAGAAAAATGTGATGCAGTTACATTTTGTTTGAAAAGAATGAAGATCCGTTGCTAATATGTCCTATATTCATCTCCTTTCCAATACACAAGCTCTTCCACACCTGCTGAAGACACACTGAAGTTGGATGAGTGCCGCCTAGCAGGGAAATATCTTTTGGAGTTGTTGAAAATGGACTTGAAACCTCGAGATATCATCACAAGAAAGTCGCTTCGAAATGCAATGGTGATGGTCATGGCACTTGGTGGATCTACAAATGCTGTACTACATTTAATTGCTATTGCAAGGTGAGCAAATTTTCCACAGAGTTCACTTTATTTTTTGGATGAGTGTGTGAGTCATGATTTGTATCTCCACAGATCTGTTGGCTTGGAATTAACTCTAGATGACTTCCAGAAAGTTAGCGATGAGGTTCCTTTCCTTGCAGATCTGAAGCCTAGTGGAAAATATGTCATGGAGGATGTGCACAAGGTTTGTGCAATGCTGTGTGTGCCAATATGGTTGTAGATTTGGTTGCATAGGCATCCCCTGCTGTTTATTTTGTTCTGATAAGCTTGGTTGTGTAGATTGGAGGTACACCTGCAGTCATCCGCCACCTGTTGGAGCTTGGGTATTTGGATGGAGATTGTATGACTGGTATTTGGATTAATGACTCTTGTAGATATTCGGTTATATTCGTCTTCTTATAATTGGTGGAACTCATTTTCCTTGCTCTTTGATTTGTAGTCACGGGAAAGACACTGGCTGAAAATGCAAAACTATTTCCTTCTTTAGCCGAAGGTCAGGTAGGTCTCTCTACCAATGGTTTCCCATGTGTTGCACTAATGTTTGTTATAGGTTTGTTGCTGCTGATGGAGATTTGGGATAAATACTCAGTTTTTTCTGTCTTTTTTTTATCTTCTAGCAAATTATAAGGCCTTTGTCAAACCCCATAAAAGAAACTGGCCATATTCAGATATTATATGGAAATCTTGCACCAGAGGGCAGCGTGGCAAAAATCACTGGAAAAGAAGGGATGTACTTTAAAGGTATGTTCTGCTTGGTTAGAGTTTAATATATGGTGTCTATGGACATTGTCTGTTTTCCTCTTGAAAATAGAACGATTCATGGGAACTTGTTCATCAGGCCCGGCACTAGTGTTTGAAGGAGAGGAAGCTATGATTGCGGCTATCTCAGAAGATCCTTTGAGTTTTAAGGCAAGCCAGATAATCCCTTTTACTTCTATCACGGTAAACTAAGGAATGAGGTGAGGACGCCATATGAGTGCCAAAGCACCAATTTCTAAGGAGCATTCATAGCTCATAGTAATAGTAAATATCGTAATCTCTTGAAGCCTAATAGACAAAAGGGGTACAAGTAGTTACAAACAATGCATCCTGTCTTGGATGAACAAAGGTAAAACATTTCCCTTTTCTAGGCAATTTAAAGATTTAAAATGTCTCTAGAATATTGATACTTGAAGGCTTTCACGTTTGGATATTTCATCTAAGTTCTTGTTAACCTATTACTACTATGAAAATTAGTCATGCTCTTTCTCTTTTGTTGCTTTTATTTCGTGTATTTCTTGAAGCAATGGTCCTTGTCTTATTTTTGGGTTTAGTGTCCTCTATCCCGAGCACAGTATTTATGCATGACATTAGACTTTTCACAACAGAGACATCTAAAACATAGCTAGGTCTTTGATAAGGCAGCAAAGAAGAACCGATGGGATCTCTGCTTCGTTCATTTGTCATGTTGTGTAGACTTACACTCTGCCCTATATCGCTGCTGTAAATATATATCTTTTTTTAACTTTATGAGTTACTGTAATTAAATATCTAATTGGAGTTCCAGATAGGTAGATTGGGTATTTTGTGGAAGTATCATGCCCACTGTCTGTTACTTCTGTTGATTTCTTCCGTTTTAGCTCGCATTTGGCCCCATAGGCTTCCATTTCATTTGCCTAGTAGCAAAATATCTATAAGCATGGTTTTTCACTTTGAATTTCTCTTCAAGAATACTGAAATCGTCAGTTATTGGTTCTTTGCCCTTTCTGTTTGTTGATTAGTAACTGGCTGCAATTGTTTGAGCTTTATTTTTCAAGCCAGTGCCATTGTGTTGGATGTTGGGTAGTCTAGACATATTGTCTGTGTGCCGTCTTTCAGGGAAAAGTTGTTGTCATTAGAGGAGAGGGGCCCAAGGGAGGACCAGGAATGCCTGAAATGCTGACACCCACTAGTGCAATTATGGGTGCAGGTCTTGGAAAGGTATGTAATGTGATTCTTTGGGGGAGCTTAATACATCAGCCGTTTAAACTTGCCAGGATATTTCATTTAGACACTCGAACTAAGTCATGTTTCAATTGGAACATGACTTTAGTTTGTGAGCGTCTCGACTGGCAAGTGTTAAGCCTTTGTTTTTCCCTTTCTTTGTATCTTATATTTTTATTTTAGCATGTCATTTTGAAACTGTCGTATGGTCTTACCGTAGGTTTTGCTTTTCCTTGTTGCTGAATGCTTATTTGTGTTTTCCACTATAGGATGTTGCATTACTTACTGATGGAAGATTTTCTGGAGGTTCTCATGGATATGTTGTTGGGCATATATGTCCTGAAGCACAGGTGTGTTAGCATTTCCTTTATGTCATACGTACTTTCTTCTCTCCCCTCAACTTACCATATCGCCTTTCATTGTGGTGTCCGGTTGACCATTCTAGCTTTGTTTAGTTCTACTTGTTGCAACTATCTGAAACTTGTAAATCACCTCAAGATTCTGGATATGTGAACGATCTTTAAAAATGGCTTCATATAGATGACATCCCTGGTAGGAGGACAGTCACTAGTTTTAGTAGCTAAACTGTTTCTCGTCAGTTTTCCAGTGTCCAACTTTTTTTCACTCAATTCGAGTGTGCTTATGAAGATGTGATGATACTTGAGCAGTTCCCTTTGATTTATTAAGTTCGTTAAATATCATATTTCCTTCTAGAAAAAACATGTAATACAAATATCTGCATGTGATGACAGTCCTAGAACATAAATATTCAAAATAACAGAGAAAAATCGGTATGATCTTTAGTCTAAAATAACAGAGAAAAATCGGTATGATCTTTACTCTAATGTCATTAAACATTGAGCAATTCAAATCCTCATCAGGAAGGAGGTCCAATCGGTCTTGTTCAAAGTGGAGACCTAATAACAATCGACATTCAGAAGAAGAAAATGGACGTTCAGTTATCAGACGAGGAGTTGGAGCAACGTAGAAAGAATTGGACTCCTCCTGCATATAAAGCTGATCGAGGGGTTCTGTACAAGGTACGTGATTATTTGAACAAAACTGATATTAGAGCAATTTTGAACGGAAACATCCATTATATCGACATAATGTGTTCCTTGCAGTATATAAAAAATGTGCAATCTGCTTCCAAGGGATGTGTTACTGATGAATAGACAAGAGAAGCAATTTCTATGAAAGCATGGATTAAACCTCGAAAAATCCTGATCTTCCATGTTCTGCGTGAAGCTTACTATTGGGGCGTTTTCGCGGTGGTTAGCATATTTTTCACAGGTTTATCCCCTTTATATTTTCAGTTGTAACTCGTATAAATTTCTTCTTTTAAAGTTGATGGAGCACACAATTTTCCTGTTGCTACTGTGTAACTCAGGGATCCTTTTAACATGTTTGTTGGTAGTGATGAACAATCACTTTTGTGTCACCATTTGCACCCCTAATGTATGCTTTCTTAACCACTTAAACTATGTCATTCTTTAGTTTTACAAATTAGTCTCGATAAATCGTAAAATCTTAGGCACCCTTCGGGGTGGCCCAGTGGTTTAGTGTTAAGACTTCCAAGTTTGAAATCCCTTGCCAGCGAAAGCAAGAGGTTTGTCTTCTGGGTTGAGTTTGTCGCACTGAGCTTGCCTAATGCGTGTTATCTCTCCTATGTGGTTTGTGAACTATTGCATAGAAGTTGGGGTTTATTCTATGTGCACCCAAAGGGTAGCGATTGTGGGTTTTCCCTTGTTTTAAAAAAAAAATCGTAAAACCTTAGGCATGTCCCAATTGATGATGACAATGTGCAATCAAGAAGAATGATATATTTTGAGTGGTTAACTTAGTTTTGCAATGGATGTTTGAGATTACGCGTTAAAGTTTTTCTAAATTTTGAATCGAAGGTGTCTATTACAACCACTTTATCATATGTCAGGATGTTCAATATGATAAATTTTTATTCGAGTGTCTAAATAAAATTAAATTTTGAGCCTTGATTTAGAATAAAGTGGTTGAGGCGATGTATGTTAAAAATTTATAATTTTGCAAAATTGTTGTACAGTTGGGGATGCAGATACCCTTGAAGAAGAGCACGTTTGGGCTGTATTATTATATGTTTTATACGTGTATTATTTTGTGTTTTATACGGTTATTGAAATTGTTCGCGCTTTCTGTGGAGTAGGGGTAGAGTCAGGTAGTGTCGAGGGGTTGAACAAACTTTTTTGTTAAAAATTACACTATTTATATATATTTAAAATTATTTTTTTATGTATAGATGGTTCCAACAATTTTCTTTCATCTTACGTATACCTCTTCACATTTTGAAAATCCTGATCCCTTCACTGGCACAGACACAAGGAAAAAAAGAAGAAGATTGCCTCACGTGCAGAAGTGGAGCTAGAAGTTTGAATTCAGTCGAATTCATTAGCTTTTACTTAAATAGTATATTTGCATTAGAAAAATAATTAAATATACATAAATGCTAAACTTAGAACTCAGTTATTAACACTTGAAATAGCCATCTTAAAAATTGAAATTTTGTCTCTAGCTCTGCTTACATAGACTCTATACGCCGTCGTGTATAAATAGCATCTACCAGCTATTGTTGAGCTTTTTTTGGTTATTGTTTGGTATCTCATACATATATATATACTAGAAGGTGAACGCTCGTGCAATGCACGGGCTTAACAATTATGAGCTAGAAAATATAATGGCGTTTTACAGGTAACAATAGCAACATTGAGATTGGCTATACAGATCAAGTCTAGTAATAATTTCATGGTATCGTATATCCCTCGAGTAAAAGCAAACAAACATTGGAAAAGGCAAGATTCACAAACTCCAATTTTGTTGGCAATGCCCTTCGATTTCTGCATGTGAGGTGAGGTTTCAGTTGAAATAATGCGTAAATCATCCATATATAGTTGAGAAATCATCAAAAGAAAGTTCAATTAATCACCTTTGCTAGTATGGGAAATAATTGGATTGCATACCAAAGAGCACTGGTTGTATTCTCCCAGCATAAGACAACTTCCTTGCTGATTATGTATTGATTCTTGCAACAATTCTATTGATTCAAAGTGAGTTTCTTTGTTGATAGAGGTATGTCTAGATACTTAAAAGGTAGCTGACCAAGTGTGCTGAATGATGCATTCCTGATCCTTCTTTGAGAGACCTCCAAAATAGATAGAGCTCTTAGGATGATGTTGGCTGCTCTTGGTTAGCAATAGTTGAATTTTGGGAGGGCACATATTTTATCGTGCGAGCAACAACTCTTATTTTTTATCAGAAGACATTTGGCTATATGTATCACGGCGTTTGAGTTGTGCTGCAACTTTCCTTTTATGTGTGTATAGATATTTATCTGTCTCTCTTGAATCCATCAGTCGTGCAAGTTGAAACAAGCGAGGTTCTTTCATACAATGTTATAATAAGGAAAAAGTGTTGCTGGCTTTCATTGTAACACTTTTGTTCTCAAAATGCAACACCTCTATTATAATCGGGCAGTAACCTTTAGGCCTTACAAAACAGAGAATTGTATATATCAAAAGAAAATAGGAGGCGAACTGCAAATCCAACAAATCTGAATAGGAAAATCGCGAAAAATGGAAATTAGACGAATCTCAACAACAGAACAAGAAAATTGCCAATAGTATGAGAAGCGAAAATCTAACAAATAAGAAGAGGAAAACCAGGAATCGTCACCTTGAGATTGTAAGAGCGTTTGGAGATAAAAAGTTGCAGAACTAAAATATGTCATTCAAATCTTATTAGCAAAGCAATAATTAAGATTTTGCATTTGTAACAATTCTATTGACTATAAACAAAGCGTGCGACCAAGTTGCAGTTGCTTATGAATGGAAATGGCTCGTTGAGAAGATGTACAAGAGATCTTTTGCTGATAGGTTCGGAAAAATGCAACATTTTTTTGGAAAGATGCAGTCTCAAGGATGCTCTTTGTATCTATTATTCTAAGGTATTCTGAAAAAATTGAGAAAAGTTGCAATCTACATAAGCTGAGATCGCAGTTGCATTGCATCACTATTATTTCAATCGATAAAAGCAAAAAATTAAAGAAAAAGAAAGGAAAAAGGAGGAAAGGACAAGGAAGCAATCGGAATCATGTCTTCTCCTAGCACACGCAGGGAAATGGACTTGATGAAACTGTAACTTGAAACTCAAATTTACTCAAATTTTGGTTTTCTTGTTGATGGGTTGTTTTAAATTTTAGTTTTTTGTTTGACGGGTGTTTTAGTTTTGTTTGTGTTTAAGTGAGTATTGATTTTCTTGGGAAACTTTTAGGATGATGAGTGACTACAAAGTGGAGACTATCAATGACGGAATGAAAGGATTTTTTTGCGGAATTTCATGGACCTAAAGAGAGTTAAAACCTGCTTCTTACTTGTTTCTGAAAGTTTTTGTGCTTATTTTTGTGATTTTTTCTGTGCAAATGTGTGTACTTCTACTTTTATATATCTGAGTTGGGTTTTGTTATGTTGATTTTGGATTTGATCCTTTAAAGATAGGAACTTCTACTAAAAAGAAGAAAAAGCATATTGCTGTGATTATAAAGACTTGCTTTTCTGTTTACCGCAATAGCCAAAATCAAACACAATTCGAAAAGCAGAACAGTGAAATTTTAGAATGTGAAATCAAGAGTGATCCGAAGGAGGCATCACCTGAAAACAGGTGCTGAAGCAGGAGAACAAAGAGAGAATAAGAAGAAGAAGCGAAAGGATCGGCAAACCAAAGCGAAATTCCATGTGAAGAATGATGGATAAAAGCGGTGGAGAGCACACGTGGTGGGAGTGAGTACACGCGGCAGGAACTCCGATAAACCAAGGCTTACCCAGGGAGGACGATTTGCCAATTTGCTCCTATTTATGCCAGGCAGGCATATTGACGTCCTGCCTAGCAAACTCCCTCCTTTAATATATTTATATATAGTTATGTCTCTACTGAATCAATTATGAAAATACGTTTCGAAAAATAAGAACTCATCAAGATCAAATATTTATGAATGAATTTAACTTATTATTTTTTACTTTTTTAAATTTTAATATTATTAATGAAAAAATATACGTATTTACCTTTGTTAAAATTTATGAGTTCAAATAAATCCATGAAAAGTTAGATCACCTTTTAATTGTGTTTCAACTAGATGTTAGATGAGTCAGACACGAGCTTACAGTTGGCTCAACATGTGTTTAAACTTGTAAGGCATCGGCTCGTTTATTGAGGTTGGATCGATAGTTATAATTTTGAGTTAGACAGAATTTATTAGTTTCTTTAATTTCAAATTTGATATATGTGTGAAAAATTTTATTTAATATTTCTAAATTATATATTTAAAATTTCATAAATAAAATGATTATAATAAAGATTCATAAAAAAAAATTATAACTTTATTAGTGCTTCTAACTTTAAGTCATGAATTCTCTTATTATATAAGGGGAAGTTTGGGAACTGAAACAGAAAGGTTTTTGTGGATATTGATGTGACTGATTTAGTCAAGACACCTTAAAAAAGTCTAATTTTTTTTTTTGGTTTTTTTTTAATCTATGGCAAGTCTTTTCGCTATGTGCAGGATTCAGGAAAGACGAGACTCTTATTTGTCGATCTGAAATTAACATATTTATTAAAAATAATGATTAATATAATATATATTAATTAAATAATATTTTTAATTGATTTTTAAGAGTTAGACAAATCTTATTATGAGAATAAAAAAAGGAACGAATAACATAATTAATAAAAATAGTGAGATAGAATAGTTGTGTCAAAAATTATTTTTTTAAATAAATATGTTAAATTTAAATATGACAAATTAAAGTGAATGAAGAAATATATATACACATACATTGAAAGAAAAGTGTTAAATATATAAATATAACAAAAGAATTCCAAACTCAATAAAATAAATAACAACAACAACAACATACCCCAGTGCCTCAAAAGGCTCTCGCTCATTGCGGGGTGAAGGAGGGTCGGATGTACGCAACCTAACCCCTATGTTTAAAAACATAAAGCGACTGTTTCCAGATGACCCATGAGGGGCGTCGAAAGTTGCATTGACTAACTGCTACTTCACAAATGAAAGAAGCGCAGACAGTTTAATGAGCCATTTTGTTTTATTCCATCATACTCCAAAGCCAAAAAATAGTCAATCTTTGGCTCCATCCGAAATTGATGGACAATCAATAAAATAAATGAAAATTTAAAATTTAAAATTCATTAAATTTTAGTTTCAGATGAAATAAAGATTAGTGAAGATGGATATAGACATTACCAAGTGGCCTCCATGCGGATGGCTTGCCTAGGGTGGGTCTAATATAATATCCTTAGTTACTTTCTCCGTCTCAATTTAATTATTATATATTTTAAAAATAATTATTAATTTAAATAATTGAGAAAGAATTAATTATATATGATAACTAAAAAGGAATTGAGGTAGTAATATTTTTGGCCCTATTTTATATATTTTTGGGGTGAGAAATGAGGAAAGACTAAGAAGAATATGAAAAGCTTTTTAATGAGATGATATGTAGTACTCCTTTCATCCAATTTTCCTTGGCCCCTATACTATTTTCAGATGTCTAACAATACTTGTTCACTTTATAAAATTAATTTTACACTTAGTTTTTAATTTATTCTTATCATTAATTATATCTATTACATTTTTCAAGACATCGTATTTATTATATTCAAAGGATAATTTGATAAAATTATCCCATTATTTATTACTTCTTAATCCCTCTGTCAAGTCAATATAGGCCAAGTAAAGCTGGACGGAGGGAGTAGTATGTTTTATTCAGTATCTGAAATGGTTTCTCATGTATCTAGGCAGACTATTTCATGTATATGATTTATTTATTACATGTATATGAATTTTTTGATAAATACTATTCTCTCTGTCTCATTTTACGTGGCACCCTTTCTTTTTGGTTCGCCCCAAAAAGAATGTCACCTTATTCAAACAATTTAACCTTGAAATTCCCCTTTTACCCTTAATGAAATGATTTTCAACCACACAAATATCTCAGAATAATTTTAGATCACACGTTTCAAAAATCTTTTCTTTTTCTGTAAAACATCGCGTCAAGTCAAAAGATAACAGATAAAATGGGCTGGAGGAAGTATGAGTTTTTCTATTATGTATGTGAACATGTTATTTTATGTATTTAAAAATTTTCTTTCATAAACTTAGTGTGTTTTCTTCAATATCTGGGATGGTTTCATCATATATTTAGTCATACTTCAACGATATTGTTATAGACTATTATACTTTTATAAGATTATAACAACAACAACATACCCCAGTGCCTCAAAAGGCTCCCGCACATTACGGGGTGAGGGGGGGTCGGATGTACGCAGCCTAATCCCTATGTTTAAAAACATAAAGCGACTGTTTCCAGATGACCCATGAGGAGCGTCGAAAGTTGCATTGACTAACTGCTACTTTACAAATGAAAAAAGCACAGACAGTTTAAAAAGTCATTTTGCTTTATTCCATCATACTCCAAAGCCAAAAAAATAGTCAATCTTTGGCACTATCCGAGATTGATGGAAAATATAAGATTATAATAACCACAAATTCTTTACTGGTGTAATTTGAAATATTGAATAATCAAATACATACTTCAGATATATCGTAAGTTCCTAATACATGTACCTACTATATGCTATATGTATCTAGTGCATAATTGGGTGCATGAATCAGATACATACTTCAAATGTATTAATAAGACAATACATATCCTGATCCTGATAATTAATAATTTTGATTTATGTAAAATTTTTAAATGAAGATTTATATATGGTCAATAATAACATATTTTTATCAAAATATTCAGCAAAATAAAAATCAACGAGAGTGCGAGATATACATTTTTTTCTAAACATAAAAATTTAAAGAAGAAGAAGAAGAAAGAACAAATAATCTTAAAATCTAGAGAAACAAATTCAAATTTTTGGGAAAAAAGTTATTCACTTTACTGATGTTCAAAAACAAATGAAAAGAAATTAATTAAAAAAAATTAGAAATTGTTAGGCTATATATTCTCAAAAGATGTTAAAGAAGTGATTTCTTGTTCTTTAAATTAAGCATTTTCATTATATTTCTTAATTAAACACACATTTTAATATGGTCTAGTTTAAATAAATACATCTCAATGCAAGATACATGTATTTAACATATTAATTCTTGTAAAAAAAACGTAATATTAAAAATTCATGTAAAGAAAAAATATTTGGATTCTAAATATGTGGAATTTGTGTTTTTTTAATCCCTTTTTGCTCAAAACTCTAATGTGAAGAGTTCACAATTAAAGTATCTTTATTCATTAATTGTAACCTTTTACCTCAAAAATAGTTATAAATTTACATAAAAAATTAGTGTCATTTAAAGTAATAAAATTATAGTTAAAGAAAATGAATTTAAAATTAAAGAATATCATCAAAACTAGTCGCACACGTTAAAAACTATATACTAACTAAATCAAAATAAAATTATTAAATTTTTTTTTCTAAAAATATTCTTATTAAAGCAGATTCATCAACTGTTATTGTTCAGCTGCTCAACTCCCTCTTGTTAGATAAGAGAATTTGTATAGTAATGCACCATCTGAGGTAAACAACTTTGGAACACCGTCTAAAGGACTACATCAAGAGAATCATATATTAGTGTTTTCTTCATCTTAACTTATGTGAAAAAATTTTTATTTTTAAGAAATTAAATTATATTTTAATAAAATTTCAATATACTTATTAAAATTAGCATAATTTGAATATAGTACGTAGTCTAAAGGACTCAATGATTTATTGACTACTCTCTTTGTTCTAACTTATACTCCAACAGTCTCATATTTGACTTAATACGATATTTAAAAAAAAATAATTTAAATTTATGAGATTTAAAATAATTTTTAGATATTTTTATAATTATAAATTATTTTATTAAGAATAAAGATGAATTTTAAAATTAAAATATTTTTACTAAT